>JAKKPZ010000135.1:0-155368 GCA_022814885.1 Ditylenchus destructor | reverse complement strand
GAGTACATCCAGCTCAACACCGAAAAAGGCCAAGCCGGAACAATTGGGGTGGAGCATGTCATCAAGCGAATCAGGTATAGTTTACCTTTCTTATATAATTCTATAATTTGAGAGTTGAAAACAATTCATTGAGATGTTTTCCAACATTAATGTGTTGAAAACTCGTTCATTGTCTTCTGAAATCATTGAAACTAATCTTACTTTGAACACTAAACAAATAAAGTCATGCCTTACAGCTGAATATTTCTCAGCTCGTTCATTGTCTTCTGAAATCACAAGTCAGTCGGATAATTGTGTTTGAAGATTCAGATTTGTGTATTTCGCCTATGTTGAATATTATTTAGTGTAGAATATTATTTACCGACTTATTAACTAAACTCATTTTTAGATGGGTCGACATTTAAACTTTGTTTCTAATCTTGATTGGAAATGAAGCCGCCGTTTATCAATCCCACTTTATCATCAATTACGCTGTTGTTTAGTTAGAACCTTGATTCCAATTTATAAAATTCATTCACATAAATGACGTCCATTTCTAATCGATATATTTAATTAAGTTCTCATTTATTATTGCTACAATCAACTTCCTTATAACTTTTCATTCCAGAAACATCACTTCCAATAATGTCCAAGGATGACCAGAAGGCAAAAGTCATTTGGCCGAAAGCATCTTTTGAGATTCAGCCCCAGTCAGAGTACATCCAGCTAAACACCGAAGAAGACCAAGCCGGAACAATTGGGGTGGAGCATGTCATCAAGCGAATCAGGTATAGTTTCACCTTTATTACTAATACACCTGATTCCATGTTCACAGTCCAAATTAAAAAAACCCTTAAGTAATTCAAAATGAAAATTTGTGCATAGAAAAAACTTTTACGTGCTGTGATGCCAATATTTCTGTTATTTTTCATAATCAACAAGTTTTTAGAGAGGTGTACGGTCAACCACCACTCGACCTTGTTGACGTGAAACCAATTGATTGGACGAGATATGGTATCCACATGCCTGAACGTCCCAAGCCGGAAGAGTTTCCTGCGTTCCAGAACGACAAAAATGTAAGTAAATTGTCCATCAATTGAAATAGAATTAACCACTTTTAATTTGACTTAGTTTAAAGGATGTTTATAGACAATCAAAAGAAATGCCAGACAAAATGTTCTGTCTGCAAATTTACATGTCAAATAAAAGAAATTTTAAGTGAAGTGGGCAATCGAAAGAAGTGCCGATTTTTTCTTCCATTTCTACATTATTCGGTACTTTGCCAGGGCCTTTAAGGTAGTTGTTTCTATCATGGAAAGGTCCGATATGTGGTAAAAAGGGCATTTTATAATTCGAAATGTGCTTTCCAATTTTTCTTAAAATTTTTTCCACTTTATCTGTGGGAGTGTTTTTAATTTTAGAAGCTACCAATCTCCGAACCGGATCAGGGCCAATCTGACAATGTCGAAATATCGACAATTGCAACAAAGGAGGCGAAAAACAAAGAGACGCAACAGACGTCCAATTTGGACAAGAAATCGAGCGAAGTCAGCCGCGATCGACACAGCAGCCAAGTCGAGAGTGGTGCCAAGAAGGCTGTGAACCAGTCGAAGCCTTCTCTCAAAAAGGGGAGCAAGACGCCGAACAAGAACAAACAAACCAGTCCCTACCAGAGTAGCCTTATGGAATAATCGATCAAATTATGCCATGTATTGTTCTGTATTTATTATTGTTTCTATGTATTGCAACATTGAACATCCTGTGCTCTTCAAATGGATTTAACTAAATTAGTTTTATTTACCACGAAATGACGTCCGACAGAAGGAGGGGGTATCATACAGGTGATCAAGCAACAGCATGTTATACATATTTAAAAATTTCTGCTACACAAAAAATTCTTCACCATAATTTACTATTAAAAACACTCTTGCGTTATGAAATTGACACGAACGAGTTTTTCCATACAAATTTCCCTCGATTATCCTGAATGAATTTTGTGAAAATTTTGCCGAAAAAACAATAGGGTCCTCCTATTGATTTAAACATTAAACGAATTTTCCCAAAAATGTCAAATTTTTGTCGCGATTAAATTTTTTCTAGTCATTTTGCTATTATTGCTCAAATTTAATAAAAAAAATGCCAAAAATCGGTCAAAAATAGCAAAATTATTTAGAAAATTGAAATTTGTGGGGTCACTTCGTTTTGCAGGCCGCGCCAAAAATGCCCGAAACCGGTGTCAATCGTCTCCATTTGATGAGAGAAGTCCGAAAAACACAAAATTAGGATGGAGAAATGCAACTAGAGCTTTTTTTGCCCTGGGGCAATTCTCGAAGTCCATGATACCCCCTATGGTTCCAAAAAAATCCAAAAAATTTTTTTTCGCAATTTTGCCTGAAAACGTCTAATTAGGGGTTTTCGACCATGCTGATCACGAATCCGAAGGAATTTTCAAGATTGGATCACACCATTCCGAGATATGGCCTCAGGGCATATATCGAACTTAGGCTTGGGGCTTAGGCTGCTGTACAGACTCAACCAAACTTAGGCTTGGGGCTTAGGCTGCTGTGCAGGCTTAGGCTTGGATATATGCCCTGAGGCCATATCTCGGAATGGTGTGATCCAATCTTGAAAATTCCTTCGGATTCGTGATCAGCATGGTCGAAAACCCCTAATTAGACGTTTTCAGGCAAAATTGCGAAAAAAAATTTTTTTGGATTTTTTTGGAACCATAGGGATTTCGAACCATCATGGATTTCGAGAATTGCCCCAGGGCAAAAAAGCTCTAGTTGCATTTCTTCACCCTAATTTTGTGTTTTTCGGACTTCTCTCATCAAATGGAGGCGATTGACACCGGTTTTGGGCATTTTTGGCGCGGCCTGCAAAACGAAGCGTAGCCAAATTTGTGCCAAACTTTTTGGACGCCAATTCAAATTCAGCCAAATTTGTGAAATAATCCGGAATGAATTGGCCGGACCCGATCGTTCCGGATTTTCTACCTAGTATTTTAGTAGTGTGAGTTCGTGACGTCAAATTTAGGGGTCATTCTTACCAGTGCTTAATCGATTTTTCAGAGGTGCATTCTTAGGGGTGCTTAGTTAGGAAATAGACCTTTTTTAGAGTAACTTTTACGGGGAAACCGAATTTGAGGTCAAAATTTAGCTTAATATAGACAAATTTTAGATAAAATTCATTCAATGGGTCATTCTTACCAGTACTTATTTAAAAATTACCTTATTAAAAAAAATTTATCCCAGGGTCAAAATTAGAGAGTTTACGGTATATTGGTCCATTATTATCTCTTCATTATCACCGCAACTATATTTCTATTACAGAAACATCACTTCCAATAATGTCCAAGGATGACCAGAAGGCAAAAGTCATTTGGCCGAAAGCATCTTTCGAGATTCAGGTCCGGATTTTCGGTAAAAGGTATTATTGTAGGCCAGGACCTCACGAGTTTAGCGAGCCTCTGGTTGCTTTGGTGTCGTTTCGTTCCTGCTAAGTTAGGCCACGTTGTTTCAGGGGATCCCCAATTTTTCAAGCGAATTTTTGCATTTTTCAGGCGATTTTTTCCTCAGATTTTCTTGCGAAGAAACTCAAAATATTCCACGTTAGGCCACTCAGAAAAAATGGTTACCTGAAATTTGTTCAGGATTCTTATATTTACAATTTTTTTATTACATGTGCACGCTACAAAGTCTGAGGTATATAACTTCCTTGGGTATGCCGTCAATATAAGAATAATTAACAATAAAATACTTTCCCAGGTAAGAACACAGGATGAGCCATTTTTGGGTAAAAAGCAATTCCGTATATTTCTTTTTCCTTCTTTCGAAGTGACATCGATCTGGTTTATATTCCATTTCGTTGTTCAGGTAATATGCAACATTACTGTGATTGGTTGGTCTACATCATTGCGAATTTTAGTTAACTGACTAGTGAGGACCGGAAAAAGAGGGTCTCTGCTCCCAAGATCTCCGCACAAAGCGGGGCCTAACTTAGCAGGAATGAAACGACACCAAAGCAACCAGTGGCTCACTAAACTCGTGAGGTCCTGGCCTACAATAATACCTGTTACCGAAAATCCGGATCCTCCAAAATATCAGAGTTACGGTCCGACAATAATTCGATATCAGAACTTATTCTCCCCCTCGATATTTGTATAATTTGAGACTTGAAAAGCAATTAATTTCGTTTCATTTCTTTCGCTTGGGTGGTATTGTACACCACAGTGTCAAATCCCGTTTCATGGCTTTGATTTTCTAATTTGAGAGTTGAAAACAATTCATTGAGATGTTTTCCAACATTAATGTGTTGAAAACTCGTTCATTGTCTTCTGAAATCATTGAAACTAATCTTACTTTGAACACTAAACAAATAAAGTCATGCCTTACAGCTGAATATTTCTCAGCTCGTTCATTGTCTTCTGAAATCACAAGTCAGTCGGATAATTGTGTTTGAAGATTCAGATTTGTGTATTTCGCCTATGTTGAATATTATTTAGTGTAGAATATTATTTACCGACTTATTAACTAAACTCATTTTTAGATGGGTCGACATTTAAACTTTGTTTCTAATCTTGATTGGAAATGAAGCCGCCGTTTATCAATCCCACTTTATCATCAATTACGCTGTTGTTTAGTTAGAACCTTGATTCCAATTTATAAAATTCATTCACATAAATGACGTCCATTTCTAATCGATATATTTAATTAAGTTCTCATTTATTATTGCTACAATCAACTTCCTTATAACTTTTCATTCCAGAAACATCACTTCCAATAATGTCCAAGGATGACCAGAAGGCAAAAGTCATTTGGCCAAAAGCAACTTTCGAGATTCAAGCCGAGTCAGAGTACAACCAGCTAAACACCAAAGAAGACCAAACCGGGAAAATGCCGGTGGATCATGTCTACAAGCCAATCAGGTATAGTTTCACCTTTTTACAATGGGTTTTCATTACTAATACACCTGCTTCCATTTTCACACTCCAAATTCTAAACACTTAAGAAACTCAAAATAAAATTTTGTGCATACAAAATTTTGATTATTTTTCATAATCAACAAGTTTTTAGAGAGGTGTACGGTCAACCACCACTCGACCTTGTTGACGTGAAACCAATTGATTGGACGAGATATGGTATCCACATGCCTGAACGTCCCAAGCCGGAAGAGTTTCCTGCGTTCCAGAACGACAAAAATGTAAGTTGCTTCCCTTTACGAATAACTACAATTGAATAGTTATTAATAACACAAAAACTATTCAAATTGATGTTGTCCGTCCCACAAAATTTTGTAAGGAATTGATTTCCGCGGAGTGAAGTGGATTGTCGAAATTCCGTGTTTCGAGTACAACTACTACATTCGGTTTACGTTTTTTCTAGACGAATTCAAAATCCGGGCCTCAGAGCAATCACTTTTATATCACCATTTCAACTATCCGTTGTTTGACATTTCTGCTTAATGAAATATTTTCTGTGTTATAAATAGCACTTAAACCCAACTCTCGGGAGTACGGAAGCTTCAGTGAATGATAGACTTGCCATATGCTGGTCCAATAAAAACTTGAATTTTTCTTTCAGTTCAAATTTGTTTTCTGGTTGATTGAATCTTCAACTTTAGAGGCAGCCGGCTTCGGAAGATCAAGGAAAATCGGTGAATGTGGAAAAAACGGCGGTTTCTTCGATGAGTCACAATTCGAAACTTAGCAAGTTGCAAGTGAACCAACCCAAGCCTTCTCCTAAAAAGGGGAGCAAGACGCCGAAAGTTAGCAAACAAAACGATTTCTACGAGTGCAGTATTGTTGAAAAATCTATCTGAACAATTATTACTATTAATACAACTGTATTATGATTAATAAATAGAATACTGTATTGAAATGCAATTTACAATAAACATTTTTCTAACCTATACATTTGCCGGAATTGAGCCCGGTAACGCAATTTTTGAGTGTTTGAATTAAATATTATATTAGATTGTAACACAAAATGCCACTCCATTTTATATGAAACTGTTATATAGAGATGAAGTTTTACGTTAGTTTAACGAACTTGTTTTACTCAAAAAAGTTAAAATATGCAAAATGTTTAATGTCAAGTTGAAGTACTAGTATCGATAATTTTATTAATGAAGGTTGTGGAAAGGAATATGAGTGTCGAAGTAAATATTGTCTATTCAATACAGGATAGAGAACTTTAGCATGTTGAGTTAATATTATGGATTGTACTATTACGGCCTGCCACTGGAATAACTTTTCAGGCTAAACTTTTTTGGTTTGAAACCCATTGTTTGTTTTGTGATTCGTCGAGATTGGTCCATTCTTCATATGATTTTCTATAAGACTGCTCAATTTCGTGTTTAAGCTTGCTCAGAAGGACTTAAAGTTTCTGTTTAGGTGCTCTTTAATTTTATACTCAATTGGATGGGGAATCATATAGCGAAACATGGGTGCAAGATTGATTGCAGAAGCTTTCGTGGCCTGCAAGGTCATGACCGCTCTCCCTCGGGATAGACCATCGCTGGAAAACCGAGAACAGGGCCAAAAGGAGTAACATCCAAATTCCTATATAGGATTCCTTGCCTGGGATATGGCTATAAAGGAAATTCGCAACAAGGAAGACATCTATCCAGACATTGACGCCTTCGATTAAAGTGTTGGCACAAAAAAGTTGGTGGACCAATGCGGAAGCATTGTTCCCTAAAACTATACATGAATGTAGCTTTAATTGTCCTTTCAATGTTTCCGCTGGTAATTTTTTAATCGTACATTTTTACGAGTTATTTGCCCTAAGATTTTGGTACATTTATCAAAATTTCATCAGGTAAAACCGATATTAAAAAATGGTATACACAAAAAATAATCGTGAAATCCAATATTTCACATGGATATTCTTATTCAATACACGAATTTGGGAAGAGCAAACTTTTCTGTCTCTAAATACTCTTTTTGAACAATTTCTAATTTTTACTGTACGTTTATTTGCATTGTTTATGTAAATATTTTTAATTCCCATATTTCCAATTACATTTTCTCATTTTTGTCAAGTAACACCTTTTAGCCTGTCCAAGACATTATTGGCTTCATATCCCACAATCTGAAATGAGAGCTACTGACTTTATATCCAAGCGCACTATTAATCCCGCGCTAATCGCTCTTCGACATATGCCTTTTCACATGGCTATGACCCTCGATTTGGTGGATTACCAAAGAATTGCAGGGATTACTTATGTGAAAACCTGCAATCTTGAGTGTCGTTTAGCATTTGGTTAATTAATTTATGCGCATTTATGCTTCCATTCTGCAAATAAATCCCTCAGTTTTGCTTTCTTTTGCAATACAATCCCCATTAAAACATTCGGCGCGAGTCCATTTTCTATAATTAATCGCCCGGCAGATAAAAGTTGGAAATGGGAAAGGCTGTGAGAAGAAATGTTAAGAACAAAGTTTCATTAAACTTAATGTTTGTTTTCCATAATTTTTCGTTTACTCTTCTATTTCATTTTTTAAAAATACACTGCGAAAAATTACCTTTATTACGATTTGCACACTTGGCCTACCTGATTCCTCATTGAGAGTTTTTCTGAGCTGGAGAAGGGTTGTTTTTAAAAACATAAATTATGCGCGCGTAGTGCTTTCCTTTATGTGCAGTTTTGATACATTTCAGGAAATGTATCCATTTCGTTGCTGCTCAAATTTGTTTATCGTTTGGCTCAATACTCTAACCCGTTATACAAATAGATTGGCGTGAAATAAAACGTAAATATTGGTTTGCCATGAACCTCTCTCCCGATTCGTTTATCATTTTATGCCGTTTATTAGGTGAATCACATGTAATCTGTGCCCCGTTTGAAACCCGGGACTGAGAGCTTTATTAATAAAAAACTGGACACTAGGTAAAAATTAGTGCAAAAATAATTTTAAAGAGCTTATTAAAATTGCCCATTTTTAGCTATTTTGGCATATTTCCTCATTTCGTTATGAGAAGTTGAACTTGCGTCCAAAAAATATGCACATTATAGTGCGTATAATGAGATATACCTTTGCGACTAGTGCTTCAGGAAAATGTAGTTTTGACATGGACAACCAACAGCTACCAGCCAGTTTCCAGAAAATAACCAATTTATTGGGCGCTAAGAGTATTGAAGGAAAGAGGATTTCAGATTATAGAAGATTTTTTCTGGAAGAAGTTAATCTATGCCGACGATCTTCGTTTGCTTTTGGAACATATGATTTATTTTTCTAAATTTGAAATAATTCGCTTTGAGAAATAACGGTTTTTAAATTTCAAAGAAGTAATAATTTCGATATAGTAACCTTTGTTTTATGGACTTCTATTGTCCTCTAAGTTTCGTGCTATTGTTATCATTCAATAATTCAATGTCTCACTTCCCAATATTGTTTTTCTTGAATTTGAATTGTGTGCCAGTAAAGTTTCCTAGAAATCGCTAACTACAAACAAGAAAAACAAAACATTGCTATGCATATTCCAAAGTCCGCTTGTTTTCGCCATTTCAGCTTTCTTTTTGGAAAAACGGCTGGTCGTCAATATTGAGAAAGGTCCGACGAATTCTTTGGCAAAGGACAAAATAACGAAATGCTAACTTGTTTATTGGATTTTGAATAAACATTCAGAGAAAAGCAACAATTTTGTCCTTTTCGCAGATTGATTCAAAGCCAAAGGTCGTAGTTGGAAATCACCAAAATTCTGCCCGAAATCCTCAGCAATAGTCCAAGGTGCCTTCCGAGTGCGCAATCACCTTGGCAACACCTTTGCCAGGAAAGGGAACGCTCTCTCGCGCCGTCTTTCGCTTTCCCCTAAACATTGCTTGTGTCTTTTCTTTTGTGAAGTCAGACAGTCGGCTGCGGATTTAGATTTGCTTGCAAAGCAACAAAACAATTAGCGATGCCAAGCTTGACGGCGATGGCGCAGTTCATTTTCCACAAAACACATTGTGACGTGCCCCCTTCCCCCTAAGCATAACTCGTGTGTTGTCGCAATTATTGTGAAAGGTCTTTGACGATGTTTGTTGTCTGCGCTATTATCCCATCGCTTTGCGTAATATTTGCATAATTCCTGAAAACAATCAAAAGTTCTGACCCGGCACTCGGAATGTTTGACTTGAAAACTTTTTTAATGGATGTTTTCTGGAATTTTGCTGAAAACGTTAAATGCTTACATTTTATTAAGAATTCCTAATAACCTATCTCATTTCATTATTACCATAATTTCTAATCCCTTATTACTTGGTAAGTTACCAAATTATTAAACAAATTGTACACAATTTCAAATAGTTGCCTCGTGATGCCTCTTCCTGATTTGAGCTCTTTTAATTTAAAACTTTTAATAAAGCTTAAATAAAAGCTTTTAATTTAAAGCTGTTTTAGCGTTGAACTTAGATAGGATTAACGAGCGTTCTTTTCGCGCACCATTATAGATTTTTCTTATTTTCTATAGCGAAACTTTCTTTTGGCACGTGACTCAGACCTCTGTTTCGCACCTATTTTTCGCCAAATGCAACCGACTTCCTGACACATTATTAAGTCCACGCTAGGATCCGAAAAAGTGCTTTCCGTTCGTATTTGCCAATCCTTATCGAATCAAAAAAGTTGTTTTGTGACCACAAATTTGGCGTAGGGTTGTGAAAAACATATCAAGTTGCTGAGTGCTCCGAGTCACGGTAAAAAATGTATTATGAACAGGGCTGCCATAGACTCGGCTCCAAAAATAAGAACATTTGCCCCAAAAACTAAGATTTCGGGGTCAAAAATAAGAACATTTTTATAATTTTTCAAACCATAGGGTCCCCCTATGGTTTTTTGGCAAAAATTTTTTCCAAGTGTATTCTTAGGGGTGCATTTTTTCAAATTTTTAAAATTGGCGCCGAAACTATAATGCCAATATTTTATTCTGCATTAATGAAAAAATAGCGCCGCAGGCGAAAATTTTTCAATTTTAGGCGATATTCATAAAAATTTGTACTATTTTTTAAAATACCTGGAGGAAAAATGGCATCTAAATAGCGCCGCAGGCGAAAATTTTTAGGAAAAGTTGTTTGTATTTCAAAAATTCCCATTTGGAAATGGATATTGCGTGAAATAAGAACAAAATAAGGACATTGGCCGAAAATAAGAACAAATCTTAGAAATAAGGACATTTTATTTTTCTAAGATTTGGACCCTCAAAATAAGGACAAATCTTAGAAATAAGGACAAATGGCAACCCTGATTATGAATAAATTCGCGACATAAATACTTCTCGAAATGATGTCACAGATTCCTTCGTTTTCAAACTATTTGCGGTACTAATTCAAATTTGTGCCAAAATTCAAATCTTGAAAAATATTTGCTTTTTACACATTTTATCGTATTTTCTTTCGATCTTCGATTTTCTAACCACAACTTGACTAAGAATGAATATTTTCGAGAATTTGCCAAGCTTTGATGCAAACGTTCTTTGTTGCATTAAATTTGAGCTAAAGACTACAGATTTCCAAAAATATTCGTTTCGGTTCAAAGTTCAACACAAAAGTTTTGTACTTATTTTTATTATTTCTATCTCAAAATCACACAAAACAACGTTTGTTTACTTATGAATTTTCCTCCTAGCAAATGTCGCACTTACTTTTCTTCTTATTTTTTTCTTGAAACGAAATGAGCATCTTTGGTCATTCAATTTTTCTTTGTACTTGCCCAGCCATATCAATACCTGCATTGCTTAAAATACACTTTCATTCTCGAAATAGGCTCACGTGTTTGTCTTTTTTGTGCTTGACGTGGGCGATATTCTTAAAGTAATTGCGTAACAGCCAACGCAAAGCGCCGATTATTATCCGCAGGCCATTTTTAAACTAATCTTCAGCGTTCTCGACCAAACAATAAATTCCTTCTCGTCTTTGCTTTCTGACTTTTGACGCAAATCCTTGCATCCAGGACTTCGAACTTTTTAAATTTGAAGTCACAAATTCTCAGAAACCGAAACAGTTTGAATTTCTGAATGAATTCTCAAAAAGGCGTTGGACCCTTGAGGGAAAATCTGAAGATTCTGCATCTTTCACTATTTCTCCATATTTGTTTTCGGTTATCGAATTAAACGGCTTACGAATTCATATCCAGCGTAAGAATTAGTTATACGAGATAATTTGACAATCGTCATTCCACGCAAAAGTTGCGCTTTCACAGAAAAGATGATTCCAATTTCCCATTAGCATTTCGACACAAATGCCATTAAACAAATTTCGACGATGACTCGATATGCAACATTTTTAGAATTAACTTCCTCTATCGCACCTTCCTCCTCACTTCACTTTATGAGCCGAGTCAAAATTATCACGCACTGGAATCATAAGAACATCCCACTCTCGCTTTCTAATTAAGAGCTGACTTTCATTACATGCAACTAAAATAGATATTAGCATAATAAATCGTCAGGCAAATATCCAAATAAGGAACGTCAACAAGTTATGCATAAACGTAAACGCAAAATATTTTATTCCTCGTCAACATTTTCAGGTCTTCGTTTTTAACTCAGCTTCTTATTTTGCTCTTTTTGAAGAGAAAAACAGATTGCGGAATTATTTGCTCGATAGAAAGTTAAATAAAGTTGGTAATTTTTGCGCTTGGAGAAATTATTAAGATTTAGATTCTTAGCCTTAGATATTTCGATGCATAATGTCTTAACTTTTATAAACTTTTCAAAACGCAACGTTTGTATGATGCCACCGCTATAGAGTATCCATTACACCTCCACATCCTTACAGTTCTGAGCATAAGCTTGCCAAGTTTTGCGATCTTTGTGCTAATGTCAGTTATATCTCGATGTTGGTCATGAGCTAAATTTTCAGCTTTTCGGTTTCAAATATCAAAATGCGTACTGATCGAAAAATTCACTTTTCTTGCAAAAAACAAACAGCTGCACCACAAATTTGATACCTAAAACTTTCGTGCTTTTTTGATTATAAATTATTTTAACAATAATCTAAAAAATAACGCGTATGAGCTCTAAATCACTTCAATTTATATACAATCTCAGAGTTCGGTTTTTTACCGATATTTACACTTTCTTTGCCGAAATATAGAATCTTTCCCAGCATTAAGCAGGTCGCCGTCATAAATTTAGTCCGTAAATCCCATGTGTCGTCCTTTCTGTCGTTTCCATTCCCAAATTTGGTGCTATTCTCGAAGTCTGAAGAATATTTTTTGCCATCTTCCGATTCTTAACGACTCCGGGATAACAAATTGGCTACCACTTGTTCAATGTCACCGTGGCCTCATCCACTTTGGCCGCGTTGCGATATCTTGAGGATGTCCCTTTGCCGGAGGGCATTAAACAGCGCCTCCGCTGCTTTCGATTTGCTTTAAAATCCCCAAAAATGGACCAAGAGCGGTTTTCCCGAAAGCCATTTGCAGCTTTGGGCCAAATCGAGAGTGGAGTCTAATTCAGAGTTTATTTTTCTGCACACCCACGATTTTTGGTTTTCGACTGCGGAACGCTATTAACACGCTTTGTTTGCTTCGGGCAAAGTCTAGAACTAGTCAATCTAACGATGAATAGAAATTTAGACTTTGAGAACAAATGAGTTTTGCTAAGAGCAGAATCTTGAGTCTCGGCTTAATTTTGACTTGTTCACGCAATGAGCGGCGAGAAAGCATCATTAGAATTCAAAGTTTGTACTTTCGAAATATGTCAGGTTTAGGAAGCAAATGAATACAATGTTTGTTTCACCTTCTTCGAGAAAGTTTTCGTATTGAACAGAGCATAATTATTTAAGTTAACGGTTTCCGAAAGGGTTCCATGATCACGCATCAATGATGATCAAGAGACGAAGCTTTTTGAACTTTATTGGACTCGTGTTTGATAACGCTAGTGTTAAATGTTGACTAATAATTTAAGAACTTAGAAACCTTCATATGCTTGTACCAAAAGATACTATATACTGTATTCACTCTAATTGAAGCCCATGGACATATATTTTTCAGTTTTTATTTTTTCAATTTACCTTGCCCAACTTTCTTGCTCTAACAAATATACCTTCTACTTTCTCACTAACATACAAAATTCTGCCCAAAACTACTAGCAAAGCTGTGATTTTAACAGCTGCGCCATTCGAGATCAGAGGATAACATCATCGCAGCGCTGCTATCACTCTTAATTTCCTATGTCTTACACTTAACCTATAACAAGTCTCAAATTGCGACCCAAATCAATGATTTCCGCCTCTTGTGGCCTGCTCCAAAGCTCTGTCGTCTGTTTTTGTTGTTTATTTGGCCTTGTCTCTGTTTGTGTGTCTTTTCCACTCAATTTGTCGCTCATCCTCTTTCCCGTGAGGTCCTTGCGGGAAGCAGCAACTGACACTCCCCGGGACTTTATAAAGAGGAAAGCTGAACCTCTGAGCCCCCTCAGAGTCCTTTTCTTGAGTCTTTTGCGGCTCAGAAACCCCATAGAGATGAGCTATTCTCGTGTCGAAGTTGTCACAAAGCGGCAAAGTGGCGGAATTTACGGAGAGGTCCAAGCAAAGACGGCCGCTTACGTGGCCTCAGATTTGGAGGAAAGACAACGATTGAAGAGAGTGTGAGAGAAAAAAAAAGTTAAGGGCTTGGCCCTTTGGATTTGGGAGGGAATAAAGCGGGGCTAAGCGAGCGGTGCGGAATAACTTCGAAGAAGAATGAGGAGAAGATTTATTCGGCGTATGGCGTCGCACTTTGAAGAATTGAGACTTTGAAAACGGCCGCAGCGCTGTTTGAAATTCGTCGTTTGGTTTACGTAAGCCAGAGATGATGGCGAGATGGCCTCTGGGCATCATTTCGATCTTTGGCCACTGATCCGTAAACTGATATTTGTTGCAAAATATATATCTTGGGCTTTGCGTCAGAGCGTTTTCACACTTTTTTCTTAAAAAGTTTTTGTTCGAAAAACGGTGATCGATTTTGCTAACAAAAATGGCATAGGTCACATAAGTCAAAGACAAATACGAAACGTTAACAATTTGGCCCATATATCGTAAACTAATATCGTCCTCATTTTCTATATTTTTATATTTGCGTTTATTATTCCGTTTTGCATTATTTCGTTAACTTTTTCGTTTTTCAGTATTCTGAAATTTTTGCAAATTTTCTGGGATTGTTAGATCCCCCAGTAAGCTAGCCCTGATAGTGCGTAACATGCCCGTTAGACCCCTTGCGGCTCTAATTTCTGGGGAAATGATAGCTTAAAATGTTCGTATAGACGAGCTGAGCATGTTTCTGCGAAAATTTAGACAAAATATAGACTAAATTTAGACAAAATGTTTTAGACTATCTAGTTACCATTATTTAAATAAAAATTTCAATACTTCAAAAATATATGCAAATTATACTAAATTTTCTCAGAACTTTGAAACTCAAAAATTTGTAAAGTTTACGAAAATTTCTAAAACTTTGCTTTACTCGTTTAAAAATGTTTACATCAATTGTTTATTATGTTTATTGTTCATTATGAACAATCATTAGTGCTGGTACCTCTTGGCTGTTTCTCAAATTTTGCAAGCTATAACCGAGACTAATGGCCCGTATAAAAGTAAACCTTCTTATATTTTGTGAACTTTAATTTCCCGAAACTTCATTGTTCCCATTATTAGGAAGTCAAAATCTCGTCAAAACTTTGTGCTGTCAGCCCGCGGCAGCCATACAGCGAGATGATGGGCCTGAAATAATTGGAAGAGTTAAAACGGCGAGCAACGCCTGCCCGCCGGACCCTTCACCGGCCTAAGTTAATTAGTAGACAGCCCCGTCGATGAGGCTGGCGGCAGGAATGGTGCTCGGGACAAACACTATAGCAGTAATCCATTGGCCACTCTTGGGTGAGCTCGTGATTAGTTTATAGGATTATATGTGGGATACCAGTGGTCAGCGATTTGTGGACTTTCATCGATCCAAATCCTTTATATTTAAATTTGAGTGAGTCTCAGATTAAAACTGGACGGGAAGGAACTTTCCGGGACCCGGATACCATTTAAGAAAATATATGCAAATTTTCACTCCTCTCTGTATTTATTTTTCGTTTTTTTGACAGAAAAATTTCTAGAATCGAAATTAAATTTCAAAATTTGAATGCCAACTTCCTATTTTTACCTTTTTTGTGTTCGCGTTGCGTAGGAAATTTTACCGTATAATTATTGTCTAGCTAACTTTCTTACACTATTATCTCGAGCTTCTCAACTGGCAAGATGTTGTAGGCTTGTCTCGAACATTCTTTTCTTGAATATTCATATAAACAATCCCAAAGTATATTGATATATTTTTTGCCCCTATAAATAACACATAAATCCGGGGGTGTTAGAGGTTAAATGAGGAACTTTTCCAACTTCAACAAGGAACTTAACTTCCTTTCGCTTTTAACCGAAACGAGTGTAAGAGTAAAAGAACCGTTATCCTTTCTTTGCCTTTGCCTTTGGCGCAGAAGCACGAGACATTATTTTGCGATGTGTTTCGCCGAAAAATGTTTCAATGCTACAAATATTAAAATGATGCTTCGATGCTTATACGTCTTATTAGGCAACCGTTAGATTGTTTGGAATTTGCATAACCGTGAGATTCTTACGCATTTCGACCTTTACGTTTTTCTGCTTTCGTTTGCGCGAAATCTGTAGTGGTGAGCTTTCTTGGATAAGCATAATATATAAAAATCAAATCTACGATTGGATAAATGACGTTTAGTTACGCAGTTTTTTAACTCGTAAGTTATATTTTTACTAAAAATTGACTCCAAAGCAAAAGGCATAAATGTAATTCTGAATTGAATTTTGCTCTTTGTCACGAATCCTACGATAGAATCAAATTCATTACTTCCAGATTCTTCTCGTATTTTCCTTTATTTGGCTCCTCTTTGATTCTGCATTGCTTTCCGATACACATGCTTATTTTAAGCATAATGTTATATCATATCTCCATTCTTTCTTCCGACTTGGTTGATTGTCGTTTGAAGCATTAACGAATTATTGACTGAAAATCGATTCTACAGCTAGTAATAAAAAGTCCCTAAATGCCTTCGGAGCCATCACACATAAAAGCCAAAAACAGCTGTTCAGCCATTTTACTTTCCTCCAAACTTTTGCGGCTTCCTCCTCGGCTTCGCAGCCTTAATCACTTCGTTCCCCAGCGCTCAATTATGTGATCGATTTGCTTTTGGGTGCATATTTTGTCCTTCGGAACAACTCCATAACGAAATAATTCAGAGTCGAAATGCATAGCTCGAGAAATCTTTAAGTCGATAGTTTTCTTATGTTGAAAAGTTTTACATCGGAACTGAAAATTTCAAATTTTGTTGGGAATGAGGGATTGCCATTTTATCAGGATTCCCGGGAATGAAGTCCGAGTCTTCAGATTCAAGAAGGCTCTTGTTCTAATTTAGTTGTTCTAATTTAATCCTGTAAAGAAACTTTGGATTACAATTGGCTCGAATTTTTCATTTGTACTATAATGAATATTGGATCGATTGTTTATATTAATTTTGTATATCAACGACTAACGATTCTTTTCAGATGAGCAGTTACCTCAAACGAAGAAGTATTATATTTTGCAATTACGCCTTCAGTCCAGTATTATAGCCAACTGAACACTGCCGTTTCTTCAATTTATTTAATTTGTCTCAAGAGTCTTTACTGATCTACATTCTCCTTATTTTCGATGACCAGCTCGAGCGAGGGCGAAATCCTTCAGAATGGCCAAGTGATCCGCGACCGATGGAAAATTGTAAGGAATTTATTTTAAATCCAATTAAATTAAATTGGGCCACCCCATTCGCGCTGATCCGGGGCAGATCTTTAGAGTTATATTTTGCTATAATTTCACACATACTTTCGATATTGAAGAGAATGAATTCATTAGATCGGATGACAAGCCATTCCCCTTTGTTTGGTATAAAATCTTTCATGTTTTAGGTTAATACTGTAGATTGGCATTATGCACTGGCTTTTGATAGTATTCAATTTCAAATTAGTTTTATACAAAGAGTGCTTTGGAATGGCTATTTGTTTCATTTATTTCTCAACATAAAATTTACTTATAGTCACTACGAAGATTGGGTTCAAGCTAAATATTTATTCTTTTTAGAAACAAAAGATCGGAGGCGGCGGTTTCGGCGAGATCTACGAAGCTGCGGACACTCAGCAACCGAGCCATAATGAACGCGTTGCAGTCAAAGTCGAATCTTCGAAAGCCACAAAACAGGTGCTCAAAATGGAAGTGGCGGTACTTCGTAGGCTTCAAGGTGAAATTTTATCGTCAAACCTAACTGAGCTCTATTAATATTTTTGAATTTCAGGCAAAAAACATGCGTGTAAATTCTACGGGTGTGGCAGAAATGATAAGTTCAAGTGCGGTTTATATATTTTGATTTGCCCGTTGTTATCTAAATTGGCTTATTTTAGTTATCTGGTGATGAGCATGCAAGGCAAAAATCTGGCTGATTTGAGAAGAGAGTCACCGAGACAGTGCTTTTCTGTGTCAACTTCTATACGTCTAGCCGCTCAAATTTTAGAAGGAATTCGGGAAATTCATTCGATTGGATTTTTGCATAGAGATATCAAGCCGGTAAGATTTTAGTAGTGTTTCTATATTACTTGACTTCTAAGAATAGTAACAATATTAAAAGAAGGAGAGAATGATCGAAATGTTATTTAAGAATATTGCTTACTAAAGCTACCACTATCGTTTCGCCCTAAGTCTACTACGATGTGATTAGAGTTTAATGACTGGGGCCTGGGATCGATAAACGCGCCCTAGCTTAGTATGTTATATGAATACGTATATATAACATACTAAGCTAGGGTACTTATCATACGTATGTTATACTATATCACTTGTGTTCTAGGAATAATCAATATGATTTCTTTACTGCATTGCTACAAAACTTGAACCAAAATATATACAGCCAGGGATTCAAAATTTTTCACATAACTAGTATTGAAATTCGCGATTATGTTTTCTTTATATCAGTAACTGATCATAATCGGAACATTCTATCAAAATATTTTACAAAACTTCCTACTAGGAATAATAAAGAAGGAGAGAATGAGTAAATTGTATTTTATGAATATTGTTACTAAAACGACCACCATCGTTTCATCCTTGGTCTATTACTATGTAGCTAGATTTTTATAACTAGAGAGCCGGACTCATCAGATAGATAGGATAGAATATAGGATTTTCTCAACATTAACGACTAAACAGCAGTATCCCCATCCAGCTAAAATTTTAACGTGCATGTGCTCAGAGTTTTGTTAGTATTTATTAAAACAACTTAGTCTAATTTCGCAATGGGCCGTACAAATTCCACACTGCGAAATGTGTACATGCTCGATTTTGGACTTGCACGCCTGTATTTGAATGCCAAAGGTGAAATCCGGAGCCCTCGCTCTGCGGCAGGTTTCCGTGGAACTGTCCGGTATGCCGCGGTATCAGCTCACAAGAACAAAGAAATGGGAAGACAAGACGATTTATGGTCGCTGTTCTACATGATGGCTGAATTTATACAAGGAGCTTTACCTTGGAGAAGAATTAAGGATAAAGATGAGGTGAAAATTTTATTATGATGCAGATTATATAATAAAAATGTTAAAAGATGAGAATATAATTTGGTCTTATTATCTCCTAAAAATCGTTCAATATCATAATTTATTCTGATCACAAAATTTAAGATAGTCATTTTTTATTGATCTCTTTTTAAAATTCATTTGAAAATAAAATACAGATCTTCACTGGGGTGAATAGACCGAAATCAAATTGGCCCAATTTTTACTTTTGAAGCTTTCATTGGTGGTTCGTGTTGGCACCGTTATATACCAAAATGTACCTCTGAGACTTGGGAATGTTTTGAAATATATCATGCTTAATTGAATCGTCAGAAAGTTTTAAAATAACAATTTCAATTTGATTTCGGACTATTCTCCGCAGTCAACCGCTTTAAAATTAACTTAATGCCATAAAAGTTTTACCAGATAATAAGTTAAATTACTCTCAAATATAGTTTCCATTCAGTTCGAATTTTGTACTCAAATTTGCAGATCAGAAATGAATACAATTCTAATGAAAGTTTATGTTTTCAGGTGGGCCGTATGAAAGAGGAAGTCAACTTCGAGCAACTTCTCGACGGCTGCCCACCCGAGCTTATGGAGTTCCCTACCCATCTTTCGACTTTGTGCTATCCAGACGCTCCCGATTATGACCGCCTAGAAAAGTGCCTTTGGTCTTGTATGAACCGCCTTGGGATCGAGATGGATGATCCGTATGACTGGGAGATGGCCTATGAGAACCTGTCGCCAGCTGGAGGAAACCGATCCAAAGCTACAAATTCTAGCAAAAACGATCAGGCCAATGGTATTGTTGCAACAAATGTGTCCACAAGGATGAGATCACACACGACGGCTATGCGAGATAAGGTGCCAGATAATGAAAGAAATCGGTGAGTATTTCTTTTTGAAACCGTAGATAAAAACCTGCTGAATATGTAAATTAGCAGCAGAAAGGACTGCCACTTCTAAATTGTATTATAGCTATGCTTATAAACATGTTACAACTTTGGATCCTGGATTTATCTCTTATTATAGTATTTCTGTTGATGTATAAATATCATATAATCTTTAACTAATAAATATAAATAAAATATTATAGATTTTTAAACCAGTAAATTTTATTAAATAATTTAGTGCTATGGAAACGCAAGCACCGATCACAATGGGCGAGGACGAAGACGAGCAGACGGGCAATTATCGCTATTATCCTCCACAACTTGCCGCGGATCGCCCAATGCAAGCAAATGGAAAACATCATGGCTCACACTCCTCTCAACACGATGACTTATCCCTTCAGCAGAGGCAAGATAGCAAACCAAAGTACAAACGACAAGAGTTTATGAGGTTAGCCATTCGAAATATGTCATCAAAGTAATATACAATCCTATTTTCTGTTTATATTCAAATACGTTTCTGCGAGTTTCTGAATATCCGAGAAAAATTTCAATTTTGGAGTGTGGCTCGTTCTCATTTTAACGTGTTACTGTAACTTTATTAAATTGGGAAAAGCTTGGCCTTTATCGTTAGTTTGCACTATTTTTCGGTGGTCCTGCGGAAATAAAATTATGCTAAATTGTTTATTTTTTTCTACTTCCCCTTTCAACATTAAAAGGAATGTAGGGTTTGTTAAAAATAATAATACATTTTTAGACGCAAAATGTATCATGGATGTTAAAATCTTAATTATGTTGTAATTTTAGACCAAAATATGGTCCAGTGAGCTTCGATGTAATAGACGCGGTCAATGCAAGATTAGCTGCTGCGTCTTCTAATAATCTGAACAACTCCCAGCTGGCGAACCATTCGGATTTATTCAGCAAAATCAAGGTGGAAACATCTATAGAGAATGACCCAAAATGCTCGACAAGCCCAGGAAGACCGACGCAGGTATGCATTTTTGCAGCCAGAGGGATTTACATATAATAATTTTAGGCTAAAATATCCTCTGCCGGACTTGTTCGTGCCTCAGCTCCACCCGAAGGTGACCATATGCAAAAGAATGCTGTTGGTACAGCTGCACATCCATCTAAAACGGGAAGCATGACAGCATTAGCCACAAATGTCTCAAACACTGCGCAATTGGATGCGGCTACAGGAAATGTGAGCACATTGCCGAGACAACAAAAGCCGACCGCAGAAAGTGCTCTAAAGCAGGAGGGTGGCAAAGAGCAAAAACATAGCAGATCCATAACGGTAAATAATTTCCAATTATCTTTTTCTATATGATATTCTATATTATAGCTTTAGTTATTCTCTAATAATTTCACGGCCCATATATGTGTTATAGTTGTTTCTAAAATGGCACTCATACCTATTTCTTAAAGGCTATATTATAGAAATAATATTATAGATCCCAAATAAATATCGCTTGCATTTAATTAAATTGTTGATAAACTTTTTCTATATTATCGATCATTGCTAATGATTGAAGTATTGCTGTGCTGAAATGTTATTTATATGATGTATACAAATTTTAGCTTTCGATTGGCAAGCGTTACCAGAACGGAAGTAAGCGTCATAATCCTCCAACAAGTACAAATCCAACTGCCCATCCAATCGCTCACGCGACAATTGCGCACAGCTCCAATCCGAACGTAAATCAGATGAACCATTTTCCGACGCAATCAAATGAGACCAACTCCACACAAAAGGACCCACATCGGCCGATAGGGAGGCAGAGTTCACTTGGCACTCCGAAATGGAATGGTAAAATATTGGTATTTATTTTTATCGTAACATACCATAGAACATTGCAGAGTCATTTGATAGTATGAGCAATGATGATTACAACAAATCACCTCCAGTACCCTTCGAGAAGTCTTTTGAATTTGATTACGCAAATCGACGATCTCCGCTTCCACCGATTCGTTATGGTAAGGATTTTGGATATTTTTGTATCAAGGTAATTTGTAAAGGGTTATGATCAAAGAAAAACAGTAGGCCCCAAATACGGAGTTCTGTTTTAAAGGGATACCTGTTATATACTGATAAATTAGTTATAAAGTCAGAGAAAAATATAAAAAAATTTGCTAGCTATTTTGAAAGCAAGATAGAGAAATATGGTGTTCCATTGCGAATCGTTTTCAAATGAATTACAAAATTAAGCTTTCCTGTGTTTGTATTTTGCTTTTAAATTTTCAGTCAGCGCACTTCATTAGACAAATGTATTTTCGCTGTTTTTATTTTGTTGCTCTCTTGTAATTGTATATTAACCAATGCCAGGTTTCAGAAAAATCGCCAGCTCAAAAATAAAACAATTCAACACCAATGCTTTACTTTGTTATCCAATAAAAAAATTCGCCATGTTACGAATGGTTTTGGGATTTCTAAACTTCGAAATAAAAATGAACATTTTTATAACAATTTTAACTGAAGGAAATTATATTTTTCCACTTTTCTATTGGAAAAATTTCCCTTTTCCGGTAAAATTAAGTATCCCATATCCAAATGAATACTCCGATTAGAAACTTTAAATTTTAACGAATTGTTAGCCGTCTGCATAATGACTTCTGTTATTTCAGTCTCTGGAATACATAATAAAAGTCCGAATCCATATTCGCCTACAGATAGTCCCATGAACACTCTCAAACGACAGCAGGTCAATTCTTCTATCGGCGCAAATGCAAACAACTCTCAGGAAAACGCCCATAATGCGCCAAACCAAAACAAGCCAGATACCGGTTATTTGACTCCTCGCAGTGCCCGACGTATGCCTGGTTCTAAGTCAGCAACACCGCTTTTGACGCTTAACCCGAGGCCCTATGCTTTGGATGAATACAGACAAACTCAGCACCAATTGTTCAAGTATAACTCCGAAGAAAAAGCTGAATCGCCGAGAGTGGCGAGAAAGGATAAAGCGTTGCAAACCAATCAACCGACCGGCAACCACAAGCGAGATGCCTCTGCAACAGCTCAAATCACGTCACCACACAGCGGAAAAGAGGAAAGCTCCCGACATGGAAATGGTGGACTCAATATCATGTCTCATTTCAAAAGTTTGGTTAATGTAAGATTTTTGTTAAATGCAATCACATAATCAAAAAACCCATTTTAGAGCTTCAACAATAGCCTCAGCTCAACGTCCGCTGCTGCCGCAAAATTGAGTCGACGCAGATCGCTCTCTCGGGGTGTTAGCTTGGACGAGACGCGCCATAGATCCGTGACCACAGCACAACTCTCTTCTAATAGTGGAATCCTTCAATCAGCCACAAGTGGCGGCGGTAATTCAGCAGGCCATACAACTCCGCATACGGTGTCTTCGGCAACCACTCCTACATCAGGTGCACTTTTACAGCTTTAAATGCAAATTGGAGAAATTCTTCGTGAAGTTTGAAATATATCCAACAACCGTTTTTTACTTCTCACAAATTTTCTCAAATAAATATTAAAAGTAGAGGACCATACTTCGATCCAATACTTAAAAGACTTGCTCCCTAAACCAAACCATTGCCGAAAAAGCGCAGAGTGTAAGAGAGCAGTAAATACGCAAATAGTAGCAATTTTCGCGCAAACAATTATTAATTTTCGCGCAGTTTGTTAAGTGAAATTCCTTACGTTATTATACCGTCAACTATTTTCATGCAGAAGTGTCGAAAATATTGATATTATTGGTGGATGCTAGGTATTTTCTCTTCCTCTAGAAATATGTCAAGATCTTGTTCTAAAGGATTTTCTACCACTGAAAATGGCATTAACATATCTTCTAGGCTAAAAAGCGGAAATGTGTTTACATTCTAACATATTCAGGTCTGGGCACGACACCGAGCAGTGGCGGCGGCACTTCAGGAAAAGCCAAAGCAGGAGACAGAAAGCATAAAGAAGACGACCTGGAGTACGACGAGGAAAGGGAGATGCGCAGACAGGCTCGCCGACAACGACGCAAAACTAGTGACTGTACTCAACCCACGAAGCAAGATGTGGTGAGTCACAAATTATTATTTTTGTCCCAAATTTACAATGAATTTATGAAAGAATCATCTTACGTATTTCATTTGCTCTAAGCTAAAAACGTTAAAATAAAAACGAATACTTTTCTAAAATGCACTTTATAATGTGAAAAGTAGCATTCTACCAAATTTATGCAAATTACCAGACTAATTTTCTGTACTTTGAATATTGTAAAAATGCATTCAAGAAAAGTTTAATTTACATAATTGTTGATCAGTAATTCAATTTCAGCCCTCAAGCCCATCTAGAACAGCGCAAGATAAGCGCAAAATCTCCGGCAGCGGGACTGTGGTTCATCGGACAATGATTCTCAGCAATGGATCCTCAACGCACCACAGAAAGGAACCCTCAAACAACTCTGACATTGGAAATGGAGGATTTCGCCTGCTGAACAACGGTTTGGATGTGAGCGCTGGTCTAAGTCCATATGAATACGGACAAAGCGACAAGTACCAGGAAATGGCGCAGCCTTTCGATGATAGAAAAAGTTCCTTAGCCTGCAGGTAAATTTTGATTTTGTGGAATTTTGTTTCATTATTTTCTTTTTCCAGGCGAAAGCGATATCAATTCCTGAACTTTGCTCCGCGTGCGCTCTCAAAGTCATAACTTCAGGAATTAGTTTGCCATAAATATTGCTCATATTTGCTCAATAATTATACTTTGTGTGGATTTTTTATTATGTCTATTGTACATATGTTGTTTAGTCTATATTATAGACTATACTATTAAAACAAAATGTTCGTTTTAAATGAGAATCAATGACAAAAAAATAATATAATTTTGCTATAATTAAGAGTAGAAATTTCGGTGCTTCTATTGTTTATTTCATATTTCATTAAGGTTAATTGGATTTTATTGTAATGATTAATTCCTTATTGAGTCGATTCGAATAAAATAGATTGACTAATTTGCTTAAAATGTTCAACATAAAGTCGGACAGCTGAAACAAAATGTGAAGTAGAATGCTTCAACGGTCAACAAATAACACTGAGAAACAAAATGGTTGAATGTCTGTCAGAATTTTGGCTACGGTTGGTTTTAGCTACTGTGCCAAAAATGCCCGAAACCGGTGTCAATCGTCTCCATTTGATGAGAGAAGTCCGAAAAACACAAAATTAGGATGGAGAAATGCAACTAGAGCTTTTTATGCCCTGGGGCAATTCTCGAAATCCCCTAATTAGACGTTTTCAGGCAAAATTGCGAAAAAAAATTTTGGAACCATAGGGGGGGTATCATGGATTTCGAGAATTGCCCCAGGGCATAAAAAGCTCTAGTTGCATTTGGCCCAAATTTCAATACGCGCCTAGATTCTTCTATAAAAATGGCCTACGTTTGATGAAGTACTCTGATAAGAGGCAAATATAATGCCAAAATCGGATTTGAAATAATGATTTTATTTTATTTTAGAGATCAAAATTAAAGAACAAATGAGTAATCCTATATGGGAAAAAAATAATTTTCGCAAAAGAGTTGTCAGTAATTGACAAGAATTTTTGGGAAATTCGTTTTTGACATTATTTTGAGCACTTTACGCCGGAAAAAGCGTAACTTTATCATTGAGAGAGAGAGTCTTATTAGAGTAAAAATTTTCACAGTCAACACTTTTCCCTATTACAGGAGGTTCTTTTCCTGATGCTGAACAGAGCTTCCCCTAATAGGGAAAAGTGTTGACTGTGAAAATTTTTACTCTAATAAGGCCCCACTCAAATTTTTTTTACCAATCTCTAGAGGAGTCCCCTGCCGAGTAATCCCCCTCATTAAAAATTTTCAGCGGCCCCTTTTAACCCCTTTGGCATGCAATTATATTTTTGCGCAAATTCAAATCGCCATTTGCCTACGCGGAACTCTTATCTACGCCATTTTATTCACAAGTTGGCCAAATAACGTAAAATTGGATCCAACTTTGAAACCACAAATAACACTTTTGTTACTTCCCTCGTGAATCTCGTGGATATGTACTGTTTTTGTGAAATGATACATTGACTGTTAAGAGAGGCTTCGGTTTAATTAATTTAGTTAATCCTTTGTTCCCCATGTCATTCCAAACACAATTTTACTTCCAGAAATCCCAGCTTTATTCTCTTCCAATGGCTGATCATACTTATCGTCCTTTGTATACGTTACTGCAGTTGATGACAGTTCTTTCCTAGGATCTTTCTGAAAGTTAATACATGAAAATTGTAAACGAACATTTATTACAAAGCCACAAACCGTTCCATTCTTACGCAGCGTTTCTGTAAACTCCACATGCTAAACCACTGCAGTTTTATAGTATTACCTGACACAAAGCACATACGGCGTGTAATTTATTGTCATCCTTGCCAACTATTGTGTAAGTAATTTTCGCTAGTGCGCTCTTAGTCGTGCTAAGCACTCTCAACTGCTCAGCAACTAGTGTCCTTTCGTCTTTCATGAGAGTGTACTTAGTCTAAACACATGAACGGGTGCGCAAGTTAGACATATAGAAGGAGGGGGAACACGCGGCTTTCGCCGCGGAAAATCAAATATTTTCGGGATTTCGGAAGCCATATCTTCCGGTGGACGCGGAGTTCGGGCTTGAAACCGGTACCAATCGTCTTCTCTCGCCGAGAGGAAGCGATTCATGTATCACACGTCAAAATCCGAGCGGCGACGGGTATATTTGGCCTTTTACGTGACTCAGGTAAGTCTTTTACGTGATTTGAGACTTAATTTAACGCCGGATTCGAGATCAGCGGTCGATTTACTATAGACGGGTTCCATCAGAAATGATCCAAAAGCCGTAAAACATGAGTCTGACGACAGGTCGGTCGTGACAGACACTGCGGTTTAGGTAAGAGTGGATACAACAGTTATATATATGTTGCAGTTAATCCTAACTTAGGATTAACTGCAACATATGTATAACTGTTGTATCCACTCTTACCTAAACCGCAGTGTCTGTCACTGTTAGGATTCCTAAGTTTCAGTTAATCTTCAATTACTCTTGTTCAGAAGATCACGATCAATGCTCATTTCTACTTCCTAGCATATTTTATTTGCCAATCCTTACCTCGAGTTCGCGTTTGTCACCGATAGTCTCCTTGTTTGGCCCAAATGCTAAACCTGCTTGAGCAACGGGCTTAAATTTGTTGGTTACTTTAGGCATCATGCCATTGGTCCGCAAAGCAGTCGCTCTGAACGAATCCATGACCAATTCATTGGTCACCCACAGCTCTCCTCTTATCCAATGGAAAGTTAGACGAACGTCGTAGCTCTTGGATGACTCTATGCTCGAGTCCTGATACCCGTTAGCTTTCATATAATTGGCGAAACTTCCCGGCCGCTGTCCCATTATCCATGTCGCCAAAAATGGTTTCAAATCCTCCGGCTCACCTGCACTAAACACATATTGGATGACAACGAGGAGCAATATTGGGATTGCTTGGATAGAATGAGGGTAGCGCATGATCTAAAATGTTTGCTCATTTTTCGACTAAAACGCCAAAATGAAATACATATGATTAAAAAAATTATCAGTATATCATAATTCTCAATCCGTATTTTGAAAAGAAGTCACTCTCACATTGAGAATTTCACGGGAAACTGGACTTTACGTTTTCCACAAAATGTCGTAACCTTATTTTAATTTAATATATACGTTGTAGTATAAAGTGGGCTAAACTAATTTAAACTGACAAGACATGCTCGTTTTTTACCCTTAAACAACACGAAAATTGTTTCAGTCAGTCCGGGACAAGTCCGGAGCGAGGCGAGGACAAAATGTCCCTCCAGAAATAATCCTCCCGGTCAAAATAGGGGATTGTTCAATCTAATACCTAAAAATTGGGCAAAATTAATGTGAAATACAAATTCAGCGAAAAAAATGACCAACGAAAGCTTTATGGCCTTTTTACACGATTTTCTGTATATGAGGAATTGTGACCGCATACCGTCTAGGGCTGGTTTTTCCAGCCCGGGCGAAGTGCCCTATAGTGAACTCCTCGTAGCGGTGCGAGCCGTTTAAGCAGTATAAACGGCTGTTAAGTTTAAACTGAAATATATAATTTTCAATATATAATTTTGGAAATTTTCGAAGCTTGTGTAACATCGGGATTTTTTCGGCCAATTGTTTATATGTTAAAATGTTGTTTTATATATTCTAAAAATAAACTATTGAGAGGTTTGCTGCAAGATATCGAGCGAATGATGTTTTTCATCAATGTTTTCGTCAATTTGAGATAAAGTAAAGAAATAAAGATTAGGTGATAAGTAATACTAGTCTTATTACACAACTGAGCTGATCTTATCAAGCTAGTTGCAAAAATGTCTGAAATCCTCCGATCCTAAAACGCCGTTTGAAGCGTCATTTTAGGATCATAGTTGGCTAGATAAAGCAAGGTCGGACAAAAAATCTCTTCAGCTTACGTAACTATGTTTATGCGAGATCAATGCACAAACGATCTGAAAACATATTTGGAAATCTAAGCTAGCTGTTTGAAGACAAGAGATTTTGTCAGCCTGGATTCGCTATGCATTTTAATGCCTGGTCAAGTCGTTTTCACGAAATTGGGAACAGAATAGAGAAATAAATCAAGTCGGATTAATTTCTGGCGAAAAGTATATACAAGAACTGAGCTTCGAAACGAGAATCAGGCCCTCAAAAAGTTGAAAGCGTGTGTGCTCAGTTAAAATTTTGACTACTATTTAATTGCTTTCTAACTGTCAATTTAATTCAGAAAGCAAACTATAACTTGGCAGTTTCGATGTTTTGACGCCTCAATTGAATCAAGCAATCGAAGTAAAATTGTGACCAAACTTCCTCGTAGTGTCATTCCCAGTAAAAATGTCATCGCAACTTTCCGGAAGTACTTGGATGTATTTTGAAAAAAATCAATCTGCCATTTTAATGTAATACCTTGCCAAGAAATATATCAAAGTGCCAACGTAAGAGACGTCGCTCTGAGTCAGGAGAGAAACTTGCGCAGTTCATGTTCAAAGTGAAATATCAGCAAAAGAAAACAGTGGAAAAAAATACATTTGCCACAACATTTTGTATGACTTTCTGGTTATTTACTTTTAGTACCGAACAGTGACTTTATGTAAACGATGCTTGTGGTTTTCCATCTTTTGGACTTCCTGTTTAGGTTGACATGGTGTATTGCGTGGGCTCAGAGCTGAACCAAGTCAGCGAAGCCAAAAGTGGTGGAATCGATGTATCGAGCAATTTCTCACTCAATTTTTGGTGGATAACTTTTTTGAAGCAACCAGTCATCAATTTCGATAAAGTTCTGTTTGTAGTTTTGATGCCACCCTTGACATTAAACACACAAACACGTGACAGACTTTCTTATAATAAATAATTCGTTAAATTGTTCATCAAGAGGATAAATAAGTTAACCAAATAGAACAGAAAATATTTTCTTGAAAATTGCGAATGCATAATTTTAATTTATTAGAATTTATTACAAACGAATTCTGTAAATGCTTTGGTAAATATTTATGCACAATGTTGCACATTGGAATTGGAATTCGTTAAAACTTTATCATGGATGTAACTTTAATTTTTAGTCTACGTAACTTTTCTATAGTAAAGTTTCTCTGTATCTATTCTAAATATAACTTTACTGCAACTACAAATTTTGCCTAGAGCAATCCTTGCAGATGACTCCTTCCTATTACTCCAATTTTACTTTTCATATACGTTTCCCATTTCTCTAACATCCCTCTCCACTATTCATTCTCCATGCTCTCGCTCTCTGCTTCTCCACATTCCGCACATTCTCTAGTGTTGTTTACGACTAAAATCGCATCCCGCCAAAGGAACCGAGGAGCGACCCAGACAGCGATGAATGAATTGTTTTGCACACGCACTCGCGTCGACTTGGGCGGCCATGGACAGACAAACATTCGGACCGCACGCACCGCTTGTTTACGTCACCGGTGCTGATTCGTCTGTTCTTTGTCGCTACCTATACGATATTTCGCGGGAGAGAACCCCCGATTTTTGGTGAAAAACTTTAACAATGTGTTATATACTTATAGGAATATTCTGATAATAATATAAATAGGGGCTAAATAAATATTCTGATAATAATTGAAAACGGTAGCATTTTTCCATATTTTTCGGAAATTTTAAACTCTCATGAATTGCTCGATCCAAAAGATGTATTTTTTAGTTATTTATTGCCCAAAATTCATCATTTTGTTTTAAGAATGGTCTCACATACTTTCATTGTCTGACAAACACTATTTCTCCTTTCTGTTTCTCTGATTCTAGCTTTGACCTAGTCTTTTCTCCGGGACCTCCCCAAATAATGACAAAGTCTTGGCTCGTTGAATGTTCCGAACGACCGACCGACAGACAGATGCTCAGACCACACACTCACTGCAGTGTTTTGCTCGATCTTTTCTCCTTTGTCTGGCCCACATTGTGCTTTGTTTAGTGCACTTCGCCGCCGCCTCTCACCTCATTTTTCGCTACACTAATTCCATTTCGTTTCTTTCTGGAAGTCTTTCCGAGGTATGACTTACGCAGCGGTTGCCCCTCCCAGGTGTGTTTGTATTATTTCTGGCGGTCTTGTTTTGTTTTTGCGATCGAATGACACGAATTTTTCGTGGTGGCCCGCCACTTTTAGCATATCACGTTTGAGGTGTCATATTATTGGCTACTTGCGATAGAAAATGTCTTCGTTTCTCATAGATTTTCTCTTTTAAGGTTATTATAACTTCAGCCTTCGCTAAATTGTAGCCGACTTTAAAATATGTTACAATTTGTCTCACTCGTTTATAAAATAAATCCCTTTCGAGCTTTGTTCACTTTAGCCGAAGGCATTGTTTTCTTTCCTTTGAGCCAAACCGCGATATTTCAGAATTCTCACGTAAAGTCCCGGGACACACGTGCACATTTTAAAATCTGATTTTGTTTGACCTTTGGCTAAATCTTGATTCGATTGCCTGAAAATCGAAAACAATATTTTTGTTCTTAAAGCATTGAGGGTTTTTTGCCAAATCGAGGAATACGACATTTAACCGTAAAAGTGACAAATACATGCTCCAAACAGAGCACTGATCACTAAAGACCCCAAAAATATTTTTTTTTAATTCCGGTTTTAATTAATTAAAATATTTAAAAAAATCGCAAAATATTTAAAAAAAATATTTTTTTAAAGTAGCTATTTTTTGCCGATTCTAGACTTTAATTCTGCTTTTTTAGCCTTCATTGTTACTTCAGACTAAATTAAAAGCTAAAATTCAACAAAATATAACAAATTTTGGAAAAAAAACGGCAAAATAAAAAAAAATATTTTTGAAAAATTTCGTAAAAAAAATTTTTCGCCAAAATTTTTTGGTAAAATCCCTCCGCCAAAAAAAAATTTCGCGGCGGCCGAAGAAGAGAAGAAGAAATTTTGCCAAAAAATCACAACATTTGTCCAAAAATGCCAAAATATTTACTAAAATATAAGTAAAATTCCCAAAATATGCAAAATATTTTTTAAATAAAAAAAATATTTTAAAAATATTTTAGTTAAAAAAAGTCCAAAATATTTTTTAAATATTTTTTTTATTTTAAAAATATTTTTGGGGTCTTTACTGATCACATTTTTTACATTCCATTGTGGCTGGCTATGCAACTTTTTGTCAAAAAGCGGCGATCGATTCTTTTGTCGGTCGCCCACGCGGACGGCCCTTCTGTACCGCAAACAACAACCATTTGAATTTCAAATCTCCGGAGAATTGCATTTATGGGTCGATAATAGTAAACGGTATGCGTGGGTTCCTTCTTATTATATGCTCATTTGTATACTTTATGCTGAATTAATTTTGACCTGAACGGTTTAAAAGGTTTTGTGAGGTTGATCTTTATGATTTTTGTGTTCAATTTATTCGTTGCTGTTGCTTCAATTCCACAATCCGTTTCTTTGGCTAACCTTTTTTGTTCACAAATTACATAACCCAAACCTTTGAACTTGTAATAGCGTCTCATATAATGTGTTCTCTTTCGGGGTTTAATTGATCCAAAGATTACAAAATTTTTAAGTTTTCGAATTCCTGGAAAGAACTGCGGAAAAATGCAATTTTGTGAGAAAATATAAGATTTTCAAACTCTGTTATTTCAGCCAATAAAAAGTATCCATCCATCTTGTGGAAGTTGTTCATAAATAATTGTCTTCTCACGATGCCCGCCAGACAACTCCATTTATTTACACCAATAAATGACAAATATTTGTCGGAAGCGCGCGTCTAAAGCATCTGACCATTATTTGTCCACAAATAAATGACTGCCTTAAATTCCAAAAGTCCATAATAATTGACCAAAAACCGTTCGGTAATTAATCCATTTGTGCAGAATCTTGGACTAGGACCGCCAAAATTTTGGTTTGGTTTCTTCCGATTCCCATTTAAATTTCATCGCATTTCTATGAAAATCACGTGCGTTCCTTTGTTAAATTTGGTGAAATTGAGGAATTCTTTATCATTTTGCACGTTCTCTGAGGCCTTTGGTACTTTCAACGGCGAGAGTTGTTTGTTGCTAATTAATGACGAAGAGGACGTTGTGTATTGTTGCTTTTTGATAAAAAAGCTGATCTATTTTTGATGGGGCATAAATCTTCCGATTATTTGCTATGCGTCCGTCAGATGAGTCAACATTTTAGTCAATCAGCGAGACTTTTTTAATTCTGTGTTCAGTTCGGTAAATAAAAATGCCGCTGTCGTATTAAAACTTCGCTGGCAAAATCAGTTCCATTGATTCGTTCGTCAGCACATAATATGCTCCTGATCAATGATCACGGCAAAATTTGTTGAAACCGTTATTGAAATTCTCAATTTTTCCGCCTTTTCCGAACAGTTTTTGAATAAATTTTTGGATGCTGATATCGGAAACAACATTCTCAAAATTTCAGGATCCATCTGGCTCTAGTTAGAGCTGACTGACTGCACTTTCCCTCACAAAAATGCGAAATTTGAATGTATCCTTCCCTTCTGTATTATAAATTCTCATGACTTCATAGTTCTAATTCTATTTCAGCTAACAGTCTGAATTCTTTCCTGTAAACTAACCTGTGCAGGTGTTCATGTTCGAGAAAAGTTGAAAGCCTCCGGTTCAAAACCGGTAGCGGAAAATATTAGCATAGCATTTGTCCAAAGCTAAAGTTAATTAAACCGAAGATTAGTCATATTTTCCGGAAATTAATATCCTCAGGGTTTTCGGAACGCTGGCTGGAAAACTTCGAAATTATATCCGTACAAAGGAAATCAATTCCACTTTTTTGTCGACATAATTATATTTTAACACAAAAAATAAATCACCGGTGAAAAGATTTATTCTTTTGCTTGCATTCCTAAACATTTCGAATACCGTTTTATTTCATAAGTGTTGCCATACTTTCGCGAAGTCATCAAATTTATGAATGACTAATTTTCCATAATAAATTATTCACGCCTGGATTTTGCCCCGCCACGAAAACACTTCCCGGGATTAGTTCCCGCGCGGAGTTTGTTATTGCCGGTGGCCGTTAGGGCACTTATCTTTGTTTTCATGAATGGGACCATTATCCGAGTCACACCTCTAAGGATGGCCCCAACACCGGCGGGCGTCAATCCGAGATGCTGATAGTCCAGGTAGAATAGTAACCGTGGTCTTCAATGCTTTTTGTCAATCAATTTAATTGAAATCTGTGCGCGACCATAGCGTCTCGGTCGGCTTTTCATGGGATTCATAAGCTGTCGGAAAAAATGATCAGCGTCCAGACGACACTACCGTTATATTGTCCCAAACATCGCGTTCTCAAACGAATGAGTAAAAAATTTGTCTATGCTTAAAGTGCCAACAAAATGTAGCGCGGGATCAGAAAAATGTGAAGCTTTGCTTTAGATTTCAGATTACCTTTAGAGGCATCATTTGGTCAGAAATTTTATTTTTCGGCAAGTTTTCATGAAAACATTTACAAAAAGGCTTATGTAAATTTTCCAACATAGCATCAGAACTGTCAAATCGAGAGTTAATCTTTTTTCAGAGATGATTTTTTGTCCATAATAATATTTAAAAAATGTTTTAAAGTATTTTCGTTGAGGGAAAAATCAAATCGAGCTCTTTCAAAGATAATTCGCTATTGATTTCTGTAAGTCACATTTTATTCATCGCATTTTATGTTGCCATATATCCGGATGTCTGCTGGCTAATTAAAGCCAGTTATTTGACCGCAAAAATTATCATGAGATTTCCGAACAATAGCTCGTTATCTAACTGCCAATGGCAGACTGGTATAGTCCTAAGCCTGATTGAACTTCATAATCTGCGGGATATTTTCTTGCTTTTTAACCTGCCTCATTTATATGCTCATTCCATTTAATATTGTTTCGGATGATATCACACTCTTCTTTGAAATTGCTCATGCCTTCATTATATTTGCCATAAATAACCAGCGGCGGCGCTAAAGACTCGCAATTTCACTGTCACGCATTTATAAATAGAATACGTGAAACTATTTTATATCCATTGAGACTCATTTCGGCGCACTCCGTTGCTTTTACACTTGTCAGCTTCGATCTCTTTTTTATGGATTTTAATTTCCCGCGCCATTTCTAAATTCTGGAGTGAAAATCGAGGAATGTATTAAAATTTTGTATTTTTTAAAACAAATTACAAATTTTCTGTCTAGAACAGTCGTTTTGACATTTTCATATTTTTGTTCGGATTTGAGAAAATTTTGTCACTTTAAACTTTTAATTATTTTAATTTTCATGTTTGAAACCTGAAAACAATATTATGCTTCAATGTAATAGCCTTCAGTAACATACGTACATACTTTATTTTCCTTTCTGTATGTTTTACAAAGGAAAGATCGAAAAGTTCAACAATGTGTCTTCAATTGTAAAGTCCAAGTTGTGAAAGAGAGCGACTGTCGAAAGTTCATTAAAGCAATAAGGACATTCCGATACAGGAAACGTGTTTATTCCAAAGATCACTTCGACATTTGCCATTCCATCCAGCACGTTTTAATGTTCTTGTTTTGTTTTCCCATAATTACGGCCGTTCGATGGAGTTTTTGAGTCGCTCTTGTTTTTATTCACTTGCACAATATTTTTAGCGTCACTTAAACTGTCGGTGAATAACGGTTTTCATGGTCGTATTTTCTGAGTGTTTGGTGACAGAGGTTTTAATTTTCCTTTTTACTTCGAGTAAATAAAAGTCGTAAATGCCTGTGGTCAAATATTGTATCCAGTTCGTACCACCAGCTATATAGTTGGCTGCGAAAAGTACAACGTTGGCGGACATTTTCCGAAAGCGCGTCACGCAACAAAAACGCGTAAATTGTCTGGTGTCTACTCTACGTTCATTCTTTTTGTACAAAATATCACGCCAAACTACACACGCTCTAATCTTCTCCATTGTAGTAACCCTTCTATTTTGAGGATTCAGCACGCACTCTCTAAAATACATTAAAGCATTTTTCACACGAAATGTCTCTTTCATACGAAAATTTGCATTTTATCTTCTGATCCAAGCAAAACTAATACAAATCTTAAGAAGATTTGATATTTGGCATTTGATTTCACAGTTTGATTTTTTCTGTTTCGCACTTTTCTTAAAACAAATGACAAAAAAGTGCACACTTTTAAAAATACGTTTTATGCGTTCGCTTTCCGCAAAATGCATTTGTTTTGATCGTCATTTTATTGTGTGAACTGAGCCACAGACAGTCAACGAAAAATACTATCGGTCAGGGGCGCAACCAGGATTTTTTTTTGGGGGGGCACGTTTCAGTGGAAATGGCCATTTTGGGGGGGGGGCACACGTTTTTGGGTACCCCCAACTTTTGGATTTTGGGGGGGGGGGGTACCGGACCAAATTTTACCCAAATTTGCACTGATTTACACTCATTTTTTCAAATTTTCCCATTTTGGGGGGTACGTACCCCCGGTACCCCCCCTGGTTGCGCCACTGCTATCGGTTCCAATAGAAAGGCAAAACGAGAAACAAATTTGTTCTGCACTTCCTTTCGGCCGGCACAAGAAAAAGAAAAGATATTGTGAGTGGATTGCACTATTAGTCTGTTTTGAAGGCCAATTGGCCAGTGGAAGGCACTGTGTTTTATTTCAACACTACGACTGCGGCCATTCGGCACAGGCAAAGCGGTGAGAATATCAAAGAAATGCGAAGAAAACATTGCGCATAATTTGTCGTTTTGTCTTTGCAATTTCTTAGAGCCCAAAGCGACGATTATTTTCAGTAAACAACCGCAACGAACAGACAAAACAATTTCTTGGGTAGAGTTAAGCTAGGATCAGACATAAAACTTATATGGAAAGTTGACTCATACTTAAAAGCTAAGCTATGAGATTAGACATATGAGTCAGCATCTTAAATCGAGTGTATTAACCCAGGAATAGCGGAAATTGAAAATGGTTTAGTCACTTATTTATTTACACCTGCAAAGCTTTTTTGATGTTTGGGTTTTTGGAAACAGTCAAGAAATTTCGTACGTGTTGTTTTGCTGAGTCTGAGAACTAATTCCATTTTCTTGGAAGTGATTACAAAACAAAATCAGTGAGCATAATTGTGAAAGCACACCTCGTGTCTTAGATTCTTGTAAAGATGTGTTGGCTTTCATGACTAATATCCTTATATGGGAAGTGACTACAAAAGCTGTGCACTGCCATAAGCATGTTTTTCGAGCAAAACAAGCAAATATTTTCAGTGGCAAGTCAAACTAATTTCAGTTGATTCTTTTGTTTCGAACAGTTTTGGTATGAACTTCTGCTCAAGACTCAGTCAAATTCCATTGAAAAGTAGATTTCTTCTAATGAGGAGTAAGCTTCATTCCAATATGGATTTTCCCTACCTGTATTTAATTTTCCGGATTTCTAACGTTATAACCTTTGAAAACTGCAATTTTTTGCAAGTAATTGTTTAAACTCGTTTAAAATTTGTTTCAATTTCCTATTTTGTTCAAGCTGCTCAATTTTTCCGAAAACTTCCAAAGTTTTCTAAAAATTTCCAAAATTGTTGTTCTTGATCATTCCGATGTTCTTCTCTCCCCTTAGTTTTTCTCAAGTTTGTAAAGCACTCTTCACCAATAATTTTCGTCTCAAGACAATAACAGTGCGTCGCTTCTCCCCCAGACAAATGTTTATTGATCAGAAATTGATAGACTTTCGTTGTCTGAGCGGTAAGCAAAACAAAATTAGCCAAAATTTGCGTAAACAATTTTGTCATAGATTGCGAGATAACTTTGTTGTTTGAGAAAAATTCGGCACCACCGTCTGGGCCCCAGAGCCTCGGCCCACCCTGTGCTGTCCCAAACCCAGGCTGTTTTCTTCGAAAACCGTCCCATTCCCTCACAGCTGTAGAGCGAGATGACTTTCTGAGTTGGCGTCGTCGTCCTCGCTTTGCCCGCTGCGGCCCAACCGCCGCCGCTCTATGTGTGACCTCTGTTGGTGTATTGTGAGAACGGACAGGCTGAATTGATCGTCTGCTGCTGGTCGTGTTCAAACAAGTGCTGAGTGTTTTGCTCTTCCCTCGAGCAACAGCAGCGGCCTACTCAATGCTTTCGCTGGCAGTCGTTTTTTATAATGAACACGAGGAACTTTATATCAGACGGGCAATTTACCACAATGAACGGTTCCCATACTATAAAAAGTCTGATTAAAAAATTAGAGTGAAGACCGTTTTCAATCATTCTAAATTTAGTCTAAATTTGAATTTTGTATTTTTGTGAAATTTTTTCCAGAAACTTTGCTATTAAAATTTTAACAAAGTCCGGCATTTGAAAAATATCTTTCAACTACAGTAATTTTCTCGCATCGCTCCAAATAATCAGTAAGCTTTATGAAATCATCTTTCCCATACTTATCTAGCCAAAACCTTCCAAAACAGCTCTTTTATCCAAAACAACTCTGAATCACGACGCCTGAGTTCCGATATTTTTTCTTCCTTTGAAAGTGATATTCCTCATAAATAATGCCATCCAATCTCAAAACTCAGCAATTTTAGCTCAAGCAAAATTTTCTCATCTTACGACCTTTGAATTTTTATATGACAACAACACGACAATTCCCCTATTCATTCGGCACTGTTAAAATATAAAAGTACAGTAAGATAACTTGACACAGCCATAGCTCTGACATTATGTCAGAGCTATGGCGTATCGATTAGGCGCGAGGTCGGATGGCCAGATGAGTTGGCAAGTCTCGCGCGAACGCGTCCCTTCCTTCATACTGTCGTTTAGAACACTAGCTCGGGATTTAAGGCAATAACAGATTTTTAAATGCCTTAGAATAATGCTTTTTGTATAATATTAGTGCTATCCAAAACAGTTACCAAACAGCTGTCCGAAACGCAACCGAAAAATTGCATTATATTTTCCCGTGTAAAAATGTGATTTTTTGCCTGTTTAGTCTAATTTTACTTAATCATGACTCAGGTAATTTTTTCTACGACTTGTGACCGTTTTTATACATTTTCCGTTAGAGTTTGACATTTGCGGTTAAAAACATAACATTTCTCTAAAATGCCAAGAGTCTCGACTCAAGATCCCATCTTTTCAGTCTTGGTACAACCCAAATTTTAAATACATTATATTTTTTGTTTTCATCGCACTTTTGCCCAACTTTTTGCCACTTTCCTAAAAACTCTCCTTTCACTTTTGTAATGACCGTAAAAGTCAGTAATCCCCGTCCAAAGCGGAGCCAACCGGCCGTCATCCTCACGCCGTCTGCCGCGCATAATAAAGCGAAAACAAACCGGTGCCAGCATCCGTGCCAGCCCATCGCCGTTCAACTCTGTTGTTGTTTTGTTTTTCTTATTGTTTCTCCAGAAATCAAAGGTTCCCAAAGTGGGCGATACCCTAAAGTGCAAAACAGAGCAATGCAACTGTGCACTTCATTCTTTAATTTTTGCACCTCCGGTCTTGGGGAGTTCCTCTCTTCGAGATTGGGCCTCGGAAGCAGTCAGACACTTGATCTGCGTCAAGTTTTGAAAAAAAATTCAATGGGTCGATTAGTATTGATTGAAAAAAGGTGAATATATCGATTCTTTTTAAGTAAGTTACGAATTTTTATCCCACTTTTACGGATTAGTTCTCACGTTTTCCCATTCAGGAATCACATCTGTCTGTAAACTTATGCCAGCCAAACTTTGTACTTTGATCTCTGCGCTAATTCTCGATTGTTTACATCGATTTCCCGACATGACGCAGCCAACGGGACGAAAAACGGGAAACATTATTGAAGATAACAAAATTTTCTTCCCACTTCCCGCTCGAAGGCTCTAATCCGCATGCTTTTTTGACGAGAATAAACCAAAACAAACGGATATAATTCCGAAAGCCTTTTTACGAAGAGCCCGGAAATGAGCGCCGGAGTCGGAATTATTCAAAACAAACATGACGGGAATGCTTATTAAATTAATGTAAAATGCAACATAGAGTCAGGTTAGTAAGCACAAAGAAAAGTTTAGAAAGCATGGAAAATTTTGGTGTAAAAATGATAAAAAGTGTAAAGTGAAAAATCAACATCTGAAATTAGTAATACGTTTTTAAAGTGAATTCAAAATGTTCTCTTTTTGTAAAATCACAAATTGAAAGTTTCATTCAACAACAAAACGACTCAAAAACATAATTTTTTTGAATAAAGAAACGTTTTACTTACCTGGCAATGCATTTATATTTTCAACATTTTCCCTAAAATGACTGCAGCCTTTCACTTTCCGAATCACTCAAACCAAATCCAGCCAAATGCTTTGCTTGTTTATTTGTTTTTCAAAATGTCGATATTCCCGAGATGGGCTCGCTTCTAAAGTGCATTCCTACAAAAAAAACTGCGCGACATTTCCATGCTAGCCCTCATATTTCTCCTCAATAACTTATTTACCTTCATATATGTCTTACCTGTTACCTTTTGTTATGGCTGAATGCGTTTGGAACCCACTCATTAGCCTAGGGCATCGGGACTACAACTGGTCTGAGACTCTGAAATAAAGCGTAGCCTGCGGCGTTAAGGCCTCAAGTGAGTGTTCTCGCCCAACAAACAAACTCCACCTTATTCCACGAGACAAAAAGCTTTCGCACGGCCAAAACGTGACTGCTTATTAAAAATCCTCTCTCATCTCTGTTAATTTTGTTGTTGTTTGGCGCAGCCGTCAAGAACCTCTAAGCCCGAGAGTTGTCGCCTCTAATCCAGAGCTTCCTGATTTTATTTACAACCCAGATTCCATTTCCCGGCAGACGTTTTCACAATTCCGAAAACTAATTACAAACGCTTAACCGATGCCTCAAAACATCCGAAAAATCGCCTCCCGTCTTGATCCATGATAACCCGGAGCGTGGAAGTCATCTGAGTGGAATTAATCCTGAGGAAAACTATTTACGTGGGAGAAACTTTGTTGTGTAAAATGGCGAAGAAATGTATTCCACGCCCACTGTGCACTTAAAAATATTATTCATTTGAAAATATGCGTTTTAATACCGAAATTTTTCTCTTGAAGTGAGTGCTAGTAAATATTTGAGCACTGTAGACGGTTATTCTCAGTTTCAAGTCCTTATATAGTAATGAATGCGTATTTTTATATCCAGAGAAAAAATATGTTTAACGATTATTAATTCGTTAAACATTAATCCTGGTTATTATTCCTGGACGGCTTTATTCTTATCACTGTATGGGAGGATCATCCTCAGTAGGATCCTTACAGTTTGTCTGCTTTCCAAATATAATAAACTTCTGTTCATGCGTGTCTCATCCCTTTTGGTATGACCCCTCCCCTGGTCATATACTGTACAACTTCTCCAGCCTAAGGCGGTTTAAACCGCTTCGAGGGTAATCCAAAGGCGAATTTTTGCGATTTTTCACATAAAAAACGTTGATTTCTGGAAAAAAGCTGTAACAGTTTCGACTTATCACTTCCTTGGAAAACCCCTTTGGCTCGGTTTGGCATTCAGCCCAGAGCGAGGGTTGACGTCCTCTAAACTTTCTTTGACTATATCCGTGCCAGCACTAGCGCAACCAGGGGGGGTACCGGGGGTACGTACCCCCCCCCCAAAATGGGAAAATTTGAAAAAATGAGTGTAAATCAGTGCAAATTTGGGCAAAATTTGGTCCGGTACCCCCCCCCCCCAAAAAAAAATCCAAAAGTTGGGGGTACCCAAAAAAGTGTACCCCCCCCCCAAAATGGCCATTTCCACTGAAACGTACCCCCCCCCCCAAAAAAAAATCCTGGTTGCGCCACTGCGTGCCAGTACACCTTATGCTTTCACTTTTCATTTCGATTTCACATCGGTCTCGATATTACATTTGTGACGCACAGATTATAATACATTTCATTTCGCGCTTCGTTTGGCATAAGCAATCTTCCAATAATGTTCTTAATTCTAGAAATCATCCGACTCGAAAGCACCGGCTGATTCCTTGCAAAACAACTGTCAACGACTTCTCCTGACTGCGTCTCAGTTACGACAACATCTAATCACTTTATTATTATTCCACTTAGTAGCCTAAGGGGGCAGCTAAGCTAAGACAGCGGCCAAGCAATTATAACACTTTCCGGTGCCGTCATCCCTCCTGTTCCTTCTTCGCGCTAATCGAGTGAGGACGCCAGAGGCTCACCCTCTCTTCCGACCAAGACAGCGACACCAAAGCTGCCCTTTACGTCAATTCGAAAGCGGCGCGAAAAAGTGTTGTTTGTGCCGAGGAATAAATTAAAACGGTAGGCGGATATTGTTCAGATGTTTTGTTTAGACGGCATAAGTCCCGGGGACATGCTTTCTAAAGTACGAAGCAAAAGAGGGATAATGAAAATGATATTTTATAAATGGTCCATGGTTTACGATAATTTATAGTTTTATTAATTTGTGATATAAAGAGAAATTGACTAGACTCTTTTGGCTCTGCAAACAACGTTTTGACGTTTTTGAAATCAAAAAAGTCCTAAAAACCCTTTTTATAACAAAAAATACAACAAATCCGTGGTAAATTTTTGGGTGCATTTTCGTCATTCTTGAATAAACGAATTATGCGGTAAAAAATTATGTATTGAAATATGCCATGTTCAAAATTCCTAAGTGCAAAATTTGGCCTTTAGTGCAAATATATCGCAAAAACTTTAACAGAAATAATACATTTTCAGGATCGTTCAAGGTTCGTGCATCATTTTCCCGAGTTTTTGTGAACTGTCAAGCAGCCACAACGGGCGCATTTGACCTATTGAGTAGCATCGGCGTTGGCGGAGGCGGAGGGTCACAGACTTGCGCTATCACAGCTCCGTCACATCACACAGGCACCACGGCGACCACTACGCCCAGGACCAACACGACGTCGTCGTCGTCGGGAAGCCAGTCGGGCCGTCAGCGCAAGGCCAGCGCCGGCGGCTTTCTGGGTAAGATTTGCGATTTGAATGATAGCCCGAGTGATATGTAATAAAATTCATGCATACTTTAGTGAACATTTGTCTAAAACGCTGCATATTTAGTGTCGTTAAAGTAAAATAGTAAATACGAAACTTGAATCCTCCTCTCAAAATTTAAGCGGGTTCCAAAAAAATCTCAATGTCCACGTAGTTTCAATATAAAAGTCATAGTGTTGACAATTTTGTAACATTAGAGCGCTGTTCAGAATAAGAGAAACAACTGGAGAGGCTTCAGAATTATAATCTCGAAAGCGGCTCAAAGGGCAGCGTTCAATAGTTATATTTTTGTTTACCAATCAGAGTACCGAAAGGAACCTCGAGCCGAGACTTGTGTTACAATATTGATTATTGAATCATTATTGATTTTACTTTTTTGAGACTCTCCTTCGCCCTTCCAATAATCTACACACCTTTTCATTCGTCATTGAAAAATTGCCTGTATCATTATCTCGAGGAGAGCGAATTTTTAATAAATGTGTTTTGGTTTACTTCTTGTCTGCCCAAAAATCAGCAGACATTTGCTTTTTAAAGACAAAATAGTATCACTTTAAATTGAATGTCTTGATTAGGCTGCAATTCGAGGTTCAAATGATCGGTTTCCGACGTTTTGTTGTATTTCAAAAGTTCGAGACAGAAAGCTATCTTTCCTTACAAAATTAGAATGCAGAATCCAAATACAGTCAAATTATATCCAGTTTTAATTTTTTAGCGAAAATATTTTTTCGCCTAGACTTATTATCCTTCATAATAACGCCCTTTGACTTTTAATCCTTAAATATTTTCATTCACTTATTACCAAGACCACCTAAGCCTAAAAGTCTCGTCTCTGACCGTGTGACTAACATTTGAATGCGCAAGCAGAAAACATGTAAAAACCAGCGACATCTCTACCCGGAACATCCTACATTCGGCTTAAGCCTGAGTCTATAAAGGAATGAGTGTTTGTTGAGGTGTCCTGGCAGACGAATCCTGCGACCGTGGTCCCGGATTAACCCCACACCAGCTCCTTAGGGCACACTTGTTCGTCCCGCGCGAAGACGAGCGGCCAACTTAGTCCATTGGCAGCGGCTTAGTCGCACAATTATTTTCATTATAAATTAGTTAGTGTGATGGCTCTTATTTTCCTGTCTAGATTTTAGTGGTTTCCTCAACTTTAGTATAATCCTCAAAATTTTCTCCTAGTTACCTTGTTTTTCGAACATATCAAATCTTTGGTGATTCATGATAACTGCTTAGAGGAAGGGTGTTGGGTGTGTTGATTTTATAGACCATTCCTTGGCCCGGTTCGTGAATAAATTAGCGGGAAGTTAAATGATATTTTTGCATTAATTCGATGCAGGAATTTTCGAGAAATCGGTTACTCTCGTGCTTTCCAATTTCCACCTTCATGCCAATTCTTGAACACTTTGCTTAGAAAACGTGAGAGAATGACATGACCCAATATGTGTAAAGAAAGCTTTGCGCACTAAATTCCTAACAAGCCCAATATTATTAAGTTCCCAAGAAAAATTATAAACCTGCAAGTTTCTGTTTTATTCTTTTATGCCTAAGTTTTGAACGTTATTAGTTTGGAGAATTTGAGTAATCTTCTGCGGAAACACGAGTTCTCTACAATTTCTCCTGTTAAATTTACCGGAATTATAAAACGTTAGCATAGAAAAAAATCAGATTCTCACGAAAAATATTAAACAGGAAGTTGTTTTAGGCAATTTCCCTAAAACTTAAATTTTTAGTTTTTAAAATTCCATGTAGTAAAATTCCTATTAAAGCAGTCTTTTGGCATTTCGAACTTATACCAAAGGAATTTTCCCATAATTAGAATGAAAAAATGTCCACGGTTTTCTACTTACAAGAAATATGTAAATATGATATGTAAATAAATATCGATCTAATATCACAGTGTTATCGATTACGGAGGATAATTAATGTGTGGTAAATTTTTCAAAAATTTAGGAGCGTTAGCAGCCAGCTTCAGCGGCGGCGGAACCTCCAGTAGCGGTAGCACGGCCAGTTCGAACTTGAACGGCGCCCCGAACTCACAACAAGGCATTAGCCAGGCTGTGAATTCCAGTGGCGGACTACAGAGCAACCCATTGGGACGCGGATCACCGGTCGGATCTTTTGGATCCAGTGATTCTGCCTCAGTCAGGTTTGACCTTTCTATCTTTAGATTTTAAAGCACGTATTTCAAAGCTTAATGCCCCCAATGTAATTAGAAATGGTCCATGTTTCAAACCATGGAATTTGATCAAAAATTGCGTATTTAAATTTGTGCCAAAAAAGTTGGATATGATCTGAGATATAACAGGCATTTAGAAACGCATAATATTTCTCCTTCGTTTATGTATCCGATTCAGATTTATCTGTTTCCAGGTTTCTGAAAAGAATTATGAAAAGAATGTAAAAATATCTATGCCATAACGGCAAAGTCTCATTTTAGACGAATGTCCACAAGCAGTCTAAAGAGCCAGCGCCCAGTTCGAACACCGGAAGACGTCATTTATGAGGTTAGAATTTTGGGTTATTTGTATTGAGTTATTAATTGCACCGATTTAGGGATGGCTGATGAAACGCGGTGAACACATTCGCAACTGGCGCCAACGATACTTCGTTTTGTTCAAGGATGGCGCTTTGCTCGGATTCAAAGCCAAACCAGAAGGAGGAAACTTCCAGGAGCCTCTCAATGATTTCACAGTCAAGGATGTTCAGGTAAATTTTTTAAATGCGAATTATAGCATACCATGAGCTTCAAAAATGAAAAACTTTATTACATACACGGTTCTGTTCGTTGATTACGTTTTCGATACTTAAGCTCAAGGATATCTGATATTAGGGATCATGATCTTAAGTCTCTTGGTAAGGAATGAGTTATTTGTGTGTGATAATTTTTCGTACTAAAGTTAAAATTTAGTTGAAAATTTGGTTGAAAAGTATACTATTTTTGTTATTTCACTCCTTTAGCGAGTTATTTTAACATATTATATATCTCACAAACCCTATCAATCAGCCATAGTAAACGCACCAAAGAATGAGCAAAGAACATTAAAGTTTCCTGGTATCAAAAAAATGTTTGATGTCCTTGTTTATCCCATTTCCGGATTTTCAACAAATAGGCCGGCAAGTCCACAAACATTCCAAACTTTACCCGCCTTCAAATCTTGTAGTGGGACCAAAACATTTGCACTATTGGCCCACCATCATTTTATGGCGTCACAGCTCGACTCTCGAAAACAAATTTGCCGCTTCTCGCCACACTTCCCAGACATTGGGGCTACCCGGCGTCGGGTCCGAATAAAAGTGCGGCGGACTCAATAACAAAAACAACCACGCCGTAGTGTGGCCATAGGGATTACGAAAGGTCCATTAGGGCCTGCTCCGGCCCCATTGGGATAGGCCAAGAAGGCAAAACAAGCGCTATTTTGTGGGGGCAGAAAGAGGAAGCAAAAGTGGACAAACCGTGTCTAAGCAGTGAAAACAAGACCGAAGGATGGGCCGGGTCCAGAGGGCCAGTGATTGCGGTCGGGATAGCTCGTCATCCAGGATTAAGCAATTTCCGAAAAGGAATAATTGTTTATGCGAAATTTTTGTCTGTTTTTCAGACATAAATGCCTTGAAAACATGCTGATTAGGGAGGAAGAGAGAGAGTATGCTGTTTGTCTTTTTATTAACGCCAATGGCGTCAAGTTTGGAATAAATTTTTCTGTGTAAAAGTTTTACATTTCTAAAGAAATTGTCAAGATTATGAATTTAAAAACTAAGTCATAATTTTACTTTTCCAAACTATGCATTTTCCACAAAATTTGAGATTTTTCGAAAACTCGCAAAACTCTCAAATATGATTTGGAATATGAAATGTCAAATCAGTCCCAACTTTGCCAATTAGCTCTATTGTAAATTTGTTAGAATTTTAGTTTGAATTTTTTCTTCCACACTATCCTTCAAGACAACGTGACATATGTCCCATATCCTTGAATAGCTGAATTGTTTCATTTTGACCGATAGGTGCAGATGGTTCGGAGTTGCGTTTGTTGCTCATTATGAATGTCTCGATCTAGACATAAATATTCTCCCCTTTGTTGTTGATCACATCACGACAGCCGAAATTTTACTTCCGTCCTCCGTAGTTGACCACGTGCCCTTATAAATGATGTAGTCCTATCCTCAAATACTTTGTGGCGTCAAAACAGACTGACATTTACACCAAACAAACACCTGTTTTAGTCAGTGACCAAATAAATTAACCAAATTAGAAATTTACATTCCGAAATGAGATTTTGGCCCAAAATATAATCAGGGCTTTAAAGTGAACCTTTTCCTCAACATGACATTTTCTGACACTAACCTTTTCAAAATTGCGAAATTTAACTGAACTAATTTTGGCAAGATCTAAAAAAGGTTATACTAGCAATGTACATATTCTTTTGTTTTCAGCGTTAAAAGAAAAACAAAATGTGTTTGAAAAATATTTTTGTTTTCAAAATTGTATTAATTAGACTAATTGGAATCTCACCTGGATATCACCGGCCATAAAGACTTATATGGCTCCAAACTATATAAACATGTTTACACTTTCTGTCCTCAGACTTACCTTGTTTTCCGGTTTGAAATGTCAGTCTATTTTTGCTTGAGCGGATCCCTCACACGACTCTCCTACAAAACGGCACTGAAGAAATGTGCCACAACAAATGTTTTGAAACTGAAATTGTTAGCAAAATATTTACAATGGCCGGAAATTAGACTTATTTTCCTCAAAATAGTTACTATATTTGAAAGTGTAAGCTAGGCTAAGCTGTCACATCTGACCATATAAAATCTTGTTGATCTTCAGATAATGAAATGCGAGCGGCCGAAGCCGAACACAATTATGGTTCGTGGCCTGCAGTGGACCACTGTCATTGAGCGAATGTTTCACGCCGAAAGTCCTGAAACTCAAGACGCTTGGATTAACGCTATCAAGGTATGTACGCTTTATATTTTACGATTAGCACAGCTCTAGAGCAAACGACATGCCCTTGAGATATTATCAACAATGTCTCAAAATTCGATCAATGCGATCGATGTGATAATACTCATACAAATTTAATCTCAGAACGAGGACACCAAAAAATGATATAAATACTATATAAAAAATGTCTTCTCTCCGATTAGGAACTTATTAGTCTCTAACATAGACGTCAGTCTATTATAAGCGTTCTAAGCAAAGCTTATGAGGGCTTCGATTTTACGTATTTTTTTACCTTATGATGAGAAACTATTTATAAAATTAAACTTCGCGAAAACGCAAACAAAAGTAGTCCAAAAGGTATTATGATTAAGAACGCTTTACTATCAAAATCTCTAAAATTTCTTCATTTTTTCTGCTTTGTAAATCGAGATAATGAATTGTATTAAGTCGATGTTTCAGACTGTATCCGACAATTTGAAACGTGAAGACCAACTCAACGGCGTGGGCGCTGATCAAGACATGATGGACGTGTCGCAACTACCACAGGCCGAGTTCTATCAGATACCCACATCGCAGGCCGGGTGGCCCATGGGTCAAATGGGCGGCCAATTCGGCATGAGCAACGGTGTTCAGTTCGGCTCACCAGGTCAAGCTCAATTTGGACAGGTCGCTACGGGTAACCAAGGTAAAGTCTGCCATCACTTTTTGGCCTAAACGCTTTTTGATTTCAGGAACAACAGTGGCCGCGGCAGGAGCTCTGCAACAGCAGCAACTGTTCGAGGGAGCTAATGCGGCCAAAATGGGAGCGGTGGCAGCTGCTGCAGCAGCTGGAAGCACCGATGCGAACGCTATTCTGGATCCAGCTCTTACACCCACAACTTCTTCACAAGCGAATAACAAGAACAGGAGCAAAATTGTGAGTGATTCAAAACAATCAGAAAATGTTATCAGTAAAAAATCTCAAGTTTCTTTGAATGTACGTGCAATATGCAATAATAACCTTTATGCAATAATGACGAAATAGTCAGAGAAAAATGCAATATTTTAAAGCCATTTTAAATTTTCAACGAGGAGTGTGACTTTTGTCAGTGCTAAAAATTCCGGGAAACCCGACTATACATTCATCGAGTTAAAAAATTTTATTTGAATAAATTTCATTTCTCTAGGAAAGCTGATGATAGTTTAATTATTAGTTATTTATAACTTTTCTTTTGCATTTCTGAGATTTAAATACAACTTTTGCTTTCTTTTTTGATTGAAGTATCGAAATATTTCGTTGTTTAAAGTCATTCATATTTTCAGACTTTGGAGGACTTCGAATTCCTCAAAGTGTTGGGCAAAGGCACATTCGGCAAAGTGATCTTATGCAAAGAGAAGAAAACTAGTCGCCTTTACGCCATCAAAATCCTCAAGAAGGAAGTCATTATTGCTAAGGTATGCAAGATTTACTTTCTGAAGATACTTTGACTAATATGTCTTTTAGGACGAAGTTGCTCACACATTGACGGAGAACCGTGTCCTTCAAAGATGTAAACATCCCTTCTTGACGGTTAGTGAATCGAATTATGTGAATGACAAAGTTTTAACTGAGTTGTTTTAGGAGCTGACGTACTCATTCCAAACCCAAGACCGGCTTTGTTTCGTAATGGAATTTGCGATTGGAGGCGATTTATATTACCATTTGAATAAGGGTAAGACATTTAAATTGTAGAAAGTTTAAATGCATCAAAAATGTGGTAGTAAGTTTCTATTTATAATTCGCACTTACATAAAACATTCACAATTCTCCACCAAATTTATGTGATTCAAACAATAGAGGACATTAAATGAGAGTTATGCTGTGTAGTTGTAAAGTTTAAAACTATTGCGTTTGTTACGAAAATTGGCAGAAATATTAATACGAACTGATTTTTCAAAATAAATTGTTTGTATTGATTTTTCCACATTAATAGTCCTAGAAAACATTTGCACAGAATATTATTGTGTCACGCACTTAAACATTTTTTATCGTAAGAGTTGGAAAATGTGGTTTGGTATATGCCACAGATCGTCAAATTGAAATCAACTTTGAGCAAACTACACTTAATTTGCGTGCGAAAAAGCCTATTAAATTTCCCCTAACTCTATATTTGTTTTCAGAGGTGTCAGTTTACAAAGAAGGGTTTTCTGAAAGCCGAACTCGCTTCTACGGCGCAGAAATCGTTTTGGCTCTTGGATACCTTCACGACAACAATATTGTGTACAGAGACTTGAAGGTTTGACATTCTTATGCATACCTTTTCTTAAATATTACTTATACAATTTTAGTTAGAAAATCTGTTATTGGACAAAGATGGGCACATCAAAATCGCTGATTTCGGTCTTTGCAAAGAGGACATATCGTTCAGCGGACGCACGCGAACTTTTTGTGGTACTCCAGAGTATTTGGCACCTGAAGTGTTGGAGGACAACGATTATGGGCGGTCGGTGGACTGGTGGGGCGTCGGCGTTGTAATGTACGAGATGATGTGTGGTCGACTGCCGTTTTACTCAAGGTTAGGATTGCATGAAATTTTGATATTCAAATTTTAAACTGGATTGTTGGCTATATTTGTGAATTCCTTATGCTCTAAGGCGAATGCTCTTTGAAATTTCGGATTATGTGTCGAAATTAACTCTAAATCTAAGGAGAAATTCTAAAGTAGTTTCCGTTTTCATACGCTAACAAGATTAAATAAAAATCATATTTGTCAAACATCTAGGTAATATGTCTCAACATAAAAATTGCGATTTTTCAGAGAGCACGAAAAATTGTTCGAAATGATTCTGCAATGCGCCTATCGCTTTCCATCTCGTCTTTCTTCTGAAGCCAGACAACTATTGTCTGGACTTCTAGTCAAAGATCCCAACCAAAGGCTCGGTGGTGGACCGGATGACGCGCGTGAGATTCAGTCGCAAGATTTTTTCCAATCTATGGACTGGGAAAAATTATATCGCAAAGAAATTGAGCCGCCTTTCAAACCGCAGCTGGCTTCGGAGACCGACACCAGTTATTTCGATCAGGTACTGATTTCTTGAGTGATAATCAAATATGAATATTTCGTGTTAAAATGTGATTGAAAATTCGAAATTTTTGGCAAGTTTCCGTTGAGAAAACATTATATAGATCTGCTCACAATCTACGTAGTTGGAATGCTTGCGGAACTCGGAATAGCAAAATTGGATCGAGCACAATTTTTTTATTGATAAACCCAAACATTCATATTTCATATTTAGGAATTCACTCGCGAGGCTGTTCAACTCACTCCTCCACCGGTTCGGCCAGGTCAACTGGATACCGTGGACGAAATGGACGAGATTCAAAACAACTTCGTTCAATTCTCATTCCATCACAACGCCGAGCATTCGTCTTTGCGCGAGAATAGCGAAATGATGGAAGAATGACCGAAAGCCGACAAAACGAAATTGTTTAGTTTCATCCTTGCTGGAGTTGTTCTTTTTAAATGTTATATCCTTCACTATTTTATGTTAAAATTCCGCTCTATATCACACAATTCAATCTATTTTCATTGACCGCGTCAACAAAAGCATCCCATGTTGAGATTTAACTAGAAAGTACAATGTTTTACAAAATTGACCAAATTCTGGAATTTAGATTTTGTATCTAATTCTAAGAATCCAAAAGCCAATTGATATATTCTTTGATACATAAATTTTCCTTTACAAATTCTGATTTCGGTGGCGTGTAAGGATTCATGGTGGTCCATTTTCGTTAGTTTATATGCTCATTACTTCTGTATTTCTATGATTCTTTGTGAATGGATTCAGTATGCAAATAAAATGGGTTATTCTGTCAATAATTTGTTTTTGCTTGTGCTTGTCCACCATAAAAATTTAGGTATGAAATGGTGACAAAAAGAAATTAAAGTTAAATTAAACTCAATCGTATGAAAATGGTCAACCCTCAGGGAATTAAGCAACAAACGACGAACATTGCTCAGTAGAACGGAGCGTTTGGGATTGTTAATTTTTAATTGGGCAAAACTTTAATCTACAACCGAGGAACAGCTACTAAAAGAATGCCTTACGACGAGATTAATTTATGTTACTGACGACGCATTTCTGTAACGGAAAAATTTATTAATTTTGAGTCGAAAATGCTCTCACCGTTATGTAAATATTAGGATGTTCCAAAAGTTCAGCTTTATTTTCGTTCGGCTTTTTCTCACTTTTTTGGTGAGATATCGTTTTTCTGAGGCCACTTTTTGAACCTATCGAAGTGGGAAATAGGGAAAGGAATGTTTTTATGAAACCCCAAAAATGCATTTTTGGCATATTATGCACCAAAAACGACGCAACATTATTACAGCTACTCCATTCGATTTTATTTTTTTCGTTGTAAATTTATTCGCACCGCAATTCGTGGTTTTGACAATCTTAAAAATGACACGATATTGTACATATGACTTTATTTTCACGACATTATGCTTATGTTCTTTACAAATGAAAATACGTAACAGAATCTTGTAATAAATGCGAATGAGAGAAATTGACAAATTATGAAGCAATCGACTTGACTAGAGATGCCCTACGAAAATATCTTATTGTGAAGAAAACAAATTTCTACAGAAACAGACCAAATTTGTTACTTCAGTAATATCGATGACAATAGTTGACTGGCAACAAATGTGGTTCATGCCCAATTTTGGATGGAACCGTAGTTCAAAAGTACACAAGAGTGCGAATAAGGAATTAAATATATAAAAAATGCGCACTTCTCGAACCATGAGCCACGCAACAAATTATTGGAAAATATTCATACATTTTCGAAGAAAATTATGGAATTTCGGATATTCTGGGAAATTTCCATCGTGGAGAAATTATTTTCTGATTAAAGCAAAAAATATTGCCAAAGTTTGAGGAAAATGTTTTCTTTACTTTTAACGGAGGTTCATAGGTCTTCCTTAGGATATTTGTACAGAAATTATCTATTTAAAGTGTTCTCGGTAGAACGTTTAAAAGGGACATTTTGTCAGGAGGCTCGTAGTCTCATTTCACGGAAAGTAAAACAAAAAGACGCAATATCTTTAGTAAAATAACTCGGGAAAATACAGATAAACCCGATAGCAAGAACTTGTTTCCTCTTTCTCATCCCTATTTGGTCAACAGCTTGTTAGTGCGTTTGTTTGCGGAATCAACGCGGGTCTCATTGGATTGCGCCTGTAATGTTAGAATTAGAAACATAAAGCAAAAAGAGAATAAACAATATGCCTTGTCTTGGATTCTATCCAATTGCCGATTTTGGTTGGACACTTCCGTTGACATATCGATGGCCATATTACGCAGATTCCCGACCATGGTTGACACTTGCTGAACGTTCTCGTCCATCTCCTCCTCGCGCGCGTCATTTGTAATGCTGAAAAGAGGAGCGATAAAGTAATTTACTAAAATTTTATTCAAACAGAAATTTTATTTTCTAATCTCACATTGCAGAGAAAAACGATAGTTCAGGCAAACTTTCTTTCTAACGTATGCAAATTATTCCTGTATAAAAAGTTGCAGGTTTTTTAGTGCTAATATTGGCGCATTGGCTGCATGAATCAGATATGTTTTATATATATTTGTTACCAATGCTAACATTGTGTGTGAAACCTATTTAACTCAATACTGTTTAAAAAATGTCACATGTACTTACAAATAAAAACGATAATAGTAATTTACAAGCTAAAAATAAACTGAGATTCAGAAAATAAATCTATCGTTCAAATTCTCAAATAAAAGCTATGAATGAAAGCGCTATTTTCAGTAAAATTAAACTATCTTCCGCTAATAATCGCTAAAGGTAGAAAAGATCATATGCCTTTTATAGGCCATACACAAATTATTAAATGTAAAACGGGGGAAATTAGTTAGTTCAACAATGCTAACACCACTTCGCCATATTAAGAAACCAAGTTCGAAGCAAAAGCTTCTGATAGAAATTTACGCCAAACACAATTCATTCTATAAACGCCTCATTGCTTTAGTGCCCATGTTAAAAGATTTCTCATTTCTTTCAGGATACACAACAATAAAAAGGTACGACTCATTGTTTATGCTGAAAGAGAGAACAATCTTCTCATAAGGCGATTAAAATCATGCATTTGTAGAATTAGTTTGTTTTTGGCATAAATCTGAAGCCTTCGTTTTGAACAGTTTATCAAATTTATTTGCCTAATTGCATTACAAAATCCTATTACAATAATACATACCGTGTTATGTATCCGCCTTGAGGTCCCATGCCAGAGTCGCCGACAGTAATACGTGGTTGGTCACTGATCACTCCACCGTCGTCGTCTTTCTTCCAAGTCTTTGAGTATTCAGCGTTCTTCTCAAAATCTCCTCCTCTATAACCAAATTTAGTAATTAATTTAAACTAACAGAGCAAAGAAAAACAAACTTGGCACATGGCAAAATGCACAGCCCACAGCACTTTTCCATCCCTTTGAGATGCTCCTCGGCTTCCTTCATATCCTGATTGATTGTATCCAAGTTTCCTTCCACCCGTTCAAGTTGCTCTAAATTTTTAGAGATTATTAACTAAGAAACTAAAGGTTTGAATGAAAACCAACCCCCCTGGTCGTCGAGCATAACCAATGTTTTGATGCCGGCTTCTTTGCTCTAAATTAATGTTTGTAATTATTTTAAAGTTTAGGTGGAATCATCATGCCAAGCATCAAAAATTATGAGTATTCCTACAGAAATTGTTAAGCAACTCAAGATAAAATTTATAAAATAAAAAAATTTAAAATGATTCGGTAGGAAATCATTACTACTTCAAATGGTCTTGCATACTAATCTTATTTCGTCTGCAAAAGAAGTGAAACTGATAATTTGATATGTTTCGCCTAGGCATCGGTCATGTCTGAAATCCAGGAAAAATCAGTAACTGATTTTGCCTGGTTTTCAGACATGAGCGATGGATAGAGGCATATATTTGTGTGTTACATGTGAAACTGATAATCAGTTTCACATGTAACACATAAATCTATGCCTATATTCCTGTTATAATATAAAAGTGGTTTCTATATGTGCTATAGTCGGTATAAATTATAGAATTTCTTTCGATATTTGAAACTAATGCAAACTTATAAAGGCCAGACCTCTTCACATAGTGCCAACATGCGCCGAGTGCTTTCTAGCGACTGAAATTCAGTATAATTATTTATATTCGCAATTTATAAAATTTTGAGGAAATTATTATCATTTTTTAAATTTTATTTTACACTGCCTCTGTTACGGTATATGATCTACCCATGAATATAAATTATGCACACCAGTCACGTCGGCGCCAAACAAGGGGAAAGTGTGACAAAAAGTGTACAAGGCGTGTTTTGTCGAGATTTTTGGTACATACCCTAATTCGGGTACGGGGAATCCGAATTTGGCATTATTTTTGGCATTCGGTTGGGAGGTTTTTGGCGTTCTGCCCATTTTCTGTTTTTGAGGGTTTAGTGGCGTAAAATGGCCCAAAAATGACCATTTTTGACGCGTTACGTTAAAAATAATAGCAGATTCGGACTCAGCGCATCAAAATACCCCTAAAAACACATTTTGCTGACATTCCCAAAAAATTGTGATCATCACATCAGATTGTGATCTAGACAATAGCCCCGAAATTCGGGGCCCGAATGTATCGCTGAAGGAGTTAGTAATAGTGATCGGTCGAATAGCCTCAAATGTATCCCTTTAAGGAGTTAGTAGTTGTGGTCTAGACAATAGCCACAAATGTATCCCTTTAAGGAGTTAGTAATTGTGATCTAGACAATAGCCACACATGTATGGAGCAAGCAATAAACAAGCTTGATTTTTCCAATTGTTAAATTTAAAAAAAACAATCAAAAACCCCTAAAAACACATTTGGCTGACATTCAAAACAAATTTCATTTTTTGGCCATTTTTGACCATAGGGGGTACCACATGGATTTTGAAAAAAATCGATTTTTTAGAAATGTGGAAAATTTTTCTGCAATGAGTGTTTTTAGGGGTAATTCGATACGCTGATTCCGAATCTGCAATTATTTTTGTCATATCACGTCAAAAATGGCCATTTTCGGACGATCTGTTGAGCGTTTTTGGTCTCAAGTTCGAACCCCAGGTCCGTCAATCAATTTTTTTCCCGCGAAGTTACTATCTCTTGTTAACCGATAACTCTAAATTCGTATTCTGCTGATATTAATTGATTAAAAATTTGGAACTGTGAAATGAAATACCATCAATACTAACTTTCTTGCACCATTTTGTGATAATTTTCGCCCAAAAACGTCAAAAAACGCAATTTTCCCAACTTTCGTGGCGGGACCACCCACGATTTGAGACCAAATTCGGATTCGCCGTATCGAAAAACAGTATACCCCCAAAAATCCCAGTCCATTTCGAGCGTTCTACTTCACATTTTCAGCAAAATACACGAAAATGGCCATTTTTGGGCAAAAAAACCGAAAAAATGTCGAAATGGGCGCAAATTTACTCTTGTCCAAGATTCTTTATGAAAAAGTAAAATTTGAAGTGTTTCTCGATCATTCTGTACAAGTGAAATATTCATCTCTACATAATTTATTGAAATCTGGGGTCTCAAAGTTGACCCATTTTACACTGAAAAACGCAAAGTGTACCCACTTTGAGAGCCCAGATTTTAATAAATTATGTAGAGACGAATATTTCAACCACCAGGTATGATAGAGCAACACCTGAACTTCCTTCCTGGCAAAAAAAATCTTTCATAAGAGTAACTTTGATTTTTGGCTGAAAATCGGCCGTACACTTTTTGTCACAGTTGGCGCCGACGTGCAGTAGAAGTTCCCTACTACGTTTGTGGTAAACCACGAATTTTTCACATAAGTCAGTTAGAAAGTAAAGTCCATGAAAGTGCCAAACGCGGAGGCGTATATCGTATTAATGAAAGGAAGTTTAATTTATGGACAAATAACTTTAAAAATTTCGTCCTCTGAACAGGGGAATATTTGGGGCAAAGGCGTTTATAATCACTCAATCAATCACGCACATCCACAACCGTCTTGTCAATGTTCACGTTCAAGTTCTTGAGCTCATCCGACATATCACCCGGTAGCAATAATCCTTCATGCTCTTCCACAGTGCCATTCTCGAGCGAATGCTGCAGCGAAGCATTCAATTTCGAAGAATATGTCGTGGTAGAAAATGTTGAAGGGCCTCCAGCTTGGAAACGCTGCCTTCTCTGTTGTTTGGAATTGATGGGTGGGCCGGATCCGTTACTTGTGGTAGGATTGTCCTGGCCTCTGGGAAGGGATGAGCACGACGACATGGAGGTGGTAGAGGTCATGTTGATTAGACGAGCCGATTTCATAGCGAAGTAATATTGGAATAAAGCAGGAAAATACCTATTTGAAACAAATTTTTAATACTCTATGAGAAAAGCAATCAAAATTGGATAAAAATGAACGTTAGAGAAGGAATAAGCATAAACGAAAATCTAAAGATTTTGTAAAATAAAAGCTGCGGTAAAAATTCAATCATTCAAAACATTACATAAAATTTCGACGAACCACAAAAATTATAATTTTCTGCAAATTTACTAGCATTGTACCCTTTCAAGGGAAAATGAGAGCAAATTCCTAGAAAACTATAGGATGGCTTCCGAGTCCTTAGAAATGCAAATTTATTTATTTTAAAAAAATTGTACGACAGCCAGAATTTTGTAAATAAGGTTTCTGCTTAATTTTATTTTCAATTTTCGGAAATCGTTTCCGAAATGACCTGAAATTTTGATATTACATCGAGATCAAGAGTATAAAACAATTATGAGTGTGAAATGAAATATGGCAAATGTTGCGCATCTAAAGTATCAGCAAAACACTATCATTTTTATTACAAAAAATCACTTCAAAATTTGGCTATTTCGTTTTCCAAAAACCTTTTAGCAGACCCGTAAAGATAACCGCTAAATGGGTCACATAAACATAAAATGTAAGAAAGCGAGAAGAACTACGACCATTTCAGCAAGCTGAGGTATTATTGTGGGAAAGCGTTATCCCTGGCCCCTTCCCCGGCATTCCCTGTGTTTGCATGACCCGAGGTCGTAATGGCCCACCACCCTGAAGTCCTGAAACACAAAAACAACACCGGAGGCCATTTGCTATTTGGCAGCGGATGCCACCCCGCGGGACCATTCCAAACGAGCTGCCAGAAAAATGGGTTGCTGCCGGTTGCGGATATGGGAAAATGCCCACTGGCAGGGCGACGCCGGGATAGAAGAAGAAGTAATTAATGTGAAGTGGACCGCAAAATTTGGAAGGAAAGTTCGCCAGGAGACGATGCCAAATGCAGTAAATTTTGGATCGAGAATTTTGAGAAGTGCATTGGCAAAAGAGAAATATTACCTCAAAAAATATCCATATGAATTCAATAAATTTATAATCAGTTTAGTTTTAGGTTCTCGGTATAAGAAATAGGACCTGAATCATGCAGTGAAAGGTTAAACATCGATTTTTCAAATATTTAAAGTGAGGTTGGTATAAGTTCGATATAAACAAACACATATTCCCTCAGGGTCACATACTCACACTCGTACTTTTACTCTGTCCACTATTTTTATGACCTTTTGTTATTTCCGTTGTGAAAGCGGGTCATTTGCCGAAATTATTTTATGGCAGGGTTTCCATCGACTCGGCTCCAAAAATAAGGACATTTGCCCCAAAAACTAAGATTTCGGGGTCAAAAATAAGGACATTTTTATAATTTTTTAAAACCATAGGGTCCCCCCTATGGTTTTTTAGCAAAAATTTTTTCCAAGTGCATTCTTAGGGGTGCATTTTTTCAAATTTTTAAAATTCGCGCCGAAACTATAATGCCAATATTTTATTCTGCATGAATGAAAAAATAGCGCCGCAGGCGAAAATTTTTCAATTTTAGGCGATATTCATAAAAATTTGCACTATTTTTAAATACTTGGAGAAAAAATGGCATCCAAATAGCGCCGCAGGCGAAAATTTTTAGGAAAAATTGCTTTTATTTCAAAAATTCCCATTTGAAATTGGATATTGCGTGAAATAAGGACAAAATAAGAACATTGGCCAAAAATAAGGACAAATCTTAGAAATAAGGACATTTTATTTTTCTAAGATTTGGACCCTCAAAATAAGGACAAATGGAAACCCTGTTTTATGGGTATAAGCCAAACAACTGTCAAAATAGGCAACTGTAATTATTACGGTCCAAAATCGAAAATCTGTATAGAAAATAAGCAAAAATTAGGCAACCCCAATATTCCAAAAAAGTTGAGATCCAAAATTTGTTTGTAAAGCAAATGTCAATTTAAATTGTCACCTTTTGTAAAATTTGTGTGAAAAATGATAAAGGATAATGGAGAAAGACTTTCGAAATAATAAGATACATAAATAAAAAATTGTAAAAACAAATAAAAATACCGGCCACACATATTTCAACGAGAAGCAAAAACTATCAACCCAAACTCCGCTTTTTCTAGCGAGAATACCAGAGAAAAGAGCACTGATAAGCCGAGAATATGTTTCCTGTTATAATTGTGGCACAAAAACGGCGCCAATGCAAACGGAGAAATGTGCCAAGGAAGTAACCGAAAGCGAGAATGTAACCCAAATTTGATAAAAAGGAAGAGAAGCAAATTGGGAAGATTCGCAGTTTCAAATTATGTGAGGATTCCAATGCCAGAAGGAAGACCCATTAAAGAAAGATAGAGCTTGTCGTCCAAAACGCTTTTCTAGCTGAAATGGAAAATGATATTGGTATTGACTTTTGCAGGTGCTGAGTCTCTGTTGGGCGAAATTTGAGTACAATCCAGGTAAATGTCAATATAGCAGCGAAATAAGACGAAGAAGGTTTTAGCGTTTTAACAATGAAAATGAAGGGAATTGTGCTAATGAGTGCGTCTTTTGTGACCGAGATTTAACTTGTGATATTTTAATTTCCTGGTAAATTCGAATTTTGAAAATGTTTCTGCTCTAAATTTTTGAATTGTCCTAATTTTTGTGGCAGACAGTTAGCCAAAAACTAAAGCTTAAGCGTTAAGCTCCATTTACAATTCAAAAATTTTGAAGTTTTTTACATTCAGGGCAAATTGAAATGTCTTGAAAGACAGTTTTATTAAGCAAGGCATAATAAATAATATTTTGGATTGTTCAAAAGTGAAACCTGTAAAAATATACATTATATATGACAAATATATGTCGAAAAAAGAGTGGTGTATTGAAATCGAAAAATGGACTTTTCGCAATGGGATCATGTTAACTTTTAACATCTCAAGCTGCTATAATACACAATACAACACGTACGTAGGCGACATTCAACGTGACAGCCGTCGAAAATTGTCGGGCCAAAAGTAATAATGAATTTCCGGGCGTTCAACTTTTCCCATGCCACACTTTTGTTCGTTCCATCATCAAAGCTCATAAGTTGGGAAATTGCATTTTGGACCGAAATTATTTCGCAAAATGATGCCGAGATAATTATTTTTCCCGCCAAAGCTCGAAAATGACTTACTGTTCACCGTTACATTCATTTATTCAATATTGCGCTTATAAATGATTAAATTCGATAATCACAAATGAGCTCAGGCGATGCCCAAGAGCAATTTTCTTATAATGAGATCAGGCTCCTACACATTTTGAGGATGTTTTTGCGACAGAAATGTGTCCCTCACAGGAGGTGTGTCACTTGCATGGAATCCCGACCCGGAAGTGTCTCGTACAATTAAGCTCATTCTCTGAAACTATCTTCCAGGGCACGCATAATAATCAATTTCTCATGAGAGCTTCCAAAAATTTTGCATATAAAACTTTCTTTCTAACACTCATCAATGCAGCAAAGACCTTTGCAGGTGAGAAAAGGAAATGCCCTCTGGATAAAATGTTGCTCGATGGTAAAAGTGTGTCAAACTGATGGTGACAATGTCAAGCGACAGTCAAATTTTGTATATGTTTTTGAATGGGTGAAATGTTAAAATTAAGAATACCTTAACAGGTCATCATGATAATGATGTCAGATGCATGGAAAACTGAATTCCGAAAATTGAACAAGGATTGCCTAAAGATATTATGCGATCCTAAAACAGTGGATTCTATAGAAGGATAGCAGAGAGTTAGAGACATAAACTATTTCCCTCTTTTCGGTTCTTTCAACTAATGTCGTTGAAATATCCATGAAATATTCTAGGTCGTTCATATCGCGTAACTTACAGCTTTGTTCAATAGTTGAAGAGGGATGTTTTAATAAATGCACAGAATTTTGGTGTAATGCAATTATTTTATTTTGTCACAATTTTGTGCGTAAATTTTCTTTTGTATTATTCAAGTAAAAATGACTCACGTCATCGGCGGTCTGATGCATCCTCAAGTTGATCTCTTCAAGGGAGTCGGGAATGCCATTCTCGACGGCTGCTCCGCCTCTTTTTGCCATCTTTTCGACTCAAGCGATGACAGCAATCAGATGTAGAAATAATTTGGAGTATTGTCCAGAAGTCGTGCCCTCGAGCTACTTCCAAATATGTTTCAGAATTGTATTGGCGATTGTCCCGAGAGTGGGCACGCGCAGGAATGTGAGTGGAAAAGTGACGATCGCAATGGAGCTTCCGGCACCGAACGGAATTGGATTTGGCGTTTCCTGAAATAATTTGGTTAAATTATAATTTATTGCCGGAGGGAAATTAATGTGAATAAATAAATTGGACAATTAGAAATGCATTGATTTGGACGGAAGAAGACAAATTATCTATTCTAAAGCGATTAATAATAGCGAATAACAAAAAAGCGAATTTTATAACTGCGAACAGAAATAAAATACGTTTAAGGGGAATTTAGGGGCTATCAAATTTCGCTATCTTTGGTTAATTTTCTTTGGTTTCCATAAAAAGTTAGTCTGTTATGGTGAACAAGTTGGGTTAAAATTTTAATACGAGATTCGCAATAAACGATAATAGTGTCCAAAACAGAAAAAGTACAAATTTTGCTGATCTCTAGTGGATGGCTCATTTTTGGAGGAGAGTGGCCGTAATGTGTTAGATAGGGACAGGATAAGCGGGAATAGGAGGAGAGTTAGGAAGAAATTAGGAAAATATAGAGCTGATAGGCGAGGGAGTCCAAGTTTGAAATTTTTTATTAGCTTGAACGTTTATGTAATACTTTTAGACATGAAACTTTGGTGAAAGATGTTAGAATCGGAACATATATTCAGCAGAATCAAACAATCGCGACACATAACGGTCCAATGTGCTAACGAAATTTAAACACCGCCCAAGTGGATGTGGGAATTTGAATGGATTTCTAAATTAATACCGAGAATCATTGGCAAGCAAACGAGAAAGAGGGCATTAAGTGTCACACAATTTCCGTGATAAAGAATAACTAAGAATTAGGAATGGGCCGTGCACTTTTCCGATGATTCATAATTTGTAAATAACTTTAATCTAAATCTATAAATGCCCAAAATAGGCATAGATTTATGCAGATAATTCAAAAATTTCTTGCTTAAGATAGCGATATTGCTTAAGAAAGTGTAGCAAAACAGCAAATCCAAACAGAAGCTCCTTCGATTCCACTGAATAAGTGCGAATTTAGAATGGAACTTTATGGCGGCGCTTTTCAGGCTTATGGAAATTAGCGCCAGCAAACCGTTTGTTGTGAAATATCGATTCTTTCGGCGCAGAGGGCAATGCTGGCAGACATCTAGCGAGGCAGGCACGGCCACAGCACACGCACTCTCACTTACGCACATATCCCGCTCTATGCAGTGAGAGGCGCAGGACAGGCCGAATATTAATGTGGACCATTGAGGCTGCGATGCCCATATATGGACATAGGGACACACGCTTCGGACATAAAGAGATATAAGAGAAAAAGGAAAGCTGAGGTGAAACGAGTCTCGGACGTTCAAGGTAAATTGAATTGGTTTCAGGCTAACGTGTCCGCGGACAGTGCACTCACAAAAATTTATTTTCGCTTTTTGGGAATAGTGGAAGCAAATTTTGGTGCATTCTAAAAATAATTTGAGATTTGTGGACGTTTCCTACTTTCTAAGGTTTTCCAAATTTATAAAAGCAATTTTTGTTTTTCAAATTTTTCCAAACTTTCCTACTTTATCCCAAGAAAATGTTGAGCTAAACAGCCTTTATCTGAGCCTAAACGGATCTAAATAAAAAACAAACTCAAAATTTGATTTTCCGAAGCACAAAAATCGAGCAGTCTAAAAATTCTTATACATCGACATTTTACGTCAAATGCGCTGAACATCAGAAATGTTTTCAGTGAACGAAAAAACTTTTCATATTATTTTTCATTAAAAGACGTTTAGAGCAAGCATCAAGACACAAATGTAACCTTAATCCTTGAATCATACATTAAAAAATCTTGAAATTAAAAAGTCATTAGCGCTCTTGTGAATATTAATTTAGAAGAGTACCTAATCTCTTTAAATGAAACATAGCATCATAGCTGGCTTAGTCTTAGGCACCTATTGACACGTCATCGATTCAAACTGTAAATTAATTGTGTGAAAAATAATGGGCGACTTTCGATTTTGCAAATTAAACATATTTTTGAACGTTAAAACACAAAAATTCTATTAAACATTCCCCGTTGTCTAAAATGTTGCAAAAATTTTAATGAAACTTTAAAAACAATGGAAATCCTAGAACAATGGTTCTTAGGAAAGAAAGTCAAAAATTTGAGTACAGTGTTTCTGAAACTGTTCCATTGTTATCCGATACGATTGATATTTTTTACGAGTTGGAACATTTTATTTCGATTGATATATGTCGCAAAATTTTCGCAAACAAATAACATTTTTATGGAAAGTCCAAAATTTCATTGATTTTATTTATCCGAAATTATATTTTTGGGCTGAGTTCAATAAAGAGCCAATAGTCGGGCAGCACAAAGAATGAGATAAAAGAAAAACTAGGCGGCGGCCGCTTTTCTTCCGAACAAAGGAACTTTCAAGGAAACTTTCCAAGTTGTCTCGGAGGGCCCTAGGCTAAGTTCCCCTTCTGAAAAGCGCGGGACATTTTCCATTCATGGATTTGGTCGAGTTTGGACTCGCCTCTTCCAACTTCAAGGCTCTCTCGAACGCAAATTTCCATTCAGGTGAATAAAAGATGAAAGGTATGTGGAAATAATTGATAACTGAGGCCCTCGAGTCGAGAGTCTCGGCCGACGAAACACTGCGTCATGAATTTTTGGGTCATAAGGAACGATCAAAATTGCCGAGAGTAATCGAAATTTCGAAAAGTGAAACTTGGCTAACTTTTAAGTTTAGAAAGTCAAAATTTCTTAGAAAGTCTTTCGAAAACTGTCATAAATAATTTTATCGCCAAAATTATCATCTAATTCCGAGGCACATTGCAAAGTCGAAAGACAGCATTCCATAGTTATTGTGCAGAAAATAGTTGTAGAAAATTAATTTTACACCAAAAGAGGCTTAATCCGCGCAATTAGAGCATTGCTGATGTCAATAAGCGAAATAAATCCGTTTCATGATGTGAATCTTTGGATCATTGGAAGGATTTCTGTGAAAAATGACTTATTTTTAGACTGAGGCTATGCTTTCAGTTGTAATGCGGAAATGAAAGTGTTCGAAGATCACAGTTGGGTTCATTTTTAAATTTGGAGGCGGAGGAGGACCAACATCGAAATTCTCACATATTTTGTGAGAGAAATAATTTTTTAAACACTAAGAAATAATTTTTGGATGTGGAATCGAGATGGCACATTTTGTGAAATTTTTGTAAAGTTGGCGCTTAAAAAACTGGACAAATACAATGGAGAAAAGCGAAATTCCGAAGAGCCTAATTTGGAAGTCCACTCGTTTATTTTTAAATTCCACACAAGCAATTGAAAACAACTTTGCAAAATATATCGGTTGTCATAAAACTTGACTCTTTTTTAATAGAGGAAACATGAGTCAAAAATTCGCCAAAAGAGCAAATTTTGGCTCAGACATAAAGCGAAATTTTTTTTGCTGAGCGCAAATATCGCAGAGGTGAATAAAAAAAGATTCTGAGAAGAAATAATTGCGGAAGTGCATGTGTTGTGAAATGCGCTTTGCTGAATTATGTGTCGATGGGAACGGAAGAGGGAAAGTGTCGGCCGAGTTATAAGACCGAGAGAGTAAAGCAAAGGGACCGCTACCCGGGAAGGGCCGCCGCATTTCGCTTATAAATATTCAATCACGCTGCGCTTTTTGGCTAAATCCGTTGGATATATCGACGAGCTCGAGACTTTGCTCTGAGTCATTATACAAACTTTTTGAAAATTTGAATAACGCTCAGTCAATTCTATTCGTAGAAATAAAACAATGGAGTATTAATGTGATCATTTTGGGAAAATTGGCCTAAAATCTGGCTCATCTCTTTCAGAATTTTGTAATTTTGCTGGGAGGAGTAAGCATTGCTTCCATCTGTACTTTGCATTTGTCTTAAACCAAGTCTTGAGACGTAATTTCGGCCCTCTTGATAAAAAGCGAATCTAATTTAATACGATTATGAGTCGCATCAAAATTTTGATCCATACAAATCAAGTCAGCGGCGAATGTGATTTCAGGAAAGATAAGCAAATACGTATTTTTAGTAAACGTTCTTCTGAGAATTTTTGATTGGCAACGAAATTATTTCCACAAATATTGCAAACTAATATTTCTGAGCAATGTTATTAAACCGTATGAAGCAGGAGAAAAATATAATTTTTTTACGCAATTTGTTTTTCAACCTTTTTGTCCGCAGATTTCGAATTTTTAACCGGCCGTCTCCGAAAATTTGTGACAAAAACTAAATCGGATATTCCAAAATTCTATCGTGGATATTTGGAAGATTATCCGGCTGCCATTACAAATAAAAACTTTTACAGAATACCGCTATCAGTTCACAAAAGAGATATTCGCAATTTTCAAACGACGAGAGCATTGCGAGGAATAAAAATTGAAATCGATAGCGAAACAAAGCTTGACACAAGACGAAAGCGAAAGTTGTCTATCATCGGATGTATATTCCTATGACACTCTCGAGAACGAACGACGCCAATACATTTCCCATTTCAAAACCAAAAGACCATATTCGGTCTTTTGTTTCAAGGCTTCTGTTCACTCAATGAGGCCGCTGGCGGCGGGACGCCGTTAGTTTCCATTCATTTATTGGCATTTGCGTCTGCCAAAGCAAAATGGGATATATTTTTCAAAACGCGGAAGCGAATTCGGCAGCCGAGCTGAAAATGGCTCGAAAAACAGCTCCAATCCTTTGGCACTCTCGACTGAAAACGTCAGGAAGAAAAAGGGAGCGGTTGACTCGAAACATATAATCCTGAGCCCGGTTAAGTCCTGTTCCAGACTAACGTGCCCAGTGGGTCCGTTAGTCAGTGTACCCGCAAAGACACGAAATGGTTGGCGGCAATTATTGAAATTGTGTGGCGGAATTTAGAAAGAAGAAATTGTTGGAGCGGTTAACGGAGGTGTTCGGTCGGACGTTTAGAGGACGAATGAAGTGATTAGGGAGATTGAAAGTGGACGAATTAAGCCAAATTGGAGATTTTGAAGGGGCGTAATATCGAGAGTGCCGCGATATGACGTTCGGTAATTAAAAGCTTTAAAAATTACACCAATTCAGCTGCTATAACGGATCCATTGAGAAAAGACTATAAACTGTTTCATGGATAAGTTTGAAGCTTTAAGAAAGCAACAAAATAATTCAGACATTTCAAGCTAATGGAAGCGAATGCATCCTGAAAACTTATATTTTAGTAGCTAAAATTGTCCTTTTTCCTCACAAGACTTATCCCGCCTGTGGCGACGAAATGCCTCAGAGAATTCGCCTTCGCTTCCTTACAAGGCACTTTAGGAACAGATATTCGCTCTCGGATTTGGCTTGTCTGTAAGGTTTCGCATCCAGAAAAAGATAATATAATCCGAAAGGGACATCATTCCTGGCACTTCGAAGCCAGACGAGCGATGCAAAGAACGCATCAAAACAAGTGCCGCCATGCTCTGAAAGACTTCGGGATTCACTTGGGAAGAAAGCCGAAAGGGCACTTTAATTTTTGGCGGACTTCTGCACGCGCAGTCTAATCTAATATGACACAATTTGTTGGGCGAAGCAACAAAGCGTAAACTTGACTAGCAGCCAATGCAACATAACGCACAATTCCGTTTTATCGTTCAAATGAGCAAAAAAGTTCAATTATAAAGTTAGAAATTATTTTACGCATTGTCATATAAAAGGTCAACGCTTTTCGGTTTGTTGTTGTGTCATTGTAATATACCATCATGAACATTGAGCCTTTGCCGATTTTATAGGCGGAAAACGCTCAAACGGACACAATTTAAAAGTTTATGTCGAAAATATTTTGCTTCAAAAATTTTTCGATAAAACGAATAGGAAATTTTGAAAACGTGTTACTTTTTGGATGCAGATTCCACTTTTTTGGTTTTAAATTAGCTCTCAAAAAATCCTGAATATCTCCCGTGGCCAATGTTCATCGTTATTGGTCTGTTCCATAAGAGGTACCGAATCTCGTCTATGCAATGTCACTACTAAGGTTAAGTTCCAGCGTTTTATTTACCCAGTCTTCAGTATAATTTATAAGGCACCATTTAGCATGAAATTAAAAGGAACAGCAATAATGTTAAAGGTCAAGATAAGGATAAATTTTAATACGAGACACAAAAGATATTTGGATTGAAATTATTCACTCCTATTCCAAATTGGTTCAGGATCAATATCCAGTTGGATACATGTAGATCGACCTTCTGTGGTCACTGTTTGCCTCGAGCATGCCGCTTTCATCGTTGCGCACAATGGCCTGCACTGTCGCGAAGGGGAATATCATCTGGGTTAGGTTCTGGTGGCGATGCCGGAGGCCGTCGAGAATAAACTGAAAATTAGGTTTGAATATTTGCTATAAAATCGTACAAAAGAATGACTCAAAAATTATAACAATTAATATTAAATTACTGTAACAATTTTCAAATAAATAAAACGCAAATCACTTTAACTTAATAGACATTTTAATTGAGCCCATTTAGAAATATTCTAGCGGACATTGAATTAACTCAGCTGAGGACAAAAATCTATTGGCTAAAAAATGAGCCGTGATATGATTTAATTTATTAAAAAATACCGGTGGGATTTCCTTTTCAAATTCCGTTTTGTACGGGGTATATTGATTATGCAGCCTGGGCATATCGATTGCTTCCTTGATTGTATGATTGAAACTCATTGTTTGAAGTAACACTTGAGCCAGAGCGGAATTTATTTTCGAACCGCCGGATGCGCCAACGCTTGCTTTCACCTAAATTGATTTAATGTGAGATCTTAGTTTACTTCGTATCAATTTTATTATAAATTCTCCACATAATTATTCAATGAATTATATGTGTTGTCACTTTTACGCTTTACACTTTATATTAACTATAATCAGACATGCTGTTCATTATTCGAAATCATATGTCTTGTAGATAAAAATACATCAAAACCCAGACATTGTTGGTGTAGGCTATAAAAAATTGTAGCAAAAATAGTTTTTGGAAATTAGGAAAAGGTCGGGAAAAGTGCGGCTAATTTACCTCTATATTCCCCCTATATTAAGGCTCCAAATGTCACGAGATAGCGATTTTCGCGAGACCAGGGCGAGTGATAGCTTAAAATGACCGCCATAAAATTCTAAGACTTTTGGTCCCAACCCCCCCCCCCACCCCCCGGATCCGAGCTACGCCCAGAAAGTTACAGGTGCGCGAAGTTCGGGATTTTGACCAAAATCCATCTCATATTATTGACCAGAAAACTTATTTCATTTTTTACAATTCAGACATAGGATAGGACTACAATGCACTTTTGTCGAACTGGCGGACGATTCGATTTTAATTTAAAATCGATCGTTGGAAGTTAAAAATCATTTCCAAAAATGAGACTACTTGTGCACTCTCATTTCAAGCATTTAACATTTGATTAGGAGGGACTACGTTCGAAAAGTGCATTATTTATTAACCCTTCATTGCCGGAGCCATAGACAAAAGGCAGAATGTCTGCATTACCATTAGCTTTCCTTTTGGTGAGCTGTCTTTATAAAATCATGGTGTCTGCCATTGCTTATTTCTCTTTTCTGTGTGATCTATTTACAGACACACTCTTTGTATGAATAATGAACACTCATTCGTTTCTTTCTTTTTGTGAAGTCTTTAGCAAATCAATATCGTATCCGATCGGATACACTGGGAAATGAAGGGTTAACCAGGCGGCGACAGAATAGGAAACTTGGAAAAAATTCATGAGAATGTACTAGGATTATTTAAAACACGACACTTTAATTTTTAGGATCAGCTAAAGTATTTCAACAGTAAATGCTAACCTGTTTTGTATTTTTGTTGTATACAATCATCGGGCTCATACTACTCATTGGCCGTTTTCCGGGCGCGATATAGTTGGCTTCTGACGGCTCAAATTGGAAGAAATTGAGAGAGCCCTTAATGCTGAAGTCATCCATTTGGTTGTTCCATACAATACCCAGTCGTTCCGAACGGACTGCTGCGCCAAACCTTAAAGAGTAAACATTTTAATCAAACGGTTTTCACAATTCTTACACATTATTAATAGAGCTGGTCAAGGATACGGCATTTCCGTCCGCGTCAACAACGGAAACGTGAGATGTGCCATGGTGCTCTGAGGCCTAAAAAATATATCTTAAATTCATAACTAAAATTAAAATGAATACTTTTGTGAAATCGCCGCCATATTCCTCGAAGTTGAGTGAATTATGTTTGATTTTGTGGTAAATGGAGTCGATGAATTCCTGCTTCGTCATGTTTTCCGCAATCGCATTGGCATCTTTCACGAATTTTGGGTCACCTAAAACGCACGTTCATTGCTTCATTTTTTCAACAGATCATCCGGATTGACAAAACTTAGTTATATAAAAAATACATACAAGCCAATATCAGTTATTTTAATTTTACAAGACAACTTTCCGTTTGTGGTCTAATCATACAAGGCCTTGTCGTACATTTTCCCATGATTTTTAGAAAAACAAATGAGTAATAAATCAACTTAAAGTTCTCAATGAATCTTAATTAACGAAACTTACTTAATAAATCAACTTACAGGAAGGAATATGTTACTGACAGTATTCGTGGATAAAACCGTATGTCTAATATATTCTTATCAAAGAAAGTTGCATTCCCATATATGTGACTATCAGTTAGATATAGAGTCCAGTTAGTTATCAACTAATAACAACTAATAATTACCCTAACCTTAAAGTACCAATAAATATAAAAAATTTACCCAAAAGTGTTCTCTGAGCGAAGGCGAATTTCTGTGTCTCAATAAATCGATGGTAGAATTCCACTGACTTATACGGAATTTCCGAGTCGCTGCCAATTGGATAAAATTCTGAAAACCTCGGAGTTAATGCTGAAAATTATTAGCTATAGTTTCAAAATTACTTGACATAACCGCAAGTATCAGTTGAGTGACGGCAAATCCAGATGATGGTTTGGCTCCACACACAGCTAGAGGATTTTTTTCGGATCCGGTAAAATGATCGTTCACAAGAGGCGATTCATCAACTACTGTTCGATAGAGTTCCATGTCACGCTTGGTTACGTAGCCTTCTGGAAATGAAACATTGACGGTGAAATTTCTTTCGAAATTGTTGTAATTATTTCTATTACAGTAGTGTCCTATTGTTTTGTTGTAATTTTTTATTCTGTAGTCACAAAACCTAATTCCAAGTCTGGAATGAAGAACGAGGTTTGATTCCATTGTCAAAAATTCCCTATACCAGCAACGATGTTCATTAATAAGGACGGCAATATAAACGGAAGAAATATGGCTTGATTACTGAAAAATTACTTAGGTTGCACTTTATTATTTAGACGACAATTTAATCTTTGTTTTGCGCTACAAAATATAAATCCTGCTATTCTCCGAAATTGGAACAATGCTTTGTATCCAAATATAAATTTTTACATAAAATAACAAAATATGCCTGAGACTCACCGCTTTCTCCAATTTCATCCGAAATTTGCTTGCCTAATTCTCCACCATAAAAATGACGCACGGGATCAGGGCTCACAGCTAATTTCCTGAAGGTCTCAGCCAGCTGGGGATTCTTTATGACCTCGCCCTCCTTGTACAATTCGTTTGTTTGGTTGTTCACGAAGAAGTTGCGCATCGACGGTTCGGCCATGATTTCTTCTTGTCTTACTTGCAAGTTGTATTCCATCAGCTTAGTAGTTGGATAGCCATTTGTTAAGAGGTGTACTGTAGGCATCAGAAGGTCTTGCCAAGCGATTCTGCCGCTGCCATAGCGCTTGTAAGCAGTCCAGTACCCGTGAAGTTCTCCCGGCACAGCGATTGATTTGTAGCCTAAAATATGGAAATGAAACATTGTTTTATGATAATCTAATATTGTGGAAATTTCCGGAAGATACCAATTTTGTATTTGAATTAATTACTTGAGTGCAAATATAGAGAGAATATGTTCCTAGCCAAAAACATCAACATAATACGGGTGGAAGCATGAGAGGATGATTACGCGCAATGTAGAAAAGATACCGGTAAAATAATTTTAGTCCCAAATTTTCTCTTCCGTAATAGGTTAAAATTCGGTTGGGATAAATCGAGTCCCTTCGAGTCCCTCTAAGGCGCACTGTGTCAGTGCTAGACGAGCAGAATCTCCCACTTTTTGGGGGTCCCGGACCCCAAACTCGCGAGTACCCCCCAAAACCCATGATTTTAGGGGGGGGTTATCGATGTCAGAATTGGGGTGGTCCCGCCACGAAAGTTGAGAAAACGCCATTTTTTCTGTTTTTGGGGGGTTTTTATAAGGGAAACTTTTCACGCTGCGCTCGGATTTGGGCGAGTGATATGTCAATCGCTTCGTCTCGGCGAGAGAAGACGTTTGGTACCATTTTCAGCCCCCAGACGGCCCCCTGTGACCCCTTTTACCCCCCAGGGGGCCAAAAAGCCAACTTTTCACGCTGCGCTCGGATTTGGGCGAGTGATATGTCAATCGCTTCGTCTCGGCGAGAGAAGACGTTTGGTACCATTTTCAGCCCCCAGACGGCCCCCTGTGACCTGATGCATACTGATGGCGAGGGATCGTCCGCGGCGGAGCCGCGGGTGCGTCCTATGGTATAAGAAACTTATAAGCGTAAACAACTATGTGAAAAAATGAGTTACCTTTATATGAATCTTTAGGATTTGCATCAAAAGTGGTGCTGTTTACACTTTGCGGAGCCACTTCTCTTGCGTCCAAAGTTGTGCATTTTCCATAAAATCTAAATTTCAACGAGAGTAAATATTTTCTGTAAAATAAAATAGGTACCGATTGTAAATAGTCATAAGGAATCCACCGCCAAGTCCGCTGCTATGTGAATTCAGAGCTCCAATACAGGCAACAGTCGCTATTCCGGCGTCAACGGCATTGCCACCGCGAAGTAGAATCGTCCTTAAAATTTATTGATATTCGCAAAATATTAGAACTGTGCAAACTGATTATATCGAACAATATTATCTCAAAAATAGGATTTTTAATCCATCTGGCAACGCTCTCGAATAACCTGACTAGAACCGTGGAAAACCGCTTATTGATAACCACATAATTTCTAGGCAGGATAAAGATGGATTTTACAAAAATATAAAAGCATCACTGTAGTTTCAAAAATTTCACAAACGAAATATCTTATTTTCAACATCCTTGCATTGCTTTGAAAATAATGTATCTTCTAGGAATGAGTAAACGGATTCTCTCTGTAAATAACGCAGGGCTTTCATAGACTCGGCTCCAAAAATAAGGACATTTGCCCCAAAAACTAAGATTTCGGGGTCAAAAATAAGGACATTTTTATAATTTTTCAAACTATAGGGTCCCCCTATGGTTTTTTAGCAAACATTTTTTCCAAGTGCATTCTTAGAGGTGCATTTTTTCAAGTTTTTAAAATTCGCGCCGAAACTATAATGCCAATATTTTATTCTGCATGAATGAAAAAATAGCGCCGCAGGCGAAAATTTTTAGGAAAAGTTGCTTTTATTTCAAAAATTCCCATTTGAAATTGGATATTGCGTGAAATAAGGACAAAATAAGAACATTGGCCAAAAATAAGGACAAATCTTAGAAATAACGTAATTTTCAATAATGTTGAGCTAAAATTTTCACATAACATCTAAATGATATAAATTGACGCGGAATAAATATTTCCTCTTTAATATTTTTTTAACTAGACGCACAAAATAAAAAAATTGGTACGATGTGTTTATATTTTACAAGATAGAACTCGGAGTCTCAGACATATTTTCCAAACCTTTTAGAGAAAAACCCATTTTATGGTCAAGCAAAATCCGTCCATTATGAGTTCTTAGTCCAACCAGCCCATTTTAAGTTTCATAATAAAACACTCACCTTCCAATTTCTGAGCATAAACCATTATCGCTGACCACTGCGGCTTTAGAGAAACGGACCAAAGATGTACGAGGATCAAGTGGCGGCCAATCTTCTCGACCATGCTTTTGAGAATGTGATTTCGATCCGCACGAATCCGCCTAAAATATTAATTCATGTTACAATGTCGTCAAAAGCTGTGTACTTGAGAAAGATAAAAATATTGGGTGAAAGACCTTTTGCAGTATCAATGAAAATGAATATGCTAAAAGTGTGTTACAAAACTTGTACGACTTTGAAAGATGCACAATATTGTACACGCTGACAATTGTAAAGTTTTCGAAATTGACTGTTTGATTTTACAGCAAATCAATTTTGGAGGAAACTAAACGACAGCAGTAAAATTCAAATGAGGGATCTGCTGCATATTCCGATTGACATCGCTGTGAGACAACTCAAAGGTACAAAAGGAGGTTTGCATAAAGAATGACTGGTATTTGCCTTTTAATAACGCAAAACTAATGGAAATGTCATTAATATATTTTCGAAATTCGGATCAGGTTGTTTTCAAATTTTATGATAAAACTTACAGTGATTTAAAAATTTTTAATGTTCGATATGGGCTTAATAAAAATTATTACAAAGACTTACAAGACTGTTATTATTATGAGTCGTTGAGTAGAAATCCTTATATAGAAAATAAGATAGCAGAATTGTAAGCAGAATTATGACAGCGGCACATGCGCCTAAGATCCATGGAATGCCTCTGAAATAAAACTTATTAAAACAATATCGCATGGACAATGTAAGAAAATATTTTTCGAAACTTTAACCATTATTATACGGAACTTTCTATCTTGTCTATCGTATTTACTAGGGTTGGCGAGACCGAGTCCGATTCACTCGGACTCGGTAAGATTTGCCGACCCCTAGTATGGATGGACGATTGTTACATTTCAACGATCGTTAGAACCATAATAGACCTTATTGCCATAACAATAAACAAGTTGGGCATTATAACGGTCGTTGGTAAATAAGATTCATAATGTAGTTTTTATCCTATTTTGATATTATTACCAAAAATAGAGATTAACATGTTTTTTGCCAGCAAGTTTTCCTGAGTTAACGAATTATAGCGAAAATATTTACCTTCTCCTGAGATCCTTCACTGAGCGGTGTTTATTACTCACGCCTCCGGCTTCAGCAGTAGCCGTCTGGGGAAAGCCATTTGAATTTCCATTGGAAGTTGGGTTATTAAATGGCGGCGTTATAACTCCGAAGGATTGGTCACCGGCACCAGCCGCTGTATTAGCGGGATGGCCGAAAGTGGTCATGCGCCTGGAAATTTATTCATTAGAAATTTGGAAGAAGATTTGTGTCGGAAGTAACCCCAAAACAAACTTTATTTACTCTAAAGTAAACATTTTTTGGAGAAAATGTTAGTACAGTTATAAAAATAAATGATAATTATATTCGAAGATTTTCAGTCCACAAATTATGTGAATAATAAATATTTATTAGATTTTAAAATCTGATAAAAGAGAAAATTCCCCGGAAAATTTCGGCGATCAAAGCTTTAAACAAATCTGGGATTTGTTAGTCTGCCGGCCAGGTTTTCGTATTTGAATTACCTGACGTCATAAAATACCGTTAAAAATATATGCCTTCAATCATCAGAGAACGTTAGAGAGGAATTCTGGATGCAGAAGTGGGCACTGGGTGCACCGTCTGCTTCGCAAGTCTCGTACACAAGATTGATATACGTCGAAAACAGTATTACCTTCTTTAAAGTGTTCTATCGCAAAGTGCGCATGTGTACAGTATTTTAGTTTTATTGCTTTAAAAAAACAATATGGAAAAAATAAAACAAAACATTAGCGAGAGTTCTAACTTGAATTTTTATAATGGCCCGCCAGTACGACATAATATTATGCTAGGACGTAATACAATTATGTGAAAGTACAACGACAAGCTCTTTGATCCATATATTTTGTCCAAAATGACAAATGAGCGGTTTGTGGATACTAACAAGGACAAATGATGGAGCGATGGCCAATCCGAGCATATACAACCAAAGCATAAAACCGAACAAAACTTAGGCAAGAGGAAGCAGGCGGCTCAGAAGAGATAACAGGCGTTGCCCAAAATCCATTACGATTCAAGTTATTGCATTTTGCAACTGTCCCCGGATTTGTTGGGATATTCTGGAATGCGGAGAGAACACATAAAGGCACAATATAGTATTTATTTTTACATCAACAGTCGGCGATCTGAGGTTGAAAGGAGCCGACAAGATGCCAAAGTTGTGAGTAGTAAGTTATGAAGTGAGTCCGTTATTTCTGAAGGTATGATACTGGAAAAATGGGTTAGAGAAAAACGAGGTTGATATTTGAGGGAGGCAGAATCAATATTGGTGAAATCATTCTATATAGGGATAGGAAAATAAAACTAGAGTAGGCCACCCTCAAGTCTGCCAGGGAAAAATCGAGCGACCGTTAGAGACTAAGGTAAGCCCAGACAGGCAGCCAATTTCTAAAAATGTTGTCTGAGGATAGATTAAAAACATGTTTGTTCGTTGAGATTCTAGACGATATTAATCGAATAACAAATTCGAGGCAAGACTACGAATGATGTTGGATTTAAAATTAATGATGAAGACTTGTAACTGATTTAGAAGTAATTCCATAGGACTGCCCCCGCGGCTTCGCCGCTTGGCGGCGCCCCTGATCATCCACGGGGGAGGGGGGGGGAATAAAGGGTCACAGGGGGCCGCGTTGGGGCTGAAAATGGTACCATTCGTCTTCTCTCGTCGAGACGAAGCGTTTGACGTATCACTCGCCCAAATCCGAGTGGGGCGTGAAAAGTTGCATTTTCTGGCCCCTGGGGGGGGGTTAAAGGGGTCACAGGGGGTCACAGGGGGCCGCGTTGGGGCTGAAAATGGTACCATTCGTCTTCTCTCGTCGAGACGAAGCGTTTGACGTATCGCACGCCCAAATCCGAGTGGGGCGTGAAAAGTTGCATTTGCTGGCCCCTGGGGGGTTAAGGTCACAGGGGCCGCGTTGGGCTGAAAATGGTACCATCGTCTCTCCGTCGAACGCGTGACGTATCACGCCCAAATCCGAGTGGGGGGTAAAAAGTTGCATTTCCTGCCCCCGGGGGGTTAAAGGGGTCGTAGGGGGGGGGGCCGCGTCGGGGCTGAAAATGGTACCATTCGTCTTCTCTCGTCGAGACGAAGCGTTTGACGTATCACTCGCCCAAATCCGAGTGTGCCCCCGGGGGGTTAAAGGGGTCGTAGGGGGCCACAGGGGGCCGCGTTGGGGCTGAAAATGGTACCATTCGTCTTCTCTCGTCGAGACGAAGCGTTTGACGTATCACTCGCCCAAATCCGAGTGGGGCGTGAAAAATTTCCTTTGTAAAAACCCCCAAAAGCTGAAAAAATGGCGTTTTCTCGCTTTTCGTGGCGGGACCACCCCAATTCTGACATTGATAACCCCCCCTAAAATCATGGGTTTTGGGGGGTACTCGCGAGTTTGGGGTCCGGGACCCCCAAAAAGTGGGTTATTCTATTGAGGGGGGAACCCCGGACACCTATCAACTTAGAGGGATCCGATGAGGTAGGTAAGTAGAAGTTAAGTTATTCGGAATCCTATAAGGATTGCTCATGCGGTGATGAGCTAATTCAGGCAGGAATTGTAAAGCTGAGTGAGTTATCTATTAATTTATTGACTCCCAGCCCATGAAAAATTTTCAGCTAAACTTTAATAAAATTTAAACCAAATTACCTAAAGGTTTTTGTTAAAAATCCGCGTCAAACATGTTTCCAAATTTCGAAAAGTGTAAACACAGCGGCAATAAATAACCCAACTCTAGGCCATTTCAACCAATACTGAGTCCCCAACTCAGCTTTGATCCGTAAATATCCGACTAAAGGTCGTTTTTCATTTACTTGCTGTTATGTTTCCTCCTACCCGTTTCCTGGGATGAATAATCGCTTCTGGAAGGATTTTGGAGGGAAATGAAGAAATCAAATAGGAGAAAATTCTATTAAATTTATGACCGGTCGGGCTTTCAAAAGGTTAGGACAATGTGGCGCCTGTATAAATCTATAGAATGTTTATTCTGATTGCAATAATTATATGGGCACTGCCAAAGTTAAAAGCTAGATATAGACAAGTTTTATGAAAATATAGAGTCATTAAAGATTAATGATCAATTTTTTTCACAAGTATGCGAGGAAAAAAGGTTAGATTATATGACGTTTTAATGTTGGTTATCCGGACGTTAGCTCACTGAGAACGCCATGCGAGCATTGTTGTATTGAAAGTCGACGAGCGTCTCAAGATTGGAATAGGACCATCCAAAAATGAAATTATATCGTAAAAAGAAATAAAACTAATCAATATTGAGCGATCCTCACGATCATACTTCCCCTAAGCGAGAATAATAAACGGAGGAATATCGAAATAAGCTACACAAATCAAAACGTGTAGCTTATGAATCATAAACTCACTCTAACAGTTACGCTGACATCAAAGTTCTTAGATGTTTCTTCTAAATATTTCGATAGGTTTTGAAAAAGGTTAACTTAAAAAGACAAAAACTGCGTTTAATCAATCATAAAAGATGAAAAGTAATCGATTTCGTATGGAGACAAAGAATATTTTGAATTGTTTGAATGAGGCAAATTTGAAACATTTGGCCATTGGTTGGCAACTGGTATTTAACTGTTATAAGACCAAAAGCATAACACAAACTTAGAATACAAACTAAAACTACCTGAAGAATTCGATCGGTCTCGTCCAAAATCCATTTGACGACTTTTTCGCAGTTGCAACTTTATAGCTAGCGCCGAGTTGCAATTCTACGACCATTCTTACGGAATATGACCAAATATAACCCAAATTATCTTTTTAGTACCAAAAGTCAACTGAGACCCACAATAGAATATTATTTTGCCGATGGCTTTGCCTTTTGGTTTTCGGCCAGAGTCATTAATAAACTTTGTGTGCTTCTGGTCATTTCCTTCCCATTCTCCGTGGCATATCAGTCGCACTTTTTCTTTGCTGCTGGCCCTGATCCTTATTTTTGGCGACTTCTGTTCCCAATCTACATTTGTCCAATAAAAAGTGCAAAGACCGATGGTCACCAACATTGGTAATGACCCAAATTTTGGTTTTATTTGTTTTGTTCTGAGGACCAGATGGAAATGCGAAGGGGGAGGAAAGACCAAACTGTTGGATAACGGCCAGACGCCGACATTTGCTGCGTCGAGGGATCAGCTTGCGTTGTTTAGCGCGCATCAATTGTAAAGTTTAAGATTTATTCGATTCAAGAAAATGCGCACTTGAAATTATAATTTCCCACAATCGTTTTGGACATAAATTGTAATCAAACTGTTTGCAATTTTCTGAAACATTGTTGACAAATGCTATTGGACGTAAAAACAAATGCATAGTTTTATTTCTTAGTGTTATATTAGTACAATAGCACAATGGTATTTTCTAAAGTTTTCATGAGTCCCATTGTCCAAATGGGTCGCAGTACGGCAAAAGGTCCCGTAAAGAACAGCCAAATCGACAGCAAACCATCATCATTTCCGTCATTGAAGGAGCCCTGAAACATAATTGAATTATATTTTCTTCACTAATTTCATAAGTTTCAAAAATTGCTTTTTGGTAAATGCATTTATTATGATTCAAGAGTTTTGATTCAAGTTGTCCGTTACGCTTTCTCAATAAATTCGAGGACCTCAAAACTTGTACCAAAAAGGATATGTTGAAAGCTACTTACCTGTAAAGCAACTCCTCCTCTTCTCTTTCCTTCTCCGGATTTGGCTCTGTATGTACAGTTTTGTATGCGAACGGATTAGAGTCTGGTAAAAAGCTGTTCCAAAAGGGGCTCCGCTTCTGGATTGATTTATACCCTTTATCGTTCTCAGACGGTATGGAATCCACAGCGATTGGTTTAAGCAGAGGCTCAGGATTGGTAATTGCGTCGCCGGCTTGCACTTTTGCCGACACTTCGGCACCTGGTTCGTCGGGATTGGTTTGTGTATCATTTTTTGGAGATATTGAAGCGAGAGCTGAAAAAAATTGTCGTATTTCGGTATATTTCCGGAAGCCATCCATTAAATAAAATCGGGAAATTAAACATTTTAATTATTGAGTCCAGCTTTAAAACAAAGCTGAATCCGGCTGTTGAGATGTAATTAAAGTGTAATATTGGTTCCCAGAATATACTTTTATGATTTGCTCGTAAAACAAAGAACAATGGACATGATAAGTCCATGATAATATTAAGAAAAGCAAAGAACAATCACTGTATATCTAAATACACAGGGCTATTAGGGATGCCAAGCTAAGTACATTTGATATTTTTTCCGATGGCGGCCATAAACAATTTATTTTTATGAATGTAACAAACTTTTGTGGTAGAAAATTTTTTTGTTGTAAATCCGAAAAACGGCAAATACTTTCACCCTCATCAAGCAATCATATGCCCTTTTATTATAATAACTGCACTTTGAAACTTTTTAACGCCCTAAAACAACATTTTGCCTCATTTACGTATTTTACGTTACACTTTTGCGTCACAACGGTCATAATATTGACATTCTTTTTCTTTGCTCTTTACAAGAAAAAAGTCTTCTCAAATAGGAAGACTTTTTAGGAAGCTAAAGATTAGAGCTTACGTGTAAACGTGAAACCTATAACAAAAAAACAATCTTCCCTAATCTTGAAGGAAAATATTTTTATTTGTACTTGCCGGAAGACCATTTTCGCACAACCTTCAGCTTTCCGCCCACTTAATGCCTTTCATACTTTTATGTGTTTTTGAAGGAAGGAAGCCGTATCCTACGCAATAATTTGCAGATTAAGTGCCATTTTTGGACCGTAATCGCCTAATTAATGATCGTAATTGTATAATTTCCCAGAAATTGCACGGATTTTCGTGCTGCCGAAAGTATCCGAAAGCACAATCCATAAGACTAGTGACTCAGTTTTTTTGTGGAAGAACGTGAGCGAAACTGGAAAAATGGTAAACAAGATGATTACGTGAAACGGAAGCTTTCGAATGCTAGAACTTTAAAAATTGTATGACATAGAAAATTGCATGTTTTGAAATTTGACTCCATTGTCTGTGAGTTGATCGAAAATTGAGTACCGGGAACCGGGTCAGATTGTGTGAAATGCGCAGAAATTTGATTCATTATTCCTTTGGTTGATGATAACAACTCCGGTAAAATACAAATTTGGGTCACAGAAATTTATCGATGCTTGACAGGTATTTGAGAAGAATTTTGAGAATGTAATTAGTAAAGATGTAAACAAAAAGAGGAATTCTACCGTTCAAGAAAGCCGAATGCAAGTTTCCCATAAAAATTGTTTTGGATCATTTTCGGTTGAACTTTCTTGTATAAAAACTCGAACGGCCGAACTTAAACCGGAAACGGACTACACAAACAAAAAATTCTTAGAGTAGGATTTTTCACAGAAATTGTTATTGAAAAACAAAATAATGATAGTGAAAATAATATTGTGGAAAATACGCGGATCAATGTCAAGTTAGGTTTGGAGGTATTTTTTGCACTACACAGTATTGTCTTCTAAACGGAAAGTAAAAAATGTAAAACCGAAAAGGCGAGGTTTTATTCATTTTCTAAATGAAATTCAGTTTTTTGCAATCGGTAATCTAAATAACGCAAAATTTCAACGGAGCTCCAAATGTGCGAGTAAAGGATTGGAATTCCTGAAAAATCCAAATCGTGGCCACACATCTCTATTGCTGGCACCTTTATTAAGAACACCAAATTAAAAAGAAAGCCCAAAAATGTTACAACTTCATAACTAAATAACCGAAGTAATTGAGTTTTGTGCCTATAAAGCTCCAAGTTACAAAATTTACCTTGTGAATCAATGTCTCGCTTCTTGCGCCTTTTCATACCACACGTAATCTGCCAGGCTGTCGCGAATGATTCACCTCCCGGCGGACACAATTTGAGTAACCCGGATTTTCCGGCCGGTCTGACGAACGCATCCACGGATGGAATGGATTGAAATTCGAAGACAATTATGGACAAAAGTAAAGCGGCTAGGAGCATTAATCTGTTGGAAAATCTGCGGCTGAGTTGTGTTTTGTTGACTTCGGACTGCTGATTTGACTGACGTGAGAGTTGGATTTCCGACGATGGGTGTGGAAATATAATTGTGTGTTGTTGAGAGGAATAAAACATTGCAAAAGGAAGAAATATTATAAATATAAACAAGAAGTGGCCGTTTGGGATAACGGCTCCTTGCTGGTGTTACACGGAGGGCGGAAAAATGGGGGCTGCCTGAAATTTGAGCCAATAAAATCGTATAAATGTGAAGTAAATATGTTCGAAGATCAACACCGCTTTTGTTTACGCAAATAATTGTTGCAAAAAATTCAGTGGGGATATGTGGCAATGTGACTGGCATCGCTTTTGGGCTGTATGTGCAGGGGTCGGATTAAAAAGGATATTGTGAATGTACAGTCGATTCAGTTTCCGTTTCTGAATTGGAAACGGAACAAAAGAAGAGTAACATACATTGCAAGCTCAGCTAAAGTGATTGGATCTATCACATCTTCGCACTTTTAAACGCAATATACACTATCCAACAAATAAGCTGTCTTATTACAGTTTGAATTTGCAAAGCAATGGCGCGAAAATACAAAGTCAATGATTTGCAAATGGATAGTGTAGGTCAGTGTTTCACTTGACTAATTCAAGATAAAACAATCTGCAAACATATATGGAAACAAATTATAAGTAATTGGAAGTTTGAAAATTAGTTTATATGCGGCTGGCTGGATACTGCTATTATAATTTGTGCAAATGCAAATCCATGTTTGCAACTTTGATTCCGCATAAAAGAAAGGAAATTAAAGTAAAATGCCGCGGTCGGTAAGTTCAATTGCCTTGCGGAATTAAAAGATTAATGGGGGTGGATGAAAGGGGAAATATAACGGACGAAGTAGCCCTAAACACAGAAAACAATTCAGCAGCCGAAATTATGCGATATTAATTGCTTGAGGTGTTTCAGCGATTAACTCGTTGTCCATAGAGGCTTTGTGCTTGGAAAAAATACGTTATATTCATAAATGTCGAACAGACAAAATATAATTTTCTGTTTTCAATAATCCTGGGGTAGGGAAATGGAGGTGAGTAAAAGGATATTTATTCAGATATGGGCGGGGAATAAATGATATTATATTCGACGATTTGTATCCATGTAGCTGAGGATTGATACAGAAGAAAGACAATAAATACTATACTCCGCTTCAAAGTAGATTTAACCAATTTGGATGTTTGATGCCTGTGGGTCTTTTTATAAAAATTTGTATAAAAAGTAATCTTTGCTAACTTCTTAAATCAACCGTGGTTCCTTATTAAAAAGGGAGCCTTTATGGACTAATATGTTTAAGCCTAACATTCCACACCAGACTAACACCAAAAGGCATTCCGGGCATTCCGAATTATGTCATTCGAAAAAGATTAAGAAATGTCGAGATGGAAGACCCATTTAGCGTGCCATTCATCGAGATTTGTTTCAGAAGTCAGGCCAATCCCGGGATCATTCCTTTTCTCTTCAACAGGAAGTGCGGGGAGGGCGCTTCCGCCCGGAGGGCTAGGAATGTTATAAACCCCGGATTTCACTGATCCCCAGAAAATGGCCTGAGATCGGCTCAAAAGCGCCGGCAGTGAAAATCATTTAATCCAATGACGCAAGTCCGAGCCATTTTGTGAATGCAAATCAGGAACCGAAAAACGAAACCCAAAATATCTAAAACTTGGCTTCTACTCGCGTATTCTATTTTTGGACTGATAGTATTTTTGTTCGAAATTGTGTATTAGGGACGAAATTCTTGTTTATGATGATGTGATTCAAATCCCGTTCATAAGATATTCGAATGCAAGAGCCGGAAAGAACTGAGCCGTTATGCTCAAGATGCCAAATAACTAAATTGAATTCAAAAATTACGCGCATACAAAACATATAAGGCATTATGGGCTGTTCGATAGAAAATAATAAATATTATCGTCATGGAATGTAATGTGTTCAGACATATAAGGAAGTAAGCAGTACTTTGTAATAAAAGCTCACAAGAAATGATTCAGTCTGGTTATGCTGTGAAGGAGTAAGATCTTGAGTTAATAGGAAGAAAAATTGTAGCTTCGTGGAGTTGTTTTGTCAAAAGGTCTCAAACAAAGTCAAATGGTATCGTCTGTCACACGGACATTTCGCTTTATTTTAACTGCTGCACAATGAGCAGGAAATCCGCAATTTTGTACTAATGTTTGAACTTTCGCAGAAAAGTGCAAAAATTTCCCACATGCAATATTTGGTCAACAAAAAATATTTTGCTTAGGATTCAAATTAAACTCAAATTGAAAAAGACCTTTATTTGTTTGAAAATTTGACTTATAAACTGTCCAAAGTCTGTTCGGGTGTGAAATAATGAATCGGTTTAAATATCAAAGGAGAAGGTGCGAAATTTGCTGTGTCTAAAAACTCAAAATGGCGGGTAGTTTTGCGTCTGGTTTAAAAAGCAATCGGTTCGTTCTTACGGGATCGTGTCAGTACAAAATCATATCTAACGCGATACTTTGCTTCATTCACTAACATCAACCCGAACAGTCTTTGGACAACCAGTTTATTATGTTCGCACTTTCCTAAATTTAACTTTTAGTGTTTTTTGTTCTATGTTTTAAGAGAGTACCAACAGCATTTTTCTCAATAAATGATGACGAAAAAATGCCAAAATGAACTAAATTGATGGAGACATCTTTTCAAGCAAAGTAACGTTTTAGTATTGATAGGTCAACAGAAAAATTCTTTCTCAAGATAAATATGAAATTCAAGATCGGAATCTTGGGTCTTTCGGATGTGGGTTTTCCGTTTCTCACCATGGATTAATAAATGATTCATTCGGGATGGTAATTAATATTTTAAATAGAGTGGGTCTAGATTTCTTTATGACGGTTCTCTTTTAAGCGAAAATCATCAATGCTGAAAGGTTCCAAGAAAAACACTGAAAAATTCCCAAACAAAAGTTTAAGTTTCATTTGTCACCAAACATAATCCATGCATAAAAACAATGGCAAAATACGATTATTTTTAAAGGGGCGTTCTAGAAGCAAAGATTATGCATTTTTGCAGCTAATTTACTGCAGCCCTGGGAACACTGAGTTGGTGCCAGGTAATCTCGAGGATCACAACTGTATTCCCATGTGCCATAAAAAGTCTGAAAACGGAAGAACTGAAAACGGTGCCATATCCGTCAATAAAACGCGGATATTATAACGTCAGAGATTAAGGAAAACTTATAAACAAAGGAATGGCATTTGTTAACGAAAGCCATATCGTGTCAGGACAAAACAAATACTTGCTTTTTTACAGAATAGGAACGAAAGCGAGGAATTAAACTCATTAAATGCCAGGAATTAACACATCATATTTTGCCGGAAAATAAAATCGGTATAAAATATCGCGAGTTCATTTGAAAGCATTTCGTCGAATAATCTCATGTCCAAACTGTTGCACACAACTGGCTAAATTTGATCTGAATGTACCGAAATTCTTCCAATACGCTCTCTCTTGTGAAAAATCTCTTTTTAAAATTTTCATAATCGGTAATTGTGGTGTGGTAGAGTACCGTTTTTGACAGAGTAGTTTTAGTTGCTAGAGTTTTAACTTAAAGATTTACATTATGACACCATTTATTCTGGCGACATCGGGACTTCCAGAAACTCCAAAAATGGGCAAACACCCACGTAGCTTTAGCAAACTTAACAGGTCTCAGTTCCAGCCAAAGGAACATTTCCCGAGCGGATGACATTATACGCAATTAAGTGCCATAGGGAACTGGTGAATATTCATAAGCTGCGCACTTTGGGCCTTTCGCATGGGCCATGGTGTGGATAAGCCCGAAAAACCATATATTTTTTAGAGATTTGGATATGAATATTTATAAATAAACAGGCCGATATTCGTTCAGAATCACGATGGCTTTCTACTTTGAAAGCGAATTATCGCATTTGCGTGAATTCGAACGCAATCGTCATTTTAGATGCTGAATTTTGACCCTTGCAGATAAATTCCGAGAAAGAAAAAAATTCAGCGCTCTATTAAAACGGCACAAATCACAGAAATTTGAGAAAGATAGGTCTTTCTCGTGTTAAGAGGACGTAAATTTGAGTCATATGGCAACATGAGACATGCGCATTAATGCAAATTGAGCAACTAAAATGATTTTGAATAACATTGCAAAACTTTTAAATGGAAGTCCGTTATTTGAATTGGACCTCCGAATCGAGGGGCTCCTTACCTTTCAGTTTAACACATCATTATATTTTGTTTACGTTTGCTTAAAAAGCTATCTTTTGGTCCCAATGATCCCCATGAATGGAGATAAGGATTTCCTTCATTTAAAAAATTCATCAAACGCAAAAACTTATTGACAGCTTCTTTCCCGTTAAAAAGTCAAAACCGGGGGATAATCCCTGAGATCACATGGCTTTTTGTATGGGAAGCCAAGAATTTATGATACGGATTAATGAAAAATGTGAAAAATATTATATAAAAAATCCAAGACAATTAATGTTCAGAGTGAAATCCAAATTCCTTACAAAGAGGTAATGAAAGGCTGGCATAAGCACAGGAAATGAAAGAGTGGAGTTGGACTCAAGAGTGAGGGTGATCTCGAGGGAGGATAAAAATAATTACTCAGACATATAAAAGTAGGCTAGAATAAATTATGGAGTTTAAGAAAGTTTAAACACATAAATATTATATTTTTATGACAGTTTTGTGCAAAAGTTTAGTGATCGTAGTTTTAGCTGACTATCCGCGTCCGATAATTTATTATTCACTTTAGGACCAAACTTCTGACAAAATTGTTTTGGAGGAGGTAATATTTGAGAATTCCATATTTGGTCATTATGAGCGATTATGCTTTTGATAGAAAGAAATTGCTGGAAAATTTTTATGGACGTATTGAAAGAAGAAGCGTGATTTTAATCAAAAGAACGCGTAAACAATTTAAAATAATTTAAATTTGTGTTTAGAAATATTTAAATAATCCTAGCTTGTCAGGATTCGTTTGGCATTTCTTTCCAGTGAAACACATTAATTACATCCTAGCAATAATTAATAATTCTTCTATTTAAGAATGTTTAATTGCTCGACCAAAAATAATAACGGTCCAACGAAATTGCGTCATTCAAAAAATTGTTACACCGAATAAAAGAACATGGAATATTGTAGAAGGATGTCTGAAATGTATTCCAAAAAATTCAAGAGGCAGAAAGATTTGCGAAAAATGAGAAGCTGGCACGAAAGGAAGATTCAAATATAGAGTGTGGATAAAACCAATTGGTTTTCAAGCACGAACTCGAACTCTGACTTGAAATTCGTGTGGAATTAGAAAGAGGCTGGCCAGAGCATGGAAATAAATCACTAAGAGTTAATTCGCTTTGGCTCGCTGTTTTTTTTGTTTAAAGACAAAGGAATAAAGGAAATCGAAATGCAAAGAAAGAAAAATGAAATCAAAATAAAAACAACGGAATTTGTGGTGACTCAATGGCTGAGGAAGCCCGAGATAATGTTTAAAGGCTAAAAATAAAGTGATCGACCAGTGATGGACGATTTTTCCTGAATCATTGGTAGGGTGCATCTGCGGTCAGGGTTTTTGAATCTTGCATGGCCCCTTCGGCGATTTCGTAATTCAAGTATTATCATTTTAATAAATATCTATTTCTTGATGACTGTTTGAGTAAAATTTACTCCAATAATGTACTTTTGTCAAAACGTGCAATAAAAATCAACAAATACAACTTATTCTTACATTGGTTACTTGAAAAATATTTTCTTTTTTAATCACTTGACCTTTATCAGCACTATCAGTAGTAAATTGATTCGCAAGGCTAACGAAATCCTGGATCATGTCTCAGAAATTAGAGCCAACTTTCAAGCAAAACACGTTAAAGATTTACCCAATACTGTAACTTTAACTGTCGTTTTCATCATTTTATAGACGAAGTTCTATTTCATGCGAGAGGAGTGACTCACCCTGTCTTACGACCCAACTTCTATTGAAGATGAGTTGAGAAGAATTCAGATTGAATGAATCATTTGGATTTTGGATAAAGCTCCAAACTTTTGTGCGACCGTTATTTGATGTGATTCAATATCGTAATTAGCGAATGCAAAGGAAATGAAAACTGAAAGATTGTTTGAAGCAGCAAACAAACGATTAAAGGAACAATCTTTCATTGTGTCTGAAGGATACAGGGCATATTTAAATTATATGCTAGATTTTTTTAAAGTTTGGTCTTAAGCCCAACAAAATGGCATAAAAAATCGGCAGGTATTCTTGGCCAAAAAAACACAGTTCTGGTACTTCCCTTGTTAATGATTCTAAAATAAAATTAGTAAAATGTTTTTATACTTTTGTGTTCAAAACTTCACTACTAGATTTTTAAAGGTCTGTGGTATAATAGTCCGTTTTTATATGCCAAGCAACGATAACGGCATGTTTAGTGCAAACGATATCAAATTTGTGACACTATTGAGTGTCATGCATAGAATGGCAATTATTGTTTACAACCTCACTAAATTGCAAAAGATGCGCATATGTTTGATCAAATGCATTGTGTCCATTTATTTGAACGAATTATATAATTTGCATGATTTATAAATTAACAGTAAAATTATAACCGATATATTACACATATTTGCTCTATTTATAAAGATTCATCCAGAATTACATAATCCAAGGGATAACTGTTCGAAAAATGTTCTATTTCGGAAAATAACAAAATGAACTAAAGAAAACACAACCGTTATTTGAAGCATCTGCAAATTTTTTTGATTATGTGGTTTCTGGATGTAGAAAAGAAAAACAATGAGATTTATAAATTTCGATAGACAACAGCCTTTCATCTCGCTTTCATGAGCCATTATTCCTTTTAGAGGCCAATGTTGTCCTTTCTTTGCAGTGTGAAACGAGACGCAAACTTCCTTGCTTCTGGTCCTGTGGCCATTTATACCACCATCCACGAATGGGGAAATTGAAGTGTATCAATTCAATCGGCATTGTAGCACCAGTCGTCGCAGACATTCAGTCCCACGCTGTGTTAAGTACAATCGAAACAACTGCATTCTCGGGCACTCGGGACTTTGATATTTCGCACACCTTCGCTGCCACAGTTTATTTCAACATCTATCTGAAAATAAATGATATTTAATAACATTCGAGGTAATGCCTTATTTGTAACAAGGTATTATTCATACCAAAGTCACTATCGGATGAACGAGTTATCGGAACAGTTTTGAATGCCTGATGCAGTACATATTTTAAAACCGACAGCCAAAAATTTACTCTTCAATTAGGGAATTCAAATTTTGCAGCATTTCTAATTTTCTGGAAATTTCTATCATGAGCTAAAATCCTCCAACAATTCAATATTACCATATACGGATAAATATCGAGAAAATTATTGCTTATGGATATTTTCTAGATAACAATTCGGAGTGTCAAACCACCGGATTTTATATTTTAAAAGCCTACATAAAACTAAGCAAAACGTCATACGGATTTTAGAATAAAAATTTGTGTATTGCATTCCATAGTGAAAATGGCGGACAACTACCATGTCGGTAGTTGCCCTTTCGTTTAGTTAACACTAGGTTTTAGCAGCCCCTGTCGGGGCTGCCAACTTTTTTTTTGATTTTTTGCTCTAAGAACTTTCAACAAAAATCAGTTGAACGTTTAAACATAAAACAATTGAATCAATCATCCTTTTCACAGTCAGACACACAATTTTTACAGTCAGACACACAATCAATTGAATCAATCATGCTTTTTAATTTTAACACCTAATTTTGAAGATTTATGACCAAAAACACCAAAAACCATCATAATTTTCACAGTCAGACACATACTTGAATCAAACATGCTTTTTAAAAGGCCTCAACTGAAAAATCGTGACATCGCCGTAGAATGACACATTACTTTATACTATTAGGATAGGTTCTTTCATTCCTATAAAGTATCTTTTAGCTAGAAATCTTTAATAAAACTAGAGAAAGACTAGAAAATGGTAGAGAGAATGTTGATGAAGAAAATATTCCTCATGCTAATGCCTTATCCTATCTTTGGTCATGTTACAATGTTATTCGCCCAAAGAAACCAACCATTTCGACGTCGGTCATCCGACAACATTTAGCGTACATCGTGAGTTTATTGTCTTGTAGTGGGTTTGGGAAGGAGAAAGACATGCAATATCCGGAGCATCTATTTACAGACACTGCCACTAGATCACAGCCGACTTCGTCGATCACACTTTTGTAGCCTGAAAAATTAAAAGTTCTATAAGGTTAGAAAGAAATATCATTCAAGAGTACACAATCTATACTGACAAACGTTTCTGACAAAAATTTCTTCTAACTTTCGTTAGAAGAAATATATATTAGCATAAACTTGTTTGGATGGCTGTGTTCTGCGCGGAAATAAAAATATGGTCCCTAAAAGCGCGCTTTGGGAATTTTTCTTAGTAATGACTTGTAATCATTTTATTTGGCCAAAAGTTGAAGAGGTGCAGAAGTTTAGAAGACTTCTAGAAATGGAAAGCTTAAAACATATCGTTTTTAACCAGTTTGCATTTCGGTCATTCCCAAATGCCAGAATTTGGTTGCCATTGTAATCGTAATTTTTTAAATTCCACCGGTCCTACAATCCTACGTCGGGGCAATGGAATTCCTTGATTTTGGAAACCGGAAATCTTTATTTCTAAAGTTTCTTTCCGGATACCATAATTGGCTCCCAAATATATTCCAAATAATTTATTAACAACGTTTTACTTACCAACTTTTCTACATGTCCCTTTCAAGACTGCGCCCGATGACGTCGAGATCAAAGAACAGCAAATAATAGAATATATAAATATAGACAATAACGGTAACTTGAGTCCAATGTTTATCCTCCGTAATGTTAACCTCCGCGTCCGTGCTGTGTTCCAAAATAGGCCAATTCCACGTAAGCGCGGTAAATAATTTTTACTAATCGCCTCCAGGAAAATGTCATTGCATTTCCGGCAAAAATATGCGGCTAGACCCGATCCTTGGTCTCCAGAATCATTGTTCCATTTTTGAAATGATCCCTGTTGAAAGTTCGCATTTTTTCGGATGCCGGAAAGTTTGCGCAGAGGAATGCGTGAAGTTGATGCCTCCATATTAGATCACTCATTTACCTGAGAAAAGTTCTTGATTGCTTCCTGGACAGGAAGAATTAGGCTAAAAGTGTAAACAAATGTACAAAATATAACTCAATGACTGTTCTAAAATATAGGAAAAATGCAAGGAATGGTTTGTGAGCAGAAATAACTCGCCGATCAAACTCGAGACCGAAACTGTATTTGAAACAAATTGAGGGAGGAAAAGGACACCTCATCATTGGAATTAACCGTTGATTAATAATTTGGCTACCGCTTTTGGACCGTCGTCATAAAAGACTGGACAAGCGTTTTATCAGGAAGGACGAAAATAGACAGTGCGGCGCAAAGTTATGTGTAAATTTTGAGTGTTGAGGTTTGGATGTGATCTGAAGGAAAGCTGGCAAGTGACAAATTCCGGGTTCCATAAATAAACTCTTGAATGCTGTAGTCAAAGGTTGAACTTTAAACTTAAACGGTGGCTGGACTTTTAGACAAATTGAACCGTATATTAATGCTTCTTTTTGCATTTATTTTTGATTTTGATATTTCGCTTTCCTTTTGAGAGCGGCCGCCACAGACGCCTCCGCTATTTTAGAATAAAATTTTCTAAAAATGTAGGTTTTAAAATGTTAATATTTTGCATATTATTTTTGAATCTTTCTTTAACAATTGCATAAATATATACCCTATTAAAAACAACACACTAACATTGGCCATAACAAGAATTGGGTTCGCATGATGGAGGCTGAAGTCAAATGAAGTCGAAATTATTAGTGAGGAATAGTGAGAAGAAATGAGTCTTCTACCTTAAAGACTTCGCAGGCTAAAAATTATCATCTAATGTACTTCTATAAAATATTAATATTTATACCAAACTTTTGGGCAAAAGGAAGCTTAATCTTAATCATTTCCGACAAAAAACACCTCAGTTGTTATTACCATGACTGGCAATTTCCTAAGACTCCACAACATTTACTGCCGGGAATTCCCTCAAAACCGTGACTACACTTCTCTTCATATACTTTGGACCGGCTTATATTCGCGCAGACAAACAAGGCACTATAATCCGTCCATGTTCTTTGGTTTTTATCTTGAAAAATTTGTAGGAAGGATAACGATGAGTCATTTATCCTCTCAATACCTTCAAAGCCTAAACAAAATTTTTACGATGCAAAAACCAGTCACTATTTTCGTTCCTTGTCTGAGCGAAAACGAACCCGGACTATAGGGTTTCATTCCATGAGCAATGTTTCATTCGAATTATGAATATTTCCAGGTAGACAGGTGAATATATAACGGTTCGTGTCAATGTAATCGTTAAACTGGAAATAGATACCCAGGTGCACTTAAATTAGGCCTCTAGGAAATTCAAGCCTATACAGAGCGAATGGTACGAAAGTATTCAAAGATAGTAAAAATTTGAAACAGAGAATATTGAATAGTCTACTTGCAATAGTTAGGGTGCAAAATGATGTTCAGAGCCAGATTTTAGACCAAACTCAGTTCACAACAATTTAAAAATTTTTAAGGCGTCACAAAGTTCTACGCTTTAAATTCTTAATTAGCCACCAAATTTTCTACTTACATTTATCAGGTGTAAAGGTGCTTTCGCTTTGAATCCCGGCGTTAGTAAACTACAAATTTTTTACACTCTTACTGAAACGTCAAAAATATAAAATAATGTCAAACATCCGGATTTAGGATGTGTGAGCATTAAATTCTAAAGCCTGCCATAGATTTTCGGCCCACTTTCAAAGGACATTCGAATCATTAAAATGTTAATTATTTGGAAAAAACTCAAGAAAATAAAATTCCTACAGAGTCAAAAACCCGGATTTCTGATTAACATGACATTTAATAAGGTTCCCTAAGAAAGAAAGTTCAAAATTCCATAAGAATATTTTTCAGTATCTGTTCAGTATTTTTTGATTCCGTTAAATTATTGGACAAAAATATTGAATAAGCAACAAAAATGTGATAAGAAAGTAAATTAGGCGAACAAAAATGCGTCATTGTGCGGACATTTGCTTAAAATCAGCAAAGAATAAATGAATTGCATTTAGGGACCCCTGCAATAAAGGTGCACCGAAATGTCGAAATTGTGTTCCACTCCTTTGGACAAAAATATCATCATCTTATCAAACAATACCACCCACAATACCTTTGATTAGCAAAAAGGTAAGAGACAAAGAGTAGGAAGGTCTAGGTGCTTCTGGACAGGAAATTCCAGAATGCTTAGATGGTTCCGTGAATGTGAAATGTTTCCGAAAAGTGCTTTGGTGTGGCCGAGTATGCATTTTGGAATTTTAGAAAAACAAAACATGGCGTCAGTATGGAAATGTGAGAACTTATGTCAATAAATAGGACCACTTCCTAATGGCGTAGCCATGAAATTAAGCCAGAGGACAAAGTTTGTGCCCAATAACGGTTCAGAAATCTACAGTGTAAACATTGTCAAAGTGGGGATTACAAATGATTCTACTTTCTCAATGAAAGTCTTTTTCATACTGTAAATATTTTAAACCGTGGAATAAAAATGTTTTAGCTGTTAAAGAAATATTGTAAAACTTTCTGCAAATTTTTAAAAGTGGATAAAATGCAAGGAAGTCATAGTAAATAAATTCTCAAATGTCCCTAATTTTCAAGAAAATATCACAAAGAAAGAATTTACGCAAATGATTTTTCTTGACGTTTTCAAAAATATAGTTTTGAAGTGATTTTGAGTACTGTGGAATCAAAATATTTATATTTGGAGAGTATCCCCTTCTGCATTTACTGCTAGAATATTTTTTCTTATTAATTTCTGAAAAAGAATCCTCAAATTAATACCTCATGACTCCACAGCAAAAAGTTGCTTAAAAACTGTATTATTAGTGCATTTTGGCGTAACCGCTGTTACAACCTGAAATTCTTCGTGCCAGGCTTTTTGCCTCACGTAAAGTTTTACTCCTTTCTTTGAAATGAACCATGTGATTAAAACACATATTTCGGAACTTTCAGTAAAAACACATAATACGGTCCATAATAACAAGGACATAGAGAGTTCGACTGTCCTCCCATTGTCTTCCTCGTTCGCATAAAAATTTGTTTGACCAAATTAATTTATTAGAGTCGTCCTTCCGGTACAAGTTTAGTCCCCCCCCGTCCGACGGGGGGGGACTAAACAAAAATGCCTTATTATCTAATATTTTTGTTTAGTTCCCCCCCCCCCGTCGGACGGGGGGGGGAACTAAACTTGTACCCGTCCTTCCTGTCACACAGCTCTACGGGTTCCGCTATAGGTAAAAAAGATGAAATTTGAAATTCCAAATGTTCTGAAAAATAGTTTAGAATTTTTTGGAATTACAGTCAGACCTCGATTCAATGCGCCTCCATTTAATGCGTCCCTCGATTTAATGCGCGTCTCATTCCGGTCTCAAGGTGCGTATTAAATTGAGGTTTGACTGTATATTATTGGAATGAAACGCACTTCCACCACAAACTCTCTAGCTTTAACCCCAGGACTACTGATTTAAACTTTTTTGTCCCGCAAAGAAATACGCTGGCGCTCATCTTTTTATATCTCTTTCTGAGGGTGGTTTCACCCAAATGAAACGCCAATAATATAATTTATTATACTCTCAGCTTTAAATTACGACAAAATAATAAGAAAATACTATATACTATACAACCTTTTATGCAACAAACGCCGTTATATATCAGCACAAAAATTCGGATAACGATTCGGCTCAGGATAATGAGTGGACCGGTAATTTTCCTGTACACATGCAATCTTTGCAATAAACAACAAACGATTGGAGTATAAATCATAACCATCGTGAGCAGGTTCGTTTACTGACAAGAAAGGTTGAACGGACAGGAGCGACATAAATTATGTGAGTTACGGTCCGTTTCCCGTTTTTCATATGAACAGTCTGCTCTCGGCGATCATCATCATAGGTGGGTGTATTTGTTTCAGGACGAACGGGATTGCGTCACAGAAATTCTTTTGGTACTCGAGGGCTGCCCTTGCACCTGGACTGTCAGACAAATTTGTGTCAAGACGTTTTTCACCGGTTCATCACTGCAAATGCTAAGGCGAAAAATTTAATTCTTATAAGGAAGAGAAGTAACGGGTTCTTGTACGGAATTCCGTTGTGAAATTTCATTTTAATTGACGAAAAACGATAACAGCTGCCATCAGTTTAATATCTGCGCATTTCATTTCGAGCAAAGGTCTGCTGCGCATTGAAACACTCGACGGCAGCAAAAGAAAGTTTATCATGTCGCAACCTATGAATAAAAAGTACAAGATAAGTGTACGGTAATATAAAAAATTCTTGGATCACAAATGAATCACGGAAATCAGCCTAGAACTAATTTCCGGAATCATCCCACATTCTTGGATGTGAATGAGGCATCAAAAAATTCGAACGATATTCTCCAAACAAAATTTACTTTTGATAATAGTAACTTCTAGTGACGCTTTAAAACAAATTCTACCAACAATAAAATCCAACAAACTACATTGCTTCTGCCCAAATATGGCTAAAATTTGACCTTCCACGCTGGATTGTACTGGCAGAAAACCACCTCGGGGTGGACTACCTTTTTGGGCATGCACGTGGACATACCTTTAGTTTTTGTGCATAAACATTTATGCAAACAAACAACGTCGCTGATGAATGGCACATGTTCTGGAAATTGCACTCTAGAAGGCAAAAACAAAGTAAAGTAATGCAACTTTCTGGAAAACTTTTTCTGTGCCGTGTAGCCATATCGGATGATCAAAAAGCACAGAAAATCATAAGCGATCAAACATCGTCGTGAGAAACATCATTCACAATGTTTTTTATTTCCTAGTTTGCAATATTCATATGCAAATCTCTGAAACAAAACAATGAATGAGCGCAATGAATCGTTCGCGGTATAAAACGAGACACCATCTCTTCATCGCTGCAGTAGAAAGCTTTTATCGTCTTGTTTGATCAATGGTTATCAAATCTGAGCCTACTTGCTTATCTCGTGCAATTCAAAACCATACTTTGTCTCAGGGTTTCCCTATTATTACAGATTTCCGTTACATCAAGTTCCAAATAGTCGTCGGTACATATTTTTTATTAATTAATTAACCTTCAGGATATTACCCCAACGACATGAATAGCGAAGACGTGAAAAACTTGTGCACAAATATCGTCGGTCTGAATAAAAATTTCTACAGTTCGTCAAATGAGCATCAACGAAATACGAGCCCTCCTCGCTGCCAGATATTCCGACGAGATTCACAATAGTAAGTCTCATTTCCATTAAAGTTGTGTTCCCAACAGTTTCCAGGAGCTAAAAATTTGCATAATTAACTAATCAACAAAAGTTCTGAGAAATTAACGTTTTAATCTGCAAAGGAATGGCGCGAAAATAAAAGCCAATGCCTTGTATTTGTTGCAAAATTCAAACGTTAATTTATCAGAACTTTTGTTGATTATTTTATGTCATTAAAATATATAAAAGCTGGTTTTACTGGATAACACTTTTCTCCAGTTTTCTTGCAGACATGTTTCACAATACTGCGCCAGCGAAAAGCAAAAATTGAAAATTTACAAATTAGATAAAGAGATCATCCAACGGGATGTTATCGACATAACTTTCAGGTTGCTAAATAATCAAATTTAATCGGTCATTATTTTTCAATTTTGTTGGCTCTGAAACAATCCTTTTGATTGCAGATTTAACTCCCTTAAGCTTCAATCGAGATTTTAGGATACAGATTAGCTTTTGAAAATAAGTTAGAACAATACCAGAGATGTTTCCTTTGTAATAAATGTCAAGAGGGACACAATTATGTGCAGATTAAACGTTTCCAATAGTAATCAAGGGAAATATTAAAAACGCATTTCAGCCTGGTATTTGAAGGAGACCAAATAAAAATCCCGCATGGACATATGGGACTGAGAGCAGAGATCCATTTCGGCGTGATTATTGAAATCGAATGCAGTGAATGTCCCAAAGAGAAGGCCATGGACTTTGTGGCCGGTTATGTCGCGGTGCTAAACACCAGGCTCAGGTCAATATTTATTCCAACGCACTTTGAGTTAACAAGCATCGTTTATAGAAATTCTAACTACGAGGCAAAGGGAAAAGCCATTGCGGAAACCCACGACTTTCCTTCATGTATCGCGATGTCTCCCATCATTCACAAGAAATTTGTCGAGCATCCACATGCGTGCACTGTAAGATTTTTAATTATCGAATTGGCGTGAGCCGAATAAAGCGAATTTTTGCCAGTTTTGTTGTTCTAGTAAGATGATGAGATTTTGAAACATTTGAGATTATTTCCTTCATTAAATCGTTTCGGTTAGTTCCATCAACGATGGAATTGAGGGATCGGCGATTCCCTATTTTCCTAACATTTCTCAATTTTTTGCTTTGAATGAGTAGGAAAATATCTTGTGTATATCCTATAGCTATATCTATAATATATCCTGTTACATGCTATGATGTCTTCTTATCCCCAGAAGATGGGGGAATACTATCCATGTGGTAGGTGCGCAAAAGATGAGGCTGTCTTGATATCCTTAATATCATTACATTTTTAGGCTATGATAATCTGCTTTATTCGAAAATGATAATGATATCATTCTATATAGGACATCGTTGAGATATTAAGGAATATATGTGCATACTCTCAGAATAAGTAAATATTCGCATAATAAATTCTCATTTTCATTTAGATTTGGGCTTCTGCCAACGGCGCCGAATTCCAGCGGGCTCCTCTAACGGATATGGTCAAAACCATTCCCGAAGTAATTGAGCATGTCTCTAGAGTTATCACCCTAACTCGAGGTGATTTGCTCCTCTGTGGCACTTCTACAGATGGCCATGGTGTACAGGTGTGTCTAGGTCATTGCCTATTTATAAAAGGCACTATGGAACCACTGTCATATAAAACTGAACCAATACGTTTCATTATATTAACATTAAAATTAGGTCAGTCGTAGAAAATAAGTCTTTTGGTAAGCCTGAATTTAAGCAGAAAGATATGCTTAAAATACTAAAAAATATGTTTTTATCTCTAGATAGATTACTACTATAGATAGATGGTTATTTTGGTGCTACTTTTAACTTAACCCTTCATTGCCGGAGCCATAGAAAAAAGACAGAATGTCTGCATTACCATTAGCTTTCCTTTTGGTGAGCTGTCTTCATCAAAATCATCATGGCCCTCATTGTTTATTTCTCTTTTCTATGTGATCTATTTACAGACACTCTTTGTATGAATAATGAACACTCATTCGTTTCTTTCTTTTTGTGAAGTCTTTAGCAAATCAAAAGCGTATCCGATCAGATACACTCGGCAATGAAGGGTTAAGCCACCAAATGTTGCAAAAAGCAAAGAACGTCTTTCGGACTTCTCGTCAAAAATAGCCGTTTAAGCTACTTACTTTCATTTTCGTAATTGAAGCTCAAAATGTTAATAAAGAGGTGGATTTTATAATAAACATCATTTCTATAAATATGTGGGTAAAAACTAAAGGGTAAGGATTTCAGCACATGTATCCTGAAAATACCCTGCAAAATGTTTCTTTGGCACAGGCTTCTAAATTTATTTTAGTCAAAAACGTTCTTCTGAGAAGAAAATTATATTAAAAGCCTCTTTGTACGTTTGTCAGTTAACTTTTTCGCTAAAATATTTTAAACATAAAGACGAAAGGAGGGAACTTTTTCGTTTTTTTTTTGTCAAAATATGTTTCCAAAAATCGGGATTTTTAACCACAATTTCTCATTCCAGAATGTCGATTAAGTGGTTCATTGCAGGAACAATATGGCTTAATCTACCGTATTTAGGCAGGTGATGTCATTGAAATGGGAATCGAGAACACAATTCGATGTGTCTTTCCAGTCGTAAAATTCTCAGAAGTACAGGCCGCTGAGCCAACATCCAGTAATTTTATAGAGAATAAAGCACAGGCTGGCACTATGCTCGACAGGGATGCTCAAGAAGGAGAAGAAAAGGAAGAAAAAATAGACTAATATCATTCATTGATACTTATCGTCACCTTTCAAAATATTTCATTACAAGGATTTTATGTGAAGTTGCCTATAATATATCTATTTTTTCACTATGCTTCCAATAAACGTAAAGATACTAAAAATTACTAGTGTTAAAAGTCGTTGTTGTAGAATTTTGTTCCATTTTTCTGTCCACTTAATATAAGCTAATCAAGGAAAACAATATAAGTTAGACTGTGCCACACGAAGGCCTCTTGTGTATACCTTTTGAATCAATCAGGCAAGTTGAATGTAACTTAAAAATATATATCGTCGTAATATATTCATTTATTATATTTTCATTTACAGTCACCGGAAATTTATGAGATCTCATTTCTTTAAAATATCTGTAAGCTTCCGTTCATCAAAGGCATTGCGGTTTGGAACAGCACACTTTATGTCGATAACTATCCGAATATACACAATATGGATAGTCCACAAAAGTGCAACTGTTGATTGCGGTGCATTGTAACGGAAGATTTGTATAGCCAGGATACATTTTTGGTTGACCTGAATATGAAAGTAAGTGAATATGAATGAAACGAATCTTACCAAAATAGGGATTCGTTGGAGAAATTCCGCAACAAATATACTGACCGCCTTTGTAAACAGAATTGTATTCGCAGTGAAATCCGGGACTGCACCGCTGATAAATACAGTCTTTCGGAATGGAATTGATTAATTCAACTTCTGCGCTGGGATTACGGCAGTTGGCTGAAAATCGACGGTGCAATTTCTAGTTTTAAACGGGTAAATTTTTTCCTGCACCAACAGCTTTTGCGATATTATTTTTTCTTAAATTAGCCGATTCCAAATTTTTGAAACGCACATCGAAAAACATATAAAAAGCAGAACAGCGACAAATGTGTCCAAAGAATTCACTTACGGAATCCGAGCTCATTGGCATTCAAACGCCAATCGAATCCAGTGGCAAATTTGCAAACAAAGTTTCCACAATACATGCCCCGATCAGGAAATGGTGACCTGCACTGTAAATCATATAAACATGGCTCGCCCGCTGTCGCAAGTGGAAGGCATTGACCGTTTACGCGGACTTGATTTAGACCGCATGGCACTGAAATCACAGATTCATAATTAAATAGTTCAAGAAATTTAAGTTATAATATCAAGGTCAGCTTCTAATTTTTTTCATGTGGCATATCGAACAAAATTTCCCTGAAAATTAGAAAAAGAAGATCGCGAAAAAACTTTATATGTCGAAAATTTTGTAAGCTTTCTGAGTAAACTCGCATCTATGGTTTTATCCTGGCAGTTATGGTTCTTGTTTAGTATAAACATGCTTTTAAATTGAAAGCTTGCGCAATTTTCATATTTAGAAGCATGTAAGGCCGTTCTTGTGGTAATATGATGCAAAGACAATCCGATTTCCATCCTTCCACCTCCTCCTTGTTTTCAGAAATAACAAAGTCAAAAATATAAGCAAAAAAATCACTTCAAGGCAGTCAAATCACAAACCTGGCAGTGTGGGTTCTCTATACACCTGAAGGCCACCTGTAATCGGCGGTTGAAAAGTGATCGGTAAAGGGTTCGTTAGTGGAGTGCACACACTCTGAATACATTGCATACCCACCCAGGGCTCTCCTAGTGGGGGTTGACACTGCAAAGTGTGAACACACGGGTCGCCTGCCGGTCGTTTCTGCAGACATCTTCCGTCGACCATGACTTCTACATTTGGCAGGCATGGTGAGGTGATGGGTGCGGGTTGAAGCAAGACTATGTCTAAAGAATCAGTGAAGCACGCAAAGCACTGCAAGTGGTGCGAGAAACGTGCACAAATGCAAAAAAAACTATTATGATGTCAAAAACGGCGTAAAATGGATTTTCAAAAAGATCTTAAAATGACAAAGTTTTTTCAAATTCGTGATCACCAGAAATGAGAATTCAATGCATTTTAAGTAAAACATTTATCAACAACTTATATTCATAGTAATTTTCACATTAAATAATGTGATATTGCAACAATCCACGCCAGAAATATTAACAAGCCAAAGTCACGCTAACCACGGGAAAACACTTACGTGTCATTGGGATATTTGGATCGTTGATACATCGATATCCATCGTATATCTGACCAGTGGGACAGATACACCGTTTTTGTTGGCATATTCCACCGACAAAGTTACATTGCCGGGATACATCACACATTCCGCCATAGCCGACCATGTTGAAACAGCCGCCATTGAATGGAACCTGTCCAACCTGACAATTTGCGCCTAATCCGGGATCATCTGAAAATGGAATAAATGATAATTATAAAACCAAAAATATACTATTTTATTTTAACATGATATTTCCGGTTGACCAATCTTAGGCATAGAGCCTTATTTTTACGAGACACCAACGAAGACAATAAATAGCTGACACGGAACATTTGCATGACTTTCCAAATAATTTGCTGCAGTAATTTTGTCAAATTTTCCTAAGAAACGATAGATGAAATGTAAACAAATTGTTAGTATAAGTAAAGTTTAAGTAGCTATAAATAGAGATCGATCTTAGTTTTGTTAAAAATTTCTTTCAGATTCACTTACATAAGTTTTGCGGCCGACACTCCAAGCCATTATAATTCAATCCAGGTCGGCAATAGCACACGTTATTGATACATTGTAAATTTGGCATCAAACATTGATTGTCTTGCGTGCAAGCCGTACCATAACCGGATGGTGGAGCTGGAATATCGAACTAACGGAATATTTCATTTCATACGAGGATTATTTAAGATTATTTAGCCCAGGCAGAAATAATACTTCTTCAAATCGTAAACGAAACCCAAACTTTTGTAAACACCAAATTTTACAATTATCTTCCTCATATTTGTAAAATATATTTCATAAAAAGTGTTTTCTGCACTTTTAACTTACGGTTAGATTGTGCGCAGCATCGGCCTTGGAAACAAAAGAAGCCCGTGGCCAATCCTTGACACGTTTGATCATTCGTGCACGTGGCGCCATTGTAAAGGGAAAGCATTCCTGGAGGGCAAAAGTTGGCGGCATGGGATAACCTTAGGAAAAATAAAGATAAAGGCAGAAATATTGGCGAGAATAAATATGGGCAGTAGTCAGCAGCAGGCATGCGGGATCGGCTGAAATAAAAAATTAATTAAGGCCATAATTTTCTTGCGAAATGGCTGAGATAAGACAGAATATGAACCAGATATGGTTAATCCCATGTTTGGGTTAATTTTTTCTTACAGAGAAAATACATTACCACGTGACGAACTAATTTCGTGGAATTTTATTTATGCGTTTAAAATTAGTTCGCCACCTGGTATATGATTAAATTTAAGGATTTAGGCCACAAATTGCCATTTTTGATCAAAAATAATTGACTTAAAACAGAAATACTATTGGAGAAATTGTTGCAAAATAATATAAAAACAAAATTGTAAAATGTAATGTGGTCTAATCGGTTCGACCCTTATTCTTGACGACTAGACTAACTTAGTATCGTGCGGTCGGATCTCTTCAGTTGAGGTATAATTTACCCTTTTCAAAAAATGTACCGAGTATTTCAACGTTGTTATTTCTTTCCCGAAATTAGTTTCTGAAATTTTCTTGTTGGATAAAGGCAGAAAAAATCAAACTTTTCAACATTTTCATAGGACCATCTGATTCTCAAGGGCCAGCCGACTGCCAAGGCTCTTTCCTATACAGATTTGGAGCCAACCTTAAAACAATACGCAATAATCGGGGAGAATAAAACAATAACGGCAAGCTGGATGAGGATGCTGGATCGGGAAAAATTAAAATCTAAACAAACATACACTCACGCTCGCTCAAGAGTCAGAACATACCTTTTACTCTTGTGGGTGAGGAAGTAAACAAACAAAAGCAATACTCTCTCCAGAGGTCGTTTTTGCGCGGGTGGATTTTTACAGGAGGGCAATGACTCCATCGAGCACTTATTTCTTGACTCTCGAGGTGATCTTATCCGATCAGTGCCCGGATTAGTGACTCAAAAATAGCGGCAATAGGCGCCGCGGAACAGGTTCCGTCATTTTTATGGAGGTATTTATTTTGGGGAGAATTTTGTTAGTCATAGATAAACACATCCAGGTTCTTTTCTCTAATGGCTACTGGGAGAGGGAATTAATGACTTCAATACTAATAAGACTAAAAGTGTTTCGGGTGCCACTAGACGACTTACCTGGCTAAAAGTTTACTTTAAATCTCTCAAGCCGTCCAAAAGTTACGTCATCATTATGTTACTTCATCATCTGTATTCATAAAACGAGCATGAACAAATCATAAAATATCGAAAGAATGCATTACCTCAAAAGCTAATTTTCCCATTTTCGAATTCACACAGCGTCGACAATTAGAAAGATCCAGGCTAGGACTGGTATAGACTAATTGGAGTCTAGGTAAAAATCCCCCCCGGTAGAAATCCCCCCGGAAGAAATCCCCCCCCCCCCCGGTAGAAATCCCCCCGGTAAAAATCCCCCCGGTAAAAATCCCCCCGTTTTCAAAAAATCACATAAAAATGGCAAAAAAACATGAAAATGCCCATTTTTTTCGCTGAATTCGTAACCTGCGTCAAGGAACTATACGCACCCCCTGTCCTGTCCTGAAAAATAGTCATTTAAAATAACGGTTGCAAGCAATCGCGGTGGGACAGAGGACAGTTATATGGCGTAGAGTCTAGGGATTAAGAAAACAATAACTTTGCCGTTAATTCCCAGGAAATTGTATTACTTTGCCGTGGGCGTTCGGAGACACCACAATTTTTACCATCTTTCCCAAGTCAAACAACTATACGCACCCCCTGTTATTTCACAAAAATCGTGTAAAAACCTAAAAAATAACGTTATTTTCGTGATCAGCGCATCAAATTACCCTAGAAAACACTTGTTCAGGCAAAAAAATCGACAAAAATTTTTTTCGATCCATAGGGGGGACCAAAGGGATTTTTTGACAATTTCGACACATTTTCAAAAAATTGCCAAAATTGGCACGTTTTGGCGTTCTGTCAAAAATCAGATGAATGATCCAGAATCTAGAGACTTTTCCGCACCAGGCGCAAAAAACCGCACTGAATATCGCAAATAAAACATCAATTTTCAGGTAGGTTACATTTTAAGTACACTTGTTTTCGCAATTTTGTATGGAAAATTGGTATTTTTTGGTGAAGTTAAAATGTAACCTACCTGAAAATTGATGTTTTATTTGCGATATTCAGTGCGGTTTTTTGCGCCTGGTGCGGAAAAGTCTCTAGATTCTGGATCATTCATCTGATTTTTGACAGAACGCCAAAACGTGCCAATTTTGGCAATTTTTTGAAAATGTGTCGAAATTGTCAAAAAATCCCTTTGGTCCCCCCTATGGATCGAAAAAAATTTTTGTCGATTTTTTTGCCTGAACAAGTGTTTTCTAGGGTAATTTGATGCGCTGATCACGAAAATAACGTTATTTTTTAGGTTTTTACACGATTTTTGTGAAATAACAGGGGGTGCGTATAGTTGTTTGACTTGGGCAAGTATGCCTAAATTTGGGTGTCTACCGATTTTTTTCATAAATCTCAAAATTTTATGTCAATTCTAGATAAAGTGATTATAAATGTGTTCCTTAGATACTAAGCTACCATCTAAGCTTTATTTCGCCATAATTGAATGTTTCACGTGCTCTAAACTTGCTTTTTCCCGTCTCACTCGAGGGGGTGCGTATAGTTCCTTGACGCAGGTTATTTATTGGGTTGTTCAGCCTAAGACTGCACAGCAGCCTAAGCCCCAAGCCTAAGACTAAGTCCGATTGTGCGTGCACAGCGTCCCCTTAAGCCTAATGGCTTGTTTGGCGCCTTATAAGGGTTGATTAGCCTAACGTACGGGTTGTTCGGGAGCTTAAGCCTAATCCGATTTAACGTGAAATACGAATTCAGCGAAAAAAATGGCGATTTTCATGTTTTTTGGCCATTTTTATATGATTTTTTGAAAACGGGGGGGGGGGGATTTTTACCGGGGGGGATTTCTACCAGGGGGGGGGGATTTCTTCCGGGGGGGGATTTCTACCGGGGGGATTTTTACCGATTCCCGACTAATTGCTACGTTAGCCAACGCAGCGTGTCAACACGACAACTGATCTGAATCCACGGCATAATTAATGGTAAATGCACTAAAATGTAAGAAAACGAAATATATGGGCGAGTTCCATTTCTCATAGCTCCATCTTTTGGCCAGGCTTTCATATTTTTTGGCGCGAATTTGAACACTGTTTTTCGACTAGCCCTTTTCAATGGAATCAAAAGCTTTCCAAATTTGTTTTATCGTTATTACTGCTTATAAAATGTCTTCAAACTTCAACCAAGTGAATTTGTATGAAATAAATCAACAAAGAATGTTATAAGAACATAATAGCAATAAGAAAAACTTTAGTTTCACTAAAGATTTTAAAGTCAAAAATAATGTTCAAAATTCGCGCCTAAACAATTTGAAAAGCTTGGCCAAAAGATGGAGCTATGAGAAATGGTACTCGCCCATATACATTTTGCTCTATGACAACACTTTCTATCTCTGCCGTGTAGCCAATATTGAACAATGTACGCTTGGGCAAGGTATGCTATGGTGAGAAATGAAAACTCGAAGAGATGAATAAATTTAACATTTCTTTGCCACAAAAATGGAGGCAGACAGCCAATAATGCGTTATTTACTCTATTTCTTGTATGAATTGAAAGTAGAGATCTTTCTTCGCAAAAATATATAAAAGGAACCGAGATCTCTACAGGAATTTGGCTCAATTTTCAGAACACAACAAACGTGGAAAAGCTATTCTGCGATAACAATCTGTGACTATTATCACAAATTTTAATTAGCAATTTGAGCCTTTTTAAGGGGTACGGGACGTTTTCGCCCGGGATTATTAAAATAATATTTCCGAAGGTATTTTTCGGCGGAAGATTAATTTTTTGTAAATTTCTTGTAGAACTTTCATTAAATAACGATACAACACCTTAAATATAAAATTCACAAATCATCATCAGCTGACCACATTATTAGTGATACCTCTCAGCAATTCGTTCAATGTCCTTGGATTTCATTGTATGCTTTTGTATGCGTTCATAAAATCTTACTAATGGTTACAAACTAGGACATAAATGTGTATTACAAACAATCATTTTGATATTATTTACATGAATTCTCCTTGTTAAAATTACAGAATAAGTGTATCCTTGTGCAATCCTTCTTTGCCAACAAGACCATAGAAAAGCCATAAAGTAAAAATGGTTATATTGAACTTAATAAATTACATGTGTTCTTTTAGTTTACTTTTTGAACATTTCTGATTTTGTCTCCTACTTTTTGGCCGCCATTGCTTTATAATTATCGGGTTTCGAAATGTCTAAAGCATTCATTCCCATTTGTGATTCCCAACTGTAATTACATTTTCTAAGTCAAAACACATTTTCAAAATATTTTGCTCTTTGTAAACGATGGCCAAGTTAGATCGTATCAGACTATGTTTCTCTACCCATTTGTGCTCTGAAAACTGCGCAGCAGACACTCTAAACGAAAGTGAGAACGGAATGGTTGTCGTCCATTTATGTGCGAGAGTGCTACAAGACGGGCATATGAATGCGACGTCTATGCCCTCGCGTGGACTAGTGATCCATTGTGAATATATGAAAGGATTTCCCAAGGTCATCCCAAATGGACCGTTTTATTCGTGTAATCTGACTGTACGCCGCATAGATATGTTTGCTGCATTTCTGACCGCGAAAATCAATCAATCAAATCATCTTCTTCTATTTGTTGCATAACTATTATTTTTATTATTTATTATTTAGAGTTTATTTTCTATTCTCCAATGGACGGTTTGGGCCGATTTGTGCTCACCGCCGATGCTATTGTCTCATTTGTTTCCGGGTTGGTCTTGTTTTTAGCTCCATCGCAAGTTGGAGACCTCATTTTGGTACGTTTGGGAATTATAAAATTCTTTTGAATATCTGCCTTGAAATGAAAAAAAGTTGCCAAAAACCGCTGTTTTTATCTGTTTTTAGCTTGTATTTTGTATGTCCAATATAAATAGACCAAATTTAGACAATTTGATCTCTTTTAAAACGTGGCGTTTGTTAAATCGAAGGGCATTTCGAGTTCATTAAATCGAAAGTTGTCAAATCGAGGGATGAGTGTATATTCATATGAATTGCTTTAAATTAGGTCAAACTTTGGTACTAGTTAGGTATACAATATTTTGTCTATCATATCCAGAAAACACATCCGAAGTAAAATTACCTATATTTACACGTAAGCTAAGAGTAGTAAAAACTGTTGTTTTGTCTAAAAGCTGCTAATATTTAGGCGATCTTACCTGATTTTTAGCTACGAAAAACGGATGGCGTCCATTGGCACCTAATTCGATGCGTTGGAGGTTCTTTTTTATTTGCTCTTGGTTTACAATTATGTTTTTGATTCGCTACAGGTCAGATTATTTCCGGAGCTTATTTCTTTTATCGACTGCGCTATCGGGCTACTGAAACCAAGACTTCTTGCTACATTGTTCGAATCTTTAGTAGTATTCTTTGCATCTTTCTTTTCTACAATGCCATTTCTGTGCACAAAAATGCTTTTAATTTGTTTGTGAGTTTAATTTTGAATGTTATTCTTGAGTAAAACTTTCCATTTAGATACTACGAATTTTTATCTATTCGTGCTTCGCCACCTTGGCCTTATACGTTTTACTATTACTTGGAAGTGGCTGGAAATTGGGGTCCACACTTTACCCGCAAAATCGTGTCGGGAACATTCTTTATCAATTGGACACGATTGCATCCATCACCGTAGGAATGGCCTGGATGTCACATCCACAGTGGATTCTTCACAGACAGGTGGGTTATAATGAAAAGTTTCAAAGTCTTTGTTTGACGTTTTGATTTCGATTCTCGATTATTTTTATTGATTCTTATTTTACTGAATGGAAAAATACTGAAATTATTCAGGAGTTTCGTTAATTTCTTAGGGTCTTCTGTTCATATTTAACCCTTCATTTCCGAATGATGCAAAAACGCAAAATTTGACCCCACTAACTCCGAGCGTTGCGAAAATGCACAACAACTTTGGAGTAATTTTTGGCCAGTTTTTTGGCTTCCTAACTAAAATCTGATATTACTCTTATATAGTCAACTTTTTGTCCTGAATAAGAATATGTAATTAGATTTTGTGTTTTAGCTATAAAAAATTTTTTAGAGCACTCTAAAAAAGTACACTTTTGAAAAATTCGAAATTTTTCGGAAAAATAATTTTTTTGAGACTCAACAAAAAAACTAACTTGAGATTGGTGCTCAGCGCATCGATATTGACCAGAAAAAGTGTTTTTCAGACATCTAAAAATTTCGAAGTTTTTTTGAAAATTTCGAAACCATAAGGGTGGTATCATGGATTTTCGGCAAAATCCCGACTTTTGACCCCCCAAAAATAGGAATTTTTGGGGGTTTTTCAAAAAAAAAAAGAAAAAATACGCCTCTAATAGAATCTCGAGATCTACCCATATACCAAAAATCAGCCAAATCCTACGGTTCGGCATACGGGGCTCTCCCACGGCTCGGCAATGAAGGGTTAAATTGCTAAATCGTTTAATGCGCGACGTCGTTTTAGCAACATCGTAGGTGCGTAAAAACAGAACAGTCCATGCTAAACAAAAACACCGTTCTTATGGCTTCAGCTATAGGAGTTTTTGGAAAATGATTGATAACAATAAATAATTCCAATTATATGTTCAGGTTCAAGTTACTATGGACGAATCTCATGGTATGTTTAATATATTCACGATATTTAAATTGATGTTATTTACTTTAGAGATATGTGGACGGATAATGGGAGCGTTGTTCGGTAATATCTCTTTTCTTAAGCGCTTATTTATGGGCTTATTTATGATTATTTACAGTGTCTTCTCAAGCAATCAGCGCCCACGCACTTCATTGGCAAAACCAATCGGACCGTTCAATGGCAGCCGAAGCTCGAGCAGTGGTAGAATTTTAATAAGAAGATGTTTTATAATTAGCTGAAACTTTGCATATAATGAAAGCAGCTAACCTAGAATAAAAGCATAATTTAAAAATGCTTTCAAATTTATGAAAGTTGAAAGTGAATTGTATAACATTATCATTGATAACAGTGTGACTATGTTATAATATTATAATGATATTATCATATATAATACAGTCGAGTCTCTATATAATACGGATTTCGGGACCGATTAAAATCCGGGTTATATTGGAACTCGACTGTACATAATATAAAAGTGGTAATTATAATCCAAAATGTCAAAACATTTAGTGCTGCTTGTTCATTTTGGCTGCACAAATTTGGTCGCAAGTGGCCTACAGAAAACATTGGAGTGGCGGTCATTGGGTTGGAATTTCTCTTTCCTCAACGTGGACTGTGATTGCGCTGACCTATCGGATTTACATTATCTGCACTAGTCCGGCAGTCGCTAAATCCAGGCAAAAAGCGAAATAATGAACTAACAAAAATAAATGTCCCGTCTTGGATGTTCGATCTCAAAATAAACATTTTACTGGATTTTTCACTAATAAATAGGTGTTATGCAATATACGAAAGCTTATCTTGGAGGACTTTTGAAAATATACCATAAGTAAACGTACACAAACTTATTATATGAATCATCGAGAATTTTCACAAAAATGTTGTTTCTGACTCATACAAAACAGCTTTCCGTTTGGTTTCTCATAAGCATCGAACCTTCCGAAATGACTCATTAATAATCGATGACTCCGGATTTGTAGTTATAAAGTATCGTATAGTCTTCACATATATAATCATTTTATCGAAATAAATTCGCTATGGTCTTGAAGTCAACTCTTTTGTTCCTTACTCTCGCAATAATCCCTACTGGGAAAAGTGAATTGGCACAGACTGAAATAGAGGATGGCGAGAAGTGCACCCAGATGCGCTCAGTCGTAAGTCGCAAGTAACGAAAGATCCAGTTAGATCAAAACAGTGCAAAAGTTAGAATATATAACGGGACTTATATGATATAATTATTTTTTCGTTGAGAAGGCTTTTACCCCTTTAATATTCTGCATTCTTCACGATATGTCAAACATTCCTCGGAGCTAGTTCCATTCCGTAAACATGAGTAAAATTTAAGAATTATAATTGATATATCGAAAGATGAAGCTAAATTACAGACATTTTAGCTAGTCAATGTGAGGAAGACACATGGTGATTTGAGCTCGGTGAAGAACGACACGGTGTGGTCTGAACTCTGCAAGTAAGTAATTTGATGACGAATTTTTTGTTATCATACAGTATACAAAACTCCTGATATAAACCCTACTTATTCTTGCTATTTTCGTGAATCTGAACAAATATAACCAGATTAAGCTTTTAATTTGAATCTTTAAAGCTTTAACATTTAAATCTCCACTCATGTTTTTTTCAAAGAAATTGACTTTCAGGCACTATAAGCGTTTCGCAGACTGTATAGAGGGTGTTTGGACGGTTAATGAAACAGACTTTAAGGATGCCTTAGAGAAAGACTATAAGGAGAAGTGTAAATCCTATTTGGCTAGCAATACCGCTGTCTTTGGCCTCACTTTCGTTTCTCTCGTGACGCCGCTTCTGTTTTTTGTAATTGCTTTATTTTACCGCTACTAATGTGTTAGAACAAAATTTATTGTAATATATTTTATGTAATAAATATTCTTCAATAAAAATTTGTGGATAAGATAATAGAAGAAAATTGTTCATTTTATGTAAATTTTTATATTGAGGGAGAAAAAAGGCAAATGAAAAGGGTTAACATTATAATTTAGCTCACTGTTTCACTCTAAACTCCGGACCGTGAGCCCAATTTTATCTATGAGCTTGGCTCCACCGTTGAGTACCCATAGATTAATACTGTCTAATTAGTGGATAAGTCATAGTATTGGTAAAATTAACTAGAAATATGAATTATTTTCTGAAATTAGTCAAGCGCCTGAGATTTTTATTGCTATAAGTCGAATGAACGAAGTTCCTTTATTGAATTTCTTATAAGAATAGATCATTTTATTCCGATTTTGAACTGTTTTCCTCATACTGCACTAAATATAGAGTCCCCGGGCAATATTTGGCGCATTTCTATTTCGTGGACTCTGTTCACAACAGCCATTTTAATTTTGCCATTAACGCTTCATTGCCGAGTGTATCCGATCGGATACGTTTTTGATTTGCTAAAGACTTCACAAAAAGAAAGAAACGAATGAGTGTTCATTATTCATACAAAGAGTGTGTCTGTAAATAGATCACATAGAAAAGAGAAATAAACAATGGCAGCCATCATGAATTTGATAAAGACAGCTCACCAAAAGGAAAGCTAATGGTAACGCCAGAATTCTGCCCAAATTCTATGGCTTCGGCAATGAAGGGTTAAATTTAGAAATTTGACCTTTGTTATTTTATAGCCAGCTTAGGCCTGCTGGTATGCACTAACAATAAGTTATCACTTGCCTAAGCAAAGCGCGAATAAAAGTATTTATAATGAAATTTAAATCATTTTTACTGATAAAATACAAAGTGAGACTATGAAAATGTCATGACGTTAAGTATCTTTATCACAATTAGGATAACATTCACCAACGTCCGGTTCGGAAAGATAAGCGTGCACACGCGCTTCCTAAACTCCTGTATGATTTGTTAGGTTTTGTATGAACGAAGCATAAGAGAAATACTCCGCTACATTGGGATATCAGTGATCTGAGGCATTTTGCTAAATCATGATTTTAATATAAGTAATTCTAAGGTTCTTTTTCGCTACTCTTTAAAACTCTAACTCTCTTAATCTTAACGTTATTGAGTGGTCCAACTCGTAATCGATGTATTGGGTTGCATACATTTCCGAACGGCGAACATTTTGATAAAATGATTGCCATACACTACAGCATAATATATATTAGTAGAACGTACAGGTGGATAAGTTCTCCCACTTGACCTCTCGAAATTTGACAGTTGAATGCGAATTGCATCGGCACCTGTAATGTTTGTCGATTGCTATAATAATCAAGTACAATCACTCTGCTTCTCACCCAATCGTTTTTCGTTTCTCCAATGCCAACCGGAATATTCTCTACCGCATTCCGTTGTATTGAACATTTTCGTGAATGGCGAGCTCCACCCATCAATGTTAATTTCCTGAAATAGACACAATTTGTGTTTAATTATTCTCAACATACCTGATGTTTCCATCCATGTAACATAAAGTCCTGAAAAATTTTTAAATGGTCTGCGATAGTTTCATTAATAGTTGGATTATGGTGGTGCAGAAAACTTGCGACAAAGAAAATATTCACTAGGAGCTTTTGTACTTAAACATGAGTTTGAGACAGAGTTGATTTTAACAATCAATATTGATTAAGAATCAAAAACTATGAGAAATTAAAAATGATAGCACAAGCCATAAGAATATAAACTGCATTTTAGCGAAAATTCTTATTATCTTACCCTTTCACACCAGCCATCCGATGTAATAAAGCCATCTCGTACCCATCCATGAGCCTTGAATATATTTACTATGTTTCACATTTCAGAATGATGAAAGCCTACTCTTCGAAATATTCTCAGTTTTCCGGGAAACAAACGATTTACACCTGAAATTTAATGTTTACTTGAAATAAAAGCAAAAAAACCTAATGCGCCTTTGATGCATACTACATAAGCCAAATAAGTCTCATAGCCAGTGGCCCTGTGCCAAATTGCATCACATGCCTATAAATAACATCTTCATATTGACAAGAAACTGATTCATGCAAGATACTTTTGTTTCAGCTATGGCATCCGGAAAGACAGTTTGCAGAATGTGAATCTAAACAGCTGCATTTGTTATAAATATACAATTATCGCAATCAGACCGCATAATATTTTTAGCACTCATTTAGCGCAATATTTGCGTATGAAAAATTAAATTGCAAAGAAAATAATGCCACCTTTTTATAGGTTGATACTTTTTTCTTATTATGATTAACTGTAATTTTAGCTTTGTTTAGTATATGCATTATATTTATTTTGCACATAACTGAAAATTAATTTTACCTGAAGAACGCCATTATCGGCGCCATTCCAATTTTGAGGTTGCATATACTGCCAATTTGCCCATTTCATTAAGAATTCGCGTGCGAATTCAGTGTTTCTCACCTAAAATGTCGAGATATTTAAACTATGCAGGAAGGAAATGGGAAAGTACCAAGTAATTTCCACTCGCAATTTCCCAGTTAAAAAATCGCTCATAAAATATTAGATCCACTCTGTCGTCGATCCACTCTTCTATGCAATGGTTTGGATTAACCACGCCCGTGTCTGCGTCCAAAACCAACATCCAATCCGCTTCTTGCAAGTACACCGATGCGGCACATATAAAACAAAATGTTTGAAGCAATTATAAAGGTCATATTTTAGATGCAAATAAAATAATTGCATTTGATTTCATAATTTTGAATGAACATTTAATTTTCCATAATAGTTGGCTATAGACGGTCTTTTGTTGAAAAATCGCAGATTTCTACTTTCGTTATTGATCGATATAATTTTTATTTTCTCTGGATGTTTTGTTTCATATATGTGCCTTCTGTCTCGTCAGTGTAACCCAGTGATGTTCCGTACCGTTTAGGTATCAGGTACTGCAACCTTTCCCGGTTCCTATTTTTATCGGTACCGTGATTCCTCTATTGGTAGCGGGACATCACTTGGTGCTCAAGTTGGAAAGCACTTAAACTTACAATGCTTTTTGAAGAATATCTAAATTGCCAAATAATTCATGTGAAATGGGTTCACAAAAGTAATCGACAAACCTGATCATGTTTACAATTCTGATTGACCTTTTCGTCCTTATCCAAATCCACAAGTTTCAATGTATAATTTGTTGACTTCAAATAACACTGAAGGGATTGTTGAGCCACATGATAATGTCTAAAGTCACGTATATGGTAACGCAAAACAAAGTAAATGGTCAATAACTCACGTTTTATAAGAGCTCTCCAAAACTGCCACAAATATCATCACATTGCCAAATGTCCTAGGGCAAGGGCCCATATTTGACCTTTCCGGGTAAAATGTCTTGGTTAATTTTGGCCGCTTATCGTTAGCATTTCTTAATTTGACGGGCGCTTCATCAGAAAGATACGACAATGCATTTGATTGCTCTACTCGAGCCCAACGTGCTCCCAAGTGAAACACCAAAGCAACTGCGAACGCACATGAAAGTACATAGACAAGTGTGTGGCAGCGGAAATGTCTTGGCGGGTGCATCTGAATTTCCACCCATTAAACTTATGCGACGAAACTGGTACTTATCTCTACCAATTTTTGTCAATGAAAGGCATTAAAACGAAAATTTTCCCATATAAAGTTCGTTAGGCATAATTTCTGATGTTTTCGCTCTGAAAATAGATTTGGACGGAAATTGCAACAAAATTTGTAAAAGAAAATAGGCAAAATTCTATAACACTAATTCGTTTAACAATTCCGGGCACACAAACTATTCGATGACCTAATTGAATGCGCTGACCTTCAGAAAGTTTGCATGTTTTTTAATTAACGTGTTTATTTATTTAGGAAGTTTCTTACGTACGCAATGTCGTCGAGTTAACATTCTGGCTTTCACAGCGATAAGTAATCTAAACTCGTAAAATACATGTGGACATACAAATTAGCCTTCCCATGAGCTAAAAAGGCTAACTAAACTTATTTCGATGCTTGATCAATAATCACAAAGCAGCGAGAGATTTAAATACGCCCTAAAGACAGAAAACAATTAGGAGATCACAATTTCTAGGGGAGTGGTTGGCTTTAGTAAATAAAACTCAACGGTTAATATAACAATCCATATTTTTATTAAACACCAAGGGGACTAGCATATGTAAAAACATTGAGGTCCCACTGGATTATTCATCAGCACATACATTCACAGCAGTCTATTTGGTCCGTATTCCATTTTATACGATTGTTATCCTTGCACAATTTTTGATATTATCCTGATAAATTTGATTGAAATACACAGCTGGATTTACACAGGTGGGATTTTTTAGAGTGGCAAGGGTAAATATTAAAATTTGGTTTGGATGTGGAACTGTTTTCGATAGTGCCTGTCAATTAGCCAAAGTATTCGAAAATCATTTAATGAACAATTTAAATTAACAGTTATGCCAAGATTGCGACAATAAGAAACTTAATTAAATATTATCTGTGTAAGATATATTTTTATTATAATATTAATTCTCGAAGCTTATAAACAAATTTCAAAGGTTTTGGATTGTTTTCGGCTTTCTATACAAGAAAATATTTCAGGCACCAACATGACTGCTTTTGTATTGTACTGCTCATCAAATTTATTCATCATTATCTTTTTCTTTATTGGTGCAACGGATGCTTCAGCTTGCCCTGGCGAACTGACAGATATTGAAGAAAAGGAGTGCGAACAAGTAGAGAATTGTTGCAAGCAGGCCGTTAGTGTATGCTTATTATTCAGCGACTAATACCCACACAACTTAACAATGAAGTTACATATAGAATAAAATTACTTAACAATTTCGTTTAAAATCCTTTTTACATGCTTCCATAATTTTGTTCCAAAAACATGAACATGCACTTTTTAATGAATTTTGGCAAATAGTACCCAAGAGTTTAGTACGCATTTTGTAGAATATCTGGCTAGTACGGGGTTGAGTTTTCCGCTAACAATTCTATGTGTTATTATGCACCCTTGTTTTACATTTTCTTTTTAAGTTGTGTAATGGAAGTCCGAGTAACGAGACAGATTGCCAGTAAGTTATATCTTTGATATTTTCAACGAATATTTAATATTGGCATATTGTCCAACCCTTTAAGGCAGAAAGGCATATGTTTTGCCTTAGGCCAACGTAGTTTTATCTTAAGTGAACCCTTAAGGAGTAAAGCATAATTACGATAAATGTATACTATTTTAATTTGGGAAAGTAGCATCTATCTATCTACTCTAACTAAGTCGCACTTTCACGCCGTGTCCCGGAAAAATTGTTTTCTCAGATCGGGCTGAAATTTGGTGTACCCCCGTTTTAGGGTAGGTTTAGTTTGTGAATAATTTTCGCTTTCTAGCGAGTTAGTAAAACCTATTTTTGTAAAATTACATATTAAAAAAGAGAGAGACAAGAAGAAATCCATTTGACACAAGTGAGTGATTTTTGGTGAGTAAAACATTAGGAGTTAAAGCAAAAAAGAAGTACCACCCCACTATTTCGTCCAGCGCTCTAGATAGTGGGTGCGAAACGTGTACTCCCGGGTTTGGACTCATCAGTAGAGACCCGGAAGTTTAATCGTAAAAACTGAGTTATGGATTTCGGAGAAAGAAAAGACAAAAAAGAGAGAAAAAGTCCAAAAGAGTAATCCTATTAAAGAAACCATTCTAAGTTTAGTGTTAATGTTTATAACCTATTCAAGAAATAAAAGCATATTTTCCTATGAACCATTTAGCAAAACATGAAAAATCCAGTTTTAAGCATAAAAAGATCCAGAAAAACAAGCAAATCCAAACTCACAAAACATGCGCGACGATTAGCATTCAGCGTAGTATCGTTTACTTCGGCGTCATCCACTTCCTCCATCGGTTGTTTCACGTTGTCGTGTACTGCGGAGCTCTGAGGCGGATCCACGACGGGCGTGTTTTGGGCTTGTCCAGTGCTTTCCATGGCTATAACAGAGTTTCGAGTTCTAAACTGAGTTGTGTAATAACATTGAAAGTCAGCATAATTAATAAAACACGCGGAGATATACACGCAATTACGGTAAAGAATGGGAATTATCGAAAATGGGTATGCAAAAGGTTAAGTAATGGATTTTGTTGTTCAATTAAATATTGTGGACATATAAATTGCATAAAATTGAAGCAGTAAATTACGAAATTGATTTGTGAGTGGAAGAGTGAGACAAATGTTTGTGAAATCTAATCACGCGTTGATGAGATTACATCGATTGATTTAGCCTGCTTAAAGTTCCTTGTGGGACGGTTAAGTTTTGAAAGTGGTTCGAAAGGAATATTTAGTTTTAAAGTGATTTTAGACTGAATCCAAGGAACCAAACCCATAAAGCACAGAACATGCAAAGTTTAAAACACAATACAAGTAAACATTCGAAGTTAAGTGCAGTGAGGTTCTATGGATAAGTGATTGGTTTCAGTTAGTTTCAAGAATCGATTTTAGTTAGTTTTTGGATTGAAATAATTTTGCCCTGACGTCTTCAATAGCGTTAATAGTTAATCTGTTAATGTACGCAATCATGGAGTTTTTGTTTTTCACAATTTCTTGAAGTGAACGATTTACAAAGTTGTCAGGGCAGCCATTGTTTATAAATGTCTGTATAAGAAGATTAATGTTAAATTTCAAGCCACAAAGGGTATTATTTGTATGACTATATCTAATAATTTCAGTTATTAGTATATTTCGTAGCATATTTTTGGGAATGCAACTACTGTACTTAGGGTACTTAATTACTTCAAAACGGAAGTCTCGTGTTTTGTCGTACGTTTTTATTTCGATTTTTTCATTACAGAGTTTAATATCCAGGTCCAGAAAAGCAGTACCATTTCGGTTATCTGTTCGGTTAAGTTCAAGAACATTGCCGTATATAGCAGCTGTGTGATTCTTGATGTTTTCATTTAGTGAAAACAGGTCATCTATGTAACGGAAAGATACAGAAAGTTCACGTTTCACTAAATTATCGCATGTTCCGAGGTACTTAATTTCCATAGCTGTAAGCATAAGATCAGCTAGCAGGGGACTTGCATTACCACCTTGAGGTACACCTTTAATTTGGACAAAATTACGATCAGCGAAACGAACGTAACTGTTTTTAATAAGGAATTCCACCATGTACTTGACTTCATAGAGCGTGTAAGGTGTATAATTTTTATGATATTGGTGACTAAAGAACGCTCTGTATTGGTTACAATGAATTTCCTTTTTTCCAAATTGTGCTTCAAAGGTGCGTGTGGTCAAATACATTATTGCATCAATTATATCTTCATGAGGTAACGAAGTAAACAAGTTGCTAAAATCTGCACAAAATAGTGTATCGCTTCGTGGTTTACGATTCTTAAGATTATTCGCAACAATGCTACTAGAGTTAACTGACCAATATGTATTCCAACCAGAACGATTTTTGGTCTGATTGCAGTAATTTCTGATGTAATTTTTCACAACTTCCAATATTCGTACTATGGTGATATTGAGTGGTTTGGAAATTGCTGTCTTCGCACCTGCTATGAACCTGTATTTTATTGGTACTTTGTGGAATTTGGGTATAGCAAATATAAGAGGAATGTTCAATTTTTCGGTGTTAGCTGTAATTTTACGCTCTCTGTACACTCGTTCATACTCACTAAAAATGGTGGTGGTGTCCTTGGTTGACAGTTCATAAGTATCATTTCCCGAAAAACTTATTACTTTATTGTTTATCGTTATACCGAGTTCTTCGCTTAACTTCATAAGGTAAAACTTTTTGCATGTTATCGCAAAGTTGTTTGCAGCTTTATCGACGCATGTGACAATAAATTTTTCATCTGTTGTTCTGTCAATTTTGTGACACATATTATCTGCTGGTACAGTTTGTTGGTCACCGAGCTTGTGGAACCATCTGCTTTCTCCGATACTAATTAGTCTTTCGGTTACTATAGTTTTACTTTTAAGTAGTTCTCTATCTTTAGACTTTCTCGCTATTGATTCAACGAGATCAGTTCCGAGTTTGTAGAGTATACCTCTAAATTTGCTAAGAGTCAATGTAAAGTCCTGTCTATGTTTAGTTCCTTTTTCGATTTGGGTACGTAGTTTTGGATATTCGATTACAGCAGTGTTACCTGTAATGATATGTCCGTAATGAGTATCGACAAATTCAGGTGAGTTTTTACAGTCACATTCTTCGTTCATGATTCTAACGAGTTGGTTTTGAGTCAAATTCTTCAAAGTGTTATTGTAGTTCGAGAAACGCAAAAAGTTGTTTTTAACCAAATTGTATACGAGATTCACCTTACAGTTACTTTCTTTGAGGTGTAACATGCGTTCAATTTTACTATCGTGGATCATATTTCGTATTCCAAGTTTTTCCATGATTGAGTTGAGAAAATCTACTTTAATGAAAATTGGTATCTTTTCGGTAGTGACAATGTTTTTTTCGATTTAACTTTATTATTGCAAGTAGTTTTGAAGCTAGTAGACTTTCCTTGTCTTTACGTGTGTTTTCCACCTCTTTAAGCAATTTGGTGGTTTCCATATATTTGTTACTTCTGAACATTTGGTACATGTCTCGTATTTCGTAGTTTTCGGGTGTTTCCTTCTGGATCGCTTCCGTCAGTTTGTTCGTTGACGTACTATTATTAATAGTAAATTTGGCTCTTCGTTTCACGTTTGGTAAAGGTTGCTAAAGTAGTGTTTGAAGTTTCGTTTCTTAGCGCAGTTCATATCTGTAGCAAATCCATCCATTCCGTCCACTTTGTCATTCATGCCAAAGGGATAGATAGTGACGAGTTGGTGCATCCAGAAATTCTCTGCTTCACGTCTCATGTCAGTTTGACAGTCTTCGTTTAGTTTGTGAACTACTCGTATTCTCATGTCATTTTTTGTGTGGTGTGAATTAAAATGGTTAACTAGGATAGTGTCCTTCTGGTTTTTACCAACGTCATGAAGATGTTCGCCGAAACGTTTTTTAAGGTCTTCCGGTTTCACCAACATAACTGTACTTACATTTATTGCAGAAAATTTGGTACACAACATTTTTACTAGTACATGTGATTCTGGCATTACTTTGGTTAACTGTTTCATACACGTATTTATCTATACCGTGTATGAAGTTGTGATCATAACGTGGACAAGTTTGACATTTTTTGTCATTGCACTTTTCAAACAGGTACTCTTGTAAGGAGTTTTTCTTATCATTAAACTTACAAATGTATTGGTTACCTTTTTTGTGTATGGAAAGTTTGGCAAACATGCCGGTTTTGTAATCGGAATTCCAGTGTTCACTATACTGATTGGGTTTTGGTTTAGTTTAAATTGAGTTTTGTTAATCCGTATAATTTCACCACGGCTCCTGGATTAGGGATAGCGTGGCTACGCCCATTTTACTCCCGTTCTCTATCTGATATATGTAATCAGATATCCACACATACTTCATATGATGTTCATGTTACTACCAGGTTCCAAATGACACAGTATGCCCTTCCGGGGTCTAGACTGTGCCATCCTCCCAATGTGAACCCGAGGTTCGACAGAGGAAGGGGACGCAAGGAAGGTGTAAACTATGGAACGTGTTTCAATCTTGAATATTTACGTTATCGAATAAGAAGCGTATTCGAATAACGTATGTTTGACGATTTAACTTGAGTACAAATTTATGTGAACATACAAGATTATCGTATTAATAGTAGAGAGCTAAGGAGAACCCAGCCTAGACCGATCCCGGTGCAGAGGACGACACCACCCTTCAACATACTCGGGGGATAACTGCAATTTTTTTTTCAGATCCCCCTGCACACACCAAAAGGGGTAAACGGCGAAGGCCGCGGCGCTACACTCTCGTATTTAATATAGACCAATCATACAATAGCGCTGCTACGAGTTTCTCCGTCACGCTATGTTTTAAGCGGTAAATCGGGAATCTGTTATGGGGAGTTTGTAGGGCTGGCGAAGTTATGCGGGCATTTTTTTGTCTCAAGCGATCCGCTTGGTGGATCGTGATTTTGCATATATGCAAATGTGGCCAGGGTGACATGACATGGGCCTATGTCATGTAAGGTGACATGACCCCATGTGACCTTACATGACAAGACCCGATGTCATGTCAGGTGACATGGGGTCACGTGATGTCACGTGACATGACATGGTGTGATGTCACGTGACATCACGTGATGTCACCTTACATGACATAGGCCGATGTCATGTAAGGTGTGATACTTTTTGCCCGTGGCCGTGGGGAGCCTGTAGGTGGGGGGTAGGAAGCTGTGGCGCGGACCCAGGGAACCAATGCGTAGAAAGGTGCGGCGCGGACCCAGGGAACCAATGCGTAGAAAGGTGCGGCGCGGACCCAGGGAACCAATGCGTAGAAAGGTGCGGCGCGGACCCGGGGAACCAATGCGTTGAAAGTAGGGCATAGAAGCGCCCGCGAAGCGGGCGCGACACCGCTAGTAAAATGCAAAGAGTCTAGAACGTGGTAATGTTTCGTGGATCATTTTTGCGCTTAACATTATCTGTCATAAAAACTTAACATATTTTATGCGTTGATAAATTTAGCAAATATCGTCTTGTAAAGGAATGCATAAAGACGTGCGATCCCGAAATTTGGCATAAGTATGATATGACTTTAAAAAAACTTGGCTACCGCGAATGCTTAACCACTTCTTCAACGCAAGAACCTTCAACTATGGCCACAAGTTCACTCGCAGATGCCAATTATACTTCAACTGAGAGCAGCGTTGAAGGCACCACAAAGAGATGCCCGAATGCGACATCGCCTAGAAGCTTCGTGCGGCAATACATTTATACTATTTTGATTACTCTGGGATTACATAATTTTGTTTCATTGTTAATAACTGTTTTTTACTGATTGCCATAAATATTTCGAGAGATACCACAATTATGTACCATATCACAAGTGAAACTTTTCATTGTCACATGTTTTTATTTGTTAGTGACGTATTTTTTTAACTCACAGGTGTTCCATGTTTCACAATAACAAAGTGGAGCCGAGGCCGTAGACACTAGCGCATGTATAGGACAAAACGCAAGAAAAAATTATATCAAAATAAAACGTCCTCTATGTATAAATAGACCATATAGTGCTCATATAATAGAATTATTACAAAAATGTATATTTTAGACATTTTTAAAGAGTATTCAGACCCGAGTGTATTTTACGAGTGTGTTTTAAAGAGTATTCAGACCCATTCAATGGTACAGAGATAACGCCTAATAAAATACCATGACCGGCACCTGAGTATGTCTATCAAAAATATAACCATACAGTAAGCTTTTTCATTAAGAAACGTAGCCTTGGCTTGTCAGAAACTTCGCGAGACAGATTTTTGTCAGGCTCTATACATGTCTCTGCCAAACAGGCTCGGTGAGACCTGTCGAATACCACACGACTCAGCCCCGCGAAGTGAATTTTTTTCTCAGAAATTTTTTGACAAAAACAAAATCACTCAGAAAAATTAAACTTTAGAATTTTCCATATTTTTTCCCGCCGCGCCCGGTTGAGAGCGGATTGGAGAAAAAGTTCCCTATAAAAGGATTTCGTGTTAGATAACGAATTTTGACTAGCAAAACCAGTCAAATGAATTGGGAACACGAAACGAATTACTTCATAACTGTGTTATTACACAGTTATGAAGTAATTCGTTTTTGTTGAAGTAATTCGTTATCGTATAGTTATCATAAAGCTAATAATTAGTAAGTCTAGAATGTCCAAAAGTCTAAATATTCGAAATTCACATATAAATGTTGGTTTATTCTTTAAAATAAATTTGTTATGAATTGCTTTTACGATAGAAAATGTTCTCGTATACTGTTCTCGTATACCTGTATAGAGAAGTTGAAATAATATCACCCTTGTAGCTTATCTCTTCAGCCGCAGTGACGATATTTTGCTAGAAATAGCCGACGGCATTCTCGGAGGAGGAACCATTTTTTGTGTGCCAATGTTGTTTTCAGACACAGTAGCAACATTTTGTGAATTGGGAACGGTAGATTTTGGACCACTGACAGAAGTTTGAGGAAAACTAACAAACTTGGAGGAACTTTGATCACTCGTGAGGTCACCGCTGGTTTGAGCGCCGGGATTTTTTCTGCTATGGGTGTTGCTTCGTTTACCGTTTAGACAATTTTCTGCCATCATTTCAGCCCCTTCAAAGAGAACATCGGAGAATTTACCTACTATTTCCTCCACACTTTCCCTGTGCATTGTGGCATTATAGACGCCGGTACGCCACTCTTCGATGTCTAAGTTTGATTTGACTTCGTAGTCAAGGACTTTTTGGGCTATAAGGTCCTTTAAGCCATATGTCACAGCAAATCTGGCATCAACCTCAGCGTCGTCATACTCGTCAGCTCTGTCGATTTCGCTAGTTGGTTTGCCGGAATTTCCTAATTTCTGGCTATAAACAGGGCATTGTTACTGAATATGGGCATTAAAGTGTTCGTGGGCTATTAAATTGGCATATATTCAAAAATGTTATTATTATTAGGAAACATTGTTTTTTACTGAAGAAAATTCAAATGAAACAAATCAAATATTTCCCTAATCTTTCCTCTAGTATTTCAGGACTGTCACATGCTTTTTAGCCGCTACCCCCCGCCCCCTTGCGCCACTCTGTTCGGGACGTGTGACAGCTCCTTAGACGCGTCATGAGCTGTAGGGCTGGGTTCTTTTTGAATATTGCTGCTCACCGTTCAAAAATTGAAAGTTATGGCCATTTTTTTTGTCAAAACCAGTCTTTTGGGTCATTATTTGGTTTCTTGAAATATTGAAGTCTAAAGAGCTTTTCCGACGCTAATTTTTTGCACACGGGGGTTTTCGACTACGAGGAATACAAATCCGGGGACAAAAAATTGTTCGGGGTACCCCGGGGTACGAAATTTTTCAAAATTATTTTTCTATGGAATTTTGCCATTTTGGATGCTAATTTTTGGTGCCCGGGGTTTTTCGGTGGTGCTGAATCCGGATCCAGGGTCAAAAAATTATCGGGGTACCCCGGCGTACGAAATTTATAAAATTATTTTTCTTAGGAATTTTACCGTTTCGGACGCTAATTTCTTGCACCTTCGGGTTTTCGGGTGCGGGAAATCCGTCAAAAAAATTATCGGGGTCCCCCGGGGTATGAAATTTGTGCGTAAAAAATGTTTTTTCTACCTATCCATAAGCATGACCCAGGAAACCTGTTCCAAACCCATGGAACATAACACCAAGCATGACCATAAGCATTCTGTGAATAGCTGTGCCAGAACCGCTATTTTTTTATGCACTACTATGTAGTATTCCATGCATGTTATCTAGATAAAAAGTGTTCCATGCATGTTAACTGGATGAAAAGTGTACCATGCATGCTAACTACAGTATAGCAAAAGCATATTTCGCATGAAGAAAGAGTAAAAGTGGTTCAATTTGCACTTAGGATGCTGGAAATCAATATCCATACTTAATAGGACATGACTAGCTGAGCTGGCGCCGGAGGCGCCACCTCAGCTAGTATTTTTTTATTTCAAGCAATCTTCGTGGGCCGAAGGCCCACGGCTGTGGGGGCTGCAAGCCCGATGTACTGGGCTTCGTTGGCCGAAGGCTCACGGCTGGGAAGACTATACAGTGTCTGGCGTAGCCAGACTGGGCACCCTCTAGTTCATGGTATTCTAGGCATATAACTGTCCTCAGAACTCGTTGTATACCCGTATCGCAATATTTTAGAAATGAAACTTATCCTGCAAATCGACATCGTATAATCGAGCATTCCGTTATTAAAACTCATGTGGCTAAATACAAAACTTACTTAGTGGGACTTTCATTTCTCCCTTTCCCGAATTCAACGTTAGCACTCTGGGTAGGACTCACTAAGCTGTCTAATTCTTCCTGTCTTCCTGCCTTTACTTTTCGCCGTTTTTTCGCTGCTTCCTTTTTCGCAAGCGCCAACTCAAGTCTCTTGACGCTATCCTCCAATTTGAGTTTCATGCTTTCCAATTGTTGAATTCGGTTTTCAAAAGCAGCCACTTTGGAGCTTGACTCCTCTTGAATTCTCGTGATTTCTCGCTGACTGCGCTCCCGCTCATCTGATGTAACTCTTTCTATTTCCGCTTTGAACATTTCGGTAACTTGCTTAAGTTCTCTATTTTTCGAAGCCATTAGATCATCAATGACTCTTTGTCTATCTTTGTCATGGCGTTGCCTAGATTTAGAACATGGATTTCATCAAAAATAAGAAACATGGCAGGCGAGGCGTGACGGGAATGTGATCTCACCTTGGTAGATGTCTAACCCCGATTGTTTTAAGTGCTGGGGAGGAGAATTCGCAAGAATAAAAAGTTTTGGCAATTATATTCTGGAACCTTACATGTTCATAACAGCACTGAAACGATAGCGCAGTTTGGGCAGATTGTTACTAAAACTTTTCTAACTCAATTTGAATATCGTCGAAGCTATTTTTAAATTAAATCCGACGTACAGAAAATTTGAAAGTCATACCCCTTAAAGTTAAGCGATCGAATATTAAGGGACAAACGAACGTAATCATTAATCCCGAAAACTAAAGCCGCGGGTGGGTAGTTTAAAAAATAGTTGGTGGCTATTAAGGAGAATATGAACATTTTAATGACAAAATTTTAGGTGTCTTCATTCCTGATCCCGAAGTGCTCAGACATTAGCTACAGCTCCTTATAAGTCGTTGTGGCAAGGGCATATATTGTTCCTATATTATGAGAATTATTCGAATATCGTTCGAAGACTTACTCAGTTGCTGCATCTCTTGTAAGCACTTCTTTTCGCTCTTTTTCGAGTATTTCTGCCCATTTTTGGCTTCAGTCTCGATTTGTGCTAAAAATAGTTTGACAAGTTCGTTACGTGCGTTTGCTTCCTCTTTCAGCAGTTGCTTTAGATGTTCGCTCTGTTGCAAACTTGATTTATCTGCGTTTATTCTGGCCTCCGTTATTGCCACTTCATGAGCTTTTTGTGCCTATAATTTCTGCTGTAGTTTTCAGTTTGTTTTTTGTTTTATATGGGCTAAAAAACCTGGTTTTCCTGAAGTTTCTCATTAGTTTCTCAAAATATTGTTCTTTGCCAGTAGGTTAAAATTATTGAGAAATTTGTCGGTTAATTTAACCTTTATTTTTGTTCGCCTTCTATAACGCCGAAATTCCGCAAATTTTTTTTTTGCAAATGCACAAGATATTCGATTTTATCAATTTTTATAATTAAGCTTCAAATTTTAATCATCGTATGAAGCTTATTCGCCTACTTCCTTAAGGAGCATTTCGTTGTTCTTCTGTGCTTCTTGAAGCTTTTGTAGAAGGTCCTTTTCGTGCTTCGCCTCCATCCCTATCATTTCTAGTTTTTGCTTTTCTCTTTCCTCCAATCGGATTCTGTTTTCCGCTGCTGCGGTGGCATCTTTATTTTGTGCCATGGCACTTTCCAATTTTTTCTCAGCTTTTCGTTTCGTTTCCGCATTTTCTTTCCGGAGATCGTCTCGTTTCTTCTGTTCTGCTGTGATCGCTGCCTTATGTTCCCCTATCGCTTTGTCGAGTCTAATCTCCGCCTCTTTCAGCCTAGTTCCTCCTTCAGCTCTTATGTCTTTCGTTTTCTTCACTTCAGCATCCAGCTTTTCCTCGAACTCGATCCTTATGGCGTTCATTTTTTCCTTGAATGGTAATATATTAAAAATAACTTGGCTTAATTGCACTAATGGTTAAGCAGTCTGTCGTTTGTATCCTTTCCTCTGTGTGTCAGTTTTATTATACTTAGTTGCTGTGATCCAATGTTGATCACAGCAAAACTTGTTAACCTTTCGGTGGCAAATATAGGGAGTAAATTATTCTCATTTAGGATAATTTAGATTTTCCGCGATTTTGCACAAAATCCATTTCAACTTTTGTGGGAAAAGCAAAGTACGACCTTCGGCCTCTCCAGGAGAAAGTGGTTAGGGTTGGGAAGAAATGACAAAATATGCACCTCTAAGAATGCAATTTTGGGAAAAAGGAAGAAAAGACAGCCAAAAAGTAGAAGTGACAGCTAAAAAAGGAGGAAGTGACAAAGTGTGTACCGAGATTTAGGTACATTTAGCTATTTTGACCTCAAATTCTGATTCTCCGCAAAAAGTTACTCTTGGTTGATCACTTACCGTAAAGAATTCGCGAACCTCCATCTCTTTTTTAGTTATTGCTAATTCCAGCCGTCTTTCATGCTCGATTTGCTGCTTTTCTATTTCTTGATCATACTTTATCTTTTGCTCCTCTAAGGCATTCTTTGTCGACTTTTCCGCCTCTCGTGTCGCCTGTTCCACCCTCTCATTTCCTTTCATCTCTAATTCCTCTACAAAACCCTTCATCTTTTCCGAAGCCTCCTGCGCTTGTTCCTCAAGAGCAGCGTCCTCCATGAGATCAATTACACGCGCATGACGTATCATAATGGGAGTGCATCTTCTACGTGCTAACAGTCTTATTTGTCTAGCCTGTGCCGGAGTCACTGAAATAAAGGAACGTTATTGCTGTTATACCGAATCTAAAAATCAGAAACTCGTACATATTTCAGTATTTACGCTTTCCGAATCCTTTCCATCAACAAGGTAACAAGGTCGTTCTTTTACAACATTCCAAAAATTTGTTATGAGTTGTGTAGGATTTTGAAACTTAACCTCGATCAGATCGCTTTCTAAATTATAATTCGATTATCAGACTAGAGTTGCGCGGTAACACTTGACCCACAAATCTAAATGGTCAAAAATATCGCATAAAATCGCGTTAGATGAAGCTAAAAAGTTAACATTGGTACCCATTTTCACTAAAGTTAGGTAAGAAATGTAACATTAGTTTTTGGATTTGATTGGAAAAAAATGAAAAAAATGCAGATTGCGGATTGCGGACGTCGCAATCCGCAATCTGCATTTTTTTTCATTTTTTCCAATCAAATCCAAAAACTAATGTTACATTTCTTACCTAACTTTAGTGAAAATGGGTACCAATGTTAACTTTTTAGCTTCATCTAACGCGATTTTATGCGATATTTTTGACCATTTAGATTTGTGGGTCAAGTGTTACCGCGCAACTCTATATCATATATATACCTAAATACTAAGCGGCGTCGGTCGTAGTCTGGAACGCTCAAATGGACGCAATCATCCAGAAAGATCCAGCATTCAGATCAGGGCGTGTGATAGCTCAATCGATTCCCCTGAATGTGCTGAGTGTGGGAAAATTGTCAGAACCAAAATTTGAATATTTGAATTCGCGCCAAAACCGTAAAACGTGTTTTTAAGGGTTTTGGCTATGGGAAGTGATGTTTTTTATGTTCCAAATCGATTTCTGAGGCGATTCTGGACAACTTTGCTTTTTACACTTTTTGGTTTGGTCAATTTTTGAAAAAAATGCCACTTTTTGGCCAAAAAATGACATTTTTGAAACCAGAGCATCTACGGGTCTGATTTTCGGCACCCGGGGGTTTTCGGGTGCGCTGATCACGAATCTGACGTCAGATTTGAGATTTGTTCTCACGAGGTCAGAACTTTCGCGGGCGGGATGTTACTAACGGGCGACAAGCAATTAACTTGTATTGCTTCAACGGATTTATACCGCCCCACGAATCTAGGCTCCCGACGGCTAGCCGGCGGTAGCCGGCTAGTTACTATTATTGGTGTTAAACCTCAATGAATTGTGAACTTGCTACAAAACCTTCCGTTTAGAGCAAAACTTTTTAGGGTTTAGAGCCATATCAGGACATTAAACTCCCGAGAACTCGTGATACTGAACTCCTCCATACAAAATTGATTATGACATAACTCAGCTCAAGCTTACATCCTGATTCGAATTCAACCTAAATTTAAGGCGACCAGCCTTAGAAGTAGGCTTAGACCTTAGCCTCAAGCCAAATTTAAGCTTAAATTTAAGCAATCACTTTTTCACAATTTCATGTCGTGTACCACTCCCGCAAATCAGAAAAATTACTAATACGAACTTGTTGAGAATACTTTCAAAACCGTGGGAACTGAAACTTTTCCAAATCGTAGGATGCAGATGTCTTAAAAAGTTATTCCTCATTTTATGAAATAGATTGTTTTATTTGGAGAATAAATTCAGACTTGAGTTCTTTACTTACTTACTTTGAGAAAACAAAATTCTTGTGTCCGGTCCTGCAGGGAAATAATCTTCGAAAGTACGATAGTAGTTTCGTTTAACTTCACTCGTTTCTTGGTCCTTATCATATGAATATTTGTTGCCTTTTTGATTCGGAGGTAGTGTTGATCTCGTGGTATTAAAGCAGTCAAAGATTATAGAACATATCATAAATGCTATTTTTCTACGCATATTTTTTTGTTTTTCACTTTTTCACTTTTTAATTTTTTGTATTCTTAAATCTGAAACATATAAAGATTATTATCGGTATTTCTGAATATTCTATCGTAACGAAGGCATTTAACCCCTTTAGAAGGGGCTAACTCAAATTTTATTTTGTGAGCCCCTCTAGAAGTGTATTTTAGAGGGGCTAGCATTTTAACATTTTAAAGGGGCTAAATCTAATTCAAGTGCCAATTTAAACGGGATATTTAAATGGGGAATTCAGAAACTGAGATAAAGCATTAAATCATAAAGACATCAGAAAAATTATCGGGATAGTTCCGAAACCATCTCCTATATAGACATCAGATTTTCAAATATTCCATTAGCGATTCGTTAATTTCGAAATGGTAAAATATTAAGTAGTCCCAGTGCCAACGGTTAATTATGAAAGATATTTATCAAATGGAAGGGCAATATCCGTCATATTTATAGAATGTTTCGATGATGTGACATTTTAAGCCGGTAAAGTCGACGTTGCTTATTAGTTGGCTTACTCCTTGGCAAGCCAATATCGAGAAATCACGTTGGGTATATTTATTTGATCAACTCTCCATTCCTGCCCCACGATGCCAGCTTTGAGCATTGGTTAGTCAAGACTATCGTCATCCTCAGGGGTAATTCGTGTCGTATAAAACTATTTCCTGTCTGTTTTCAACAAATTTCCTTGAATTCTAAATGATCCCAGAAATTTTTATGAATGCAATGAACTGTTTAATAAACGGGCAAAAATCCGATAAAGTAACTGAAAATATATTTTCCACGTTTCTGTCCTGACATGGCGATGGATTTTGAAAGAAAATTGGGACAATAATTCATTTTTGGTCGCAACACCAAAACGATTTCCGTATTAATTTCTACGGAAAAGCTATGGCTAAACGTCAGAGAGTTAAGAGACATGTTATTGTTACAAGAGACATGTTATTGCCAGAGCGAGGCAGCGTGAGCTCAAGTTTGTTTGCTCTAAATTCTGACGGATGGCGAACCAATCGCGTCACCATGACCGTCACGTTATGTTTTGACATTTTTCCAAGCCTAGCCTCTGGATTTCATGAAGCAAAAACAACTCTTGACTTTAAACGAACTTTAGCGACTCACGTCATGAAACTGTTACGAGAAACAGTATATTTAATACAAAATTAGCTAATATTTATATTTAGATTCCATTTTAACACATTTGTAAGCACTTTTTCTTGACTGCGAAAGCATACCTTAATATAAGGTAATAATCTTTCTTCAACAAACAATGCCTATTCGTTACCGAAAATAATTTTATTTTTATTCAGCCAAATATATTGAGCGCAGTTGGCTATCAGGCCAGATTCGCCCGAAGTGTTGATCAGCTTGGCTCTATGGAGACTTAAAATCTCAAAAATAGAAAGAAATGACAGTCGAAAAGCTATGACTGTGAGCCAAACACTGTTAGAGAAAAAATGAACAAGGTTCAATTTGATAACATTCAATTCGAGGCATAATCGAGAACAGAATAATTGCGAGGTTATTGAAAGGGTTTGGATACGATACAGATCCATTATTTGTCAAGGGGAACAGCTCCTTCTAAAGAATTCATGAATAACACAATAGTTTTAAACATGATGTCACCTATCGTACACGTAGTTCTCGTAATTGAGGCGGTAGAAATCTTAGTCGGTAACACTACATTTATATGCAGAGAAAGCTCTACATAAACAGCATTACATAAGCCCTCAGATGCTGAAATGAAGCTCCTCCCACATTAGCCACGGGATATTGGGTTGGTAAGAAAGTGCTTGCGGTTTTGTGAAAAAATGGAGCCAATTCAAAATTGGTTATATTTTTTAAAAATTTCATAACTCTGACCAAAAAATCCGGAATTTTGGAAAAAAGTCACAAAAATTTTCATTCTACGGCAGCGCGCGAAAATAAAAAAAGAAACACTCTCTCACCCTTCGCTGAAAAGAAGGGAGAATCTGCTCTGAAGGGCAGAGCCAAACGGCACGAAAACGACGAATAGTGTGCATTTTTGGAAACGTTGATGAGTCATAACATTTAACAGTTGCAATCTTTGTCGGCGAGACCGGTACCAATCGCCTTGTCTCGCCGAGAGGAAGCGATTGAACTAACACATGCCCAAATCCGAGCCCCGAGGTGAAAGTTGCAAACCGAGCCCGTCATATATCCTGCGAAATAGGTTAGAGTGGAAAAGTGATGTTTTCAATAATCAATCAACTAGCTGATGAGGCGCCAACTCAGCTAGTCATGTTTTAAGCATAGCCCGTTACATGCTTAGGGTTGCAATCCCTAATTCATGCTAAGTGCAAATTGAACAATTTTTACCGTTTCCTCATGCGAAATATGCTTGTACCATACTTCATATCAATTTAACATGCATGGAACACTTTTTTTATCTAGTTATTAAGCGTTCTAGATAGGCGACTTTTTAACTTTTAAAATTTTCATTTTTTCGTACTTGAAAAATTAATTTTTCCCCGGTAAAACAGTCACCCAAATAAAATAAAAAAATTTTCTACAGCGAGAAATATAAAAACGCTACGTTGCATCTAGTTAGACCCAGACACATAATAGGTACTTTGCCAAGGTAACCATAGCAAAATATTCACATCAGGGATGGGCGAGATTGTGATTTTCCCATTCGAGATTCAAGATTCGAGATTGCGAAAAAATTTCGAGAAACGAGATTCGAGACGCCAAAAACCTCGAGACGGAGGAATATTTTTTCCAAGGCACTTTTTTCCAATTTTTTTGTCATTTTTTATTTTCTGTCAATTTTTCGCAAGTTTTGTATGCATTTTTTGTTTATGTATAACAGCGATTATTTTATTGGCATTTTTTTACCATTTTGGCTATTTTCTTATAATATATCAGCAAATTTAACTAATTTTTAAAGATATTTTAATAATATTAAATAAAAATTTGCTTGTTTTTCAGTACTTTTTCAAATTTTTGTCCTTTTTCGGCTAATTTGCCAACTACCGTATTCCCTGTAATTACTCCCCCGGGGGAGTAATTTTTCAACTACCCCCTGAGGGGGGAGTAAATACAGGGGAGGGGAGTAATTTTTCAAACCTCGACGTGCCGAAGGCACGGCGAGGTTTGAAAAATTTTCAAAATTGTTGGGATTTTTGGCCATTTTTCTCCAAATTTTTGTATCTTATTTTTCTGAAAAACTGTAGAAAAAAATCAATAGGTCCCCCTATGGTTTTTTGTCCAAAAAATTTGTTTTATAGATATCTTTAAAAAATAGCTAAAAATAGACTATATTTTGTCTAAATTTTGTCTATTTATATTAGGCATACGAAATACTAGCTAAAAAGACCAAAAATTGGAAAAAACCGCATTTTTTGGGGGAGTAATTATAAGGGGAAGTAACTTTAGGGGAGCAATTACAGGGATTACGGTATGTCGTTTTTCTATAATTTAGTCAATTTTCAACAAACGAACCAGTTTTTTCGAAATTTTCCTCCTGCGGCGCTATTTACTAGAAATTTGCCGCAGGAGGAAATTTTTCAATATAAAAATTTCCACTATTTTCAAAAATACTTGGAGGAGAAAAGGTAATTAAATAGCGCCGCAGGCGAAAATTTTTGAAAAACTACGCTGTATATAAAAAATTGACATTGAAAATTTTGTACATTCAAATTTTCATAAATCTCACTAAGTAGTTTAACTCAAAGTTTACTATTTACACAAACTACCAGTATTAAAACATTCAAATGTCATATGTCTTGCCACGAAAAATCATTTCAATTGCTTCTTCAAAATCTATAATCGTGGTCTTAATTTCTTCATGATATAAATCTTAACCAATGTATTCTACTTAAATTGTCTTCTATTTTTGTGTAATTTGTATATTTCCTCAACTCCCCTTAAGAATGCTCTTACTTTTAATCTGCGTAGGCATCTACTGACGATGACCCGACTTACGTAGAATCATCTTATTTCTAACTGTATAGACTGAGGGTCGAAACGGTTAGATAACCATTTACTTTTTACATCATTCTTTCGTATTCCTCATTATTTATAATTTCAACTGTAACTCATAAATTTATATTTACTCAAAACTCTATTCTACGAAATTTTCAAAAATTTTCGCCTGCGGCGCTGACTGCATTCTTAGGGGTGCCTGTCTCGAATCTCGACTTTTTTTGCCTCTTTTTCGAGATTCGAGACGCCAAACATGTCGAGACTCGCGAGATTCGAGACTCGCCCATCCCAGATTCACATCATACCTAAAACATGCCTAACTCGATGTGTGACATATACATATATATGACATCGTCCACTTACTATATAGTAGGATAAAATCGCACCAACACAATCGCTATGCATAGGCCTAAATACTAGCAGCCCTTAGAGAGGAGAGGCCACAGTGATTACATATCCCCTATGTGAGGTACTCTGCTTCCGAAATAATCTTCGTGTTCGGCGATATACATTTGTTTTATTTATTATTACATTTTCTTTTATTAGAGCACAAGGATATTATGTTACGAATAGACTAATATAGCATCAAACAGTTGGCGTTCAGGAGCGAACAATTGTTACTTCATTGGTCGTTCTTCATAGCCTTCTATTTCGAGAAAGACGAATACTGACTATGATGGCGACGATCGATTTTGACCTCCGACACACCTCTAGCTTCAGGCACTAAATTTAAAATTGAATGTAATTACAACAAATAAAGTAGGATAACGGAAGACAAGTCGCAATATTTGTGTAAAAATTATACTGAAAAGCTGGTAGGCAATCCGGGTGTGATCGAGGCGAACACTTTAACGGAAGGGCGTATCGGGGGATCGAAAGCCGGTCTGGAGTAGAGCAAGACGAGAGTGGGGCGCGGCGGCAGCGTCAAAAAGGGGTCTAACCACTGTGCTATGGGCGAGTTCTATTTCTCATAGCTCCATCTTTTCGCCAATTTAGCGCCAAAATGAGCGTTTGAATATATAATATTCTAATTTGGGGGGGATTTCGAGGGGTACAAATGGGGTTCAGTATAAAATTTTGCTTATTCGAGATTTTAAAGAGAAAAGTTCAAAAATCAAAGATCAAAGTTCAAATCTGATCCCGGATTTGGATTCAGCGGGGTCGATTTACTATGGAGAGGTTCCATCATATTGACTCGAACCCCATTTGTACCCCTCGAAATCGCCATCCCAAATTAGAATATTATTCAAACGCTCATTTTGGCGCTAAATTGGCGAAAAGATGGAGCTATGAGAAATGGAACTCGCCCATATATGCCGTGGGACACCACATGGAAAGTTGAGTTGACTTAGGTAGAGTGGATGTACCAGAATGGGCATCACCCCACACGGTAAAATCAAGATAAAACAGAAAAGTGCATGACTGGCATTAAAATTACATTACTAGAAACGCATTAGAAGTATAGTGAGAATTAAAATTTAATATTTTCTATAAATTTTGCATATTTTAAAGTGAGGTAGGTAAAATTTCGACCTGGGAACAACCGAGGCATAGGGGCGAGGAAAAAGGTGGGTCGCGTAGCTGACAAAATGAGTCGAAGCAGCCGAAAAACGACCGAGGCCATGATCCAGAAAACCGTCCAATCTCACGTATGTGTTTACTATATTAGCTAATATAACTTGGCAGCAAATTGAATTAACGATGAAAATTCATGTTTATGAAACACTTACGTCCATCCTCGTTATACTTGTAAACAACGGTCTGATTCGCCCAAAATTTCAAAGGTTTCACTCGGTTTCGTTGTGGACGAACTCCTCCAAAAGAATCAGTTGAAGAAATCAAGACGATAATTAAGAATGCCCGTAAATAATAATATGGCTATAATAATAACCCAATCCTTTTAGTCTTCCAAATTTTTTGATGTTATGGATATTTTTATAGTAGTTAGTAGACATATATTATCCATAAATTAATTTTCACAAATATTCAATTATCTTTACCATCCCTAAATTTCGGTGTCTTTAAATGCATCGCAGAATCAGGTGACGGCGAAGAAGATGGTTCCAACATGCGCGAAATTGAAGTTCGGCATTCGATATCACTTTGAGACTCAGCCGGTTCTTCATTAACAGATGCAAGAGACGAGAGCTTCTTCGAATGCAAAACAGGAGTACGGTGCTTGAGGCCTTGAGAAACAGCGGTCGCTTCCGGCAACTTATCAGCCTCTAGTCTCGAAATCGCTGCTTCGGATTCTGTCAATTTTTGTTTCAATTGCTGTATTTGTCTCTCGGATTCTCCGATTTGGTTACTCAATTCTGCGTTTTGATGTCGCAGTTCCATTTCGTGCTTTCGCAATTGTTCCAATTCCGTTTCCAATTTGCTTGTTTTCTCTGACAATTCCCTGGATTCTTTCCGAGCTTCGGCGATAGCATTTTCACTCAGTTCTAATTTTGTTTTGCTCTCTTGGAGTTCAAGATTGAGTCCGAAATTGGATTGCTGAAAATTGTCAAACGCTATTAGAGTATACATTTTATAAGACAAATGATAATGAGAATCCTGAAATGCATGCATTATGCGCTCACAATTTAAAACCAGGCCTAACGACGGATATGGCAAAAATTTGAATTTTATATTAGTGTTGTTCTTACAAGTCAATCCAAAAATCACATAACCGCATAGAGGAGCAATGTTGATACATTTACGGACTCTGATATCGTAATTTGTATCACATTATCAGTAAACCCAATCTAAAATTCGATTTTGAACCCTGAGGGTAAGATACGAGCGTTGGGGATGAATTTTTAGACCTATTGATAAGCTAATGTTAAGAGATTTGATGCGCCCCGTTGGTAAACAATACAAACTCAGGAGCTTATACATGACTAGTGAAATAACTGAGCCATGATATCGTAATAACGCAATTTTTATTTTTGAAGAATTCGTATATATTTTAGGAATAAGCAACGAATTACCTCCTCCATTCTTTTTGTATTGGATATGCTTTGCAATTCGTCGATAAGTTTTCTATTTTTCAGCGCTTTCAGCTTCTTATCAGCTTCCAGTCTCGCAATTATTGTTTCGGATTCTGTCAATTTTTGTTTCAATTCGCGTATTTGACTATCGGATTCTCCGTTTTGGTTCCTCAATTCTGCGTTTTGTTGTCGCAGTTCCATTTCGTGCTTTCGCAATTGTTCAGTTTCACTTTGGAATTTGGCCAAAGACGAGAGGTGACCCGAGCAATCTTGTTTCTGCGTCTTGCATGTTTGGCGATAAAATGTCACTTTTTGTCGAAGGATTTCAACTTCTGAAATATTTAACTTTTAGATGATATGCAGTCAACACTGGGTTATGTTCGACCTCAAACAAAGTTTTTTTACCTAATTTTTACTTTAATTGGCGAAAATTTTCGAATTAATTTGCTTTAACTTACTTTAATTGGCGCGTTTTGATATTGTTATTGTTGTATGTTGAAATTATTAAAATTAGACAATTTTGAAAGTTTATATTTTAGTGGCCTTTTTGGGGTAACTGGGACTTACCTCAGGGAAAAATCACCACCGTCCTATGGATCGAATTTAAATGTCGGACATAAACTAGGGATGTGCAATGTGAACCCCATGTGAACCTGGTTCACATGTGAACCCTGGTTGGCCCATCGATTTAGCTCTTTTTTGGCTAAATAACTAAAATCTGATGCAGACGGTTTTATGTCAGTTTTTTGTGTAGATTCTGAATATGTTATTTGTTTCTCCACTTGATTAGAGATTTTGCTCAGAAAATACTCATTTAACCAAGGTTCACATGTGAACCTTTTCGGTGTTCACATGTGAACCTTGGTTACAATAGCCATCATAAAGCAAAATTACTAATCAAGTGGAGAAACAAACAACATATTCAGAATCTACACAAAAACTGACATAAGACCGTCTACATCAGATTTTAGTTATCTAGCCAAAAAATGGGCTAAATCGATGGGCCAATTCAACCAGGATTCACATGGGGTTCACAAGGTTCACATTGCACATCCCTAACATAAACCAGGATTTTTAAGGCGTTTGCTTACATTTCAGGCCGTCCCAAACAAAACTCGGACTTAGATCAGGGTCAGACATAACCCAGGGTGACGGTAAATGGTACAGAAATGATACATCTTTGAAAAGGAAACATATTTCAATCAACTCCTATCAAAGGGAGAACGGTTTTAAGTCCTGAGCCAAGGCCACTTTTACGGTTCAGCAACCATAAACAGAGACCGGATTTTTAGGTTTCTACACTGTCTGGTATGCTTAACCATTGTCTCTTTTCAAAGATAGCACAAAAAGGCACTCTCTTTTTATTTATTTTTGATCTCTAAATAGTTAAAACGGGAAGGAAAACCCGCGGCCTTCGCCGCGATACTGGCATAATCCTTTATAGAAAATTTGAATCTGACCTCGTGAGAATACTACGACCTCATGAGAACTAATCTCAAAACTGACGTCAGATTCGGATTCTGCATCATTGAAAACCCTCGCGTGCAAAAAATCATTTTTGTCTGTTGCTCTCCGAGATTTTTCCGGATTCCAGCATGCCCAGAGGAGCATTTTGAGCTATCATGCGCCCCCCATAGCGGGGGAACATAAAAAATGGCAAACTGAGGGACACGAACATCTATCCTGCGAAATAGGTTAGATGGCAGAGTCTTTGTTTTAGAAAGTCTCCCTTACCATGTCGGCAGAAAGCAGACGCATCGAACATTCAATCAACGCGTCTATATTTAACCATTGAGCGCGTGGTTTAAAAATAGTCATCTTACTAAAATAGAGCGCCTTTTTGTGCTATCTTTGAAGAGTGACAATGATTAAGCATACCAGGGGGCGATTCCTATCAAGTGCCAAGCTTGGCATGCCAAGTTGTTGGGTCCTTATCAAAAACTTGGCAACTTGGTGCCAAGTTGTGTGTATTTTGTCGACTTGGCATGGCAACTTGGCATGTGATAAGGACAGCGGACATGGCAACTTGGCACTTGATAGGAATCGCCCCCAGGCAGTGTAAAAACCTAAAAATCCGGTCTCTGACCATAAAAACTATGGTATTTGAGAAATTACATTCTTTTTTACATGCAAAAGTCGTTTTTCGTCTAACAGAAAATGTTGGGAACACGAAATCAGAATTTGTGAGTCGACTTGTTCTTCACGTTTTTGCAATTTTCAGGCACTGTAAAAAATTTTTAGCGTTAAAATGACAAATAAAGATAAGAAGGCGTTTAGGGGTAAAAACGATCGCACCTAACTTATCTTTACAAAAATTCAGTGTTTACAGACAAATTAAGAGCCCTTGGTTGGAACTAACACTTATGAGGATCTTCATCTGGATCCAAAGCTATAATCACATATTATTCTACTGCTGCGGAATAAAATTGTGATTTTGCAGTTGAAGGAGATAAGAAGTAATGCCAAAGTTAGACTCGCCATGTTAAAATATTGCTGGGAAATGTTTCATGCGAATAATGGTGAACTAACCAAAGTGAGTCAAAATAAGATTAGAATTAAACTATTTTTATTTTCCTAAAATACTTACCTTCCCTCTGCCTTGTCAACTGTGCCTCCATATCACTGCCACGAACTTGTTCTTTCTTGAGATTGAAAACGGTTTCTGCCAGCTTCTGAGTAGTCTCTTTCAGAATGTTTTCCTTCTCGTTGAAACTGTCTTTCAAGTCATTAAATTTCTTCCAGAGTTCACAACATTCGAGCTCCTTTTGCCGGGCTTCGGAGAGCTTAGTTTCCAACTCTTGAACTGCTTCCAAACGTGCTTTCGAGACTTCCGTTTCGCATTCAAACACAGCTTGCAACTCAGCTTTTTGCGACCATTCTGTGGACTTTTTCTGTGCTTCTTCTTTTTTCTGACGAGCTTCGACGAGAGCATTTTCACTTAGCTCTAATTTGCGCTTGCTGTCTTTGAGTTCGCACTTGAGCCAGAAAGAAGATTCCTGAAAATCTATTATAGTAGTAGGATTGGGGTGAGGTTTTTTCGCCGCATGCTAAATCGAGTTTTTAGAGCTTATAGAGCCCGGGTTTTTTTCTTACGGACTAAGTCGACCATAAGGAAGACCTTGAACCGGTTTTTAGACCGATTTGAGATCTAAATTTAGACAAAATTAGACAAAAGTGTATTTTTGAGGGCCGGAAGCCCAATTTTCTCCCTCCGTAACGCTTTTTGACTACAAATATTTGAGGGAGAATACTTAACCAGTGCCCTGGGGTGAGAATTTTTGAGCACCTGGGCCAATAATATATGGGAATGCCAATAATATATATATGGAAAAATTCGCGAGAAAAAAGCGCCGGAAGCAAAAATTTTTTTAAACATTGGCTTTTCTCTTCAAAATTGACTAAAATGTACCATTGAAATAAATTACAACGTTTAATTTTTTTAATATTCATTGATTAAATATCACAAATTTTTGGCCCAAAATTTTGGAAAAACAGTGAGACATACTACAAAGTTAAGGAGAAAATAGCGCAACATTCGCCAACCTTGAGCTGTCGAGTCTTCTCTTGCTCAATTTCCAGCTCCACTTTGAGATTATTTTTCGCATCAACGGTCTCTTTATTCTCTTGTCGACTGGCGGCCAATTCGGAGCGGCATTCGTTTAATTTTGTTTCCAAGTTCGCGTCATGTTCAACTTGCTTGCGGTAGTCTCTCTGACTCTAAAAGCAATTACACTATAAAACTGTGGACAAAGATAGGCGAAACACGTTTGGAATTTGTGACATTGGAACAGTGATTCCTCTTTTTCTCTAATCATTTCTCTCCAATGCTAAAATATATCTCTCACATTTTTCACTGTTCCAATTGTCGGAAATGAACTTCCGCATATTGAAATTAGGATTAATGAATTAAATATTCACAAACCAATCGATTGGCTTTGAGCTCTGCCATCCTCAGTCTCATTCTGAGATCTCGATTAACGTTCTCAAGAACACCCTTTTCTTTGCGACATGCTTCCAGTTCGGAGTTGTGCGCTGCCGATTGGGTTTGGTGATTCGAGCAAGGGTGATCCTCGTCGCTCATTGGTAGGGCTGGGATTTTTAGGTGCCTAAAAACCTAAGACAGTATTTTGGCTATGGCATCTAAAATGGGTTTCTTCGGTAAAACTGAAAAGGTAAAAATGACACAAAAGACACGTAGAGATGCCAAGTTTGCAAATAGGAAGCATTTTTGGCTAAAGCAAAAGCTGCTGCTAAAGTGAGGTTTTTTGGTGACACGGACGTTTCATCAAATGTGACGTTTCATCAAACGGATGATTCGACAAATGGAAGTTTCATCAAATTTTCATAATTGATTTGTATTTCGCTATATCTCTATACCAAATATCCAAATATGTCGTTTTATGGATCTTCGCCATTTTTTCTCGGTTAGCGCTATCGGTCGGTAAAAGCACATACTCGCCCAACCCCCAAAACATCTATTTTTGGCTGAACAACGCCTTATAGGGCATACTTTAGGCTTAAGGCTAGACTTGGAATTAGGCTTAACACTAAACCCTTATATGGGCTGCGTGAGATATACAGGGGTGGGGCGAGTATGAGGTGTTTATATGGTTTATTCTAATGGTTTATTCCCGGGCTAATTGAATTCCTGCTAACTATCCTTCATTGCCGATCGTGGAATTTCGCTGATTTTTGGAAAAATTGGGCAAGAATTGGCCTAGAGCTTAAGCTCCCGAACAACCCTTACATTAGGATGTAGCTTAAGTGCATGTAAAATTGGAAAAGGACACTTTGGGACATCCCATTGGGGGTAATCGATTCCCCCAACTGGATGTCACCCCAACTAGCAGCCCCACCCAACTGGGATTACCGTATTCCCTGTAATTGCTACCCCCCTGAAATTATTACCCCCCTCTAATTATTACCCCCCTGGAGCTCGAACGATTTATTATTACCCCCTCTAATTATTACCCCCCTGTAATTATTACCCCCCCCCCAAAATGTGCCAAAAATAAGCCAAATTTTCTATTTTTGCTGTGTTTTTAGCTATGATTTCGTATTTCAAACATAAATAGACAAAATATAGACAGTTTAGTCTATTTTTTACTGTTTTTAGCTTAAATTTAGATTATTGCCATATTTTTTTGCAAAATTTTCCTAAATGTGGCCAAAAATTGGCCAAATTTTGAGAAAACATGAGAAAGACGATGGAAACAACCGTTATTTCTGTTCTCGTTTTTATTATTTATTTAGACATTTCAGTACTGTTTTGTACTATTTTTTAGATAAATGTATATTTTTGCCACATTTTTTGCCAAATTGTGGTTAAAAGTTGCAGAATATTGCAAAAAAGTAGCAAAATTTTAGGAAGTTTTGCTTTTTAGTGTTAACTTCAACTAAAGGTAAAACTTTTGTGAAAATTCCTTTACAACATTTTAATGTAAAGGTTAATTTTAGGGATTTAAATCTGATATTATTATTCAAAATTTAACAAAATTTTGGCAAATTTAAGCAAAATATTTAAAAATCTCCTGAAAATTGCCAAAAATATAATAAAAATATAATTTAGTTTTTTAATAGTGTTTACTCAAAGTTTAAAATTTTTAAACTTTTTAGAATTCCGTTTTTGTATCTGTTTTGGCGCGAATTCAAATTTTCAAATTTTGAAAAAAATATTTTTGCAGCCAATAACTTTTGAAACCGGATCGAATAAGCCAAAAATCACAGAAATCTATCGACGGGATCCCGAGATCTCAACGTCACAAGAAACTTTTGTAAATTAATAGGTTAAATTGTGAAAACTGAAAGGAAAAAATCGGTTTAAATTTTGAAAATTATTTGAGAAATATAGCTAAAAAAGTAAAATTCATAGTCAACAATGATTCAGAGCAATAAATGCGCTTAAAAATTTAGAGATTAATTTTAAAATCATTCAGAAAATGGTAAACTTTCATAAAAATCTCACGAAAATTAGTAAAATATTGATAATAAATTAGAAAAATTCAAATCTTGCCCAAATAATTTCGGCCGGCAATTCAAAATGGTTTAAATTTTGAAAATTATTCGAGAAATTCTGAAAAAAAATCCGAAAAAGTTTCAGAAATTTAGCTAAAAAGGTAAATTCTGACGATAAATTTTTGAAATATTCAACCCCAGTACATTGAAAATTTTTAGTTTTTCGTAAAAAATTCTCAAAATTTTCGCCGCGCCTCCGGCGCGGCGACATTGAAATATTATTACCCCTCCTGTAATTATTACCCCCCCTCTAATTATTACCCCCCCCCTGGAGCTCGTTTGAAAAATTATTACCCCGGGGTAGTAATTACAGGGAATACGGTATGTCTATTCTTTAGGGCCCCTATGTTTTAGGGCCCAAGTTTAGGCTTAAGCTGCCGAAAAACCCTTATGAGGACATATTTTGAGGGGATTTTGAATTTCGCGCTGCCGAATGCCCCCCCCCCCCACACCAATTCAAAATCCGACTGGGGGCGCCAACAGCCCAACTCTGACCGCTGATGGCGGTGCGCCAGGCGCCGCAGATGCACTCTACCACCGATATACCTTGACCGAGAGCGGAAAAATGAGGAAAAATCCATAAAAAATTCATATTTGGGTATTTGGCATAAAGATACAGCGAAATACAAGTGAATTTCGAAAATTTTATGAAACGTCCCATTTGATGGTACCCGGTTTTTTGTCTTACACAATACACACCTCGACTGATTACGAGCAAATAAAAATTCCAAACACACGTTGTTTGTTGTTTTAGCAGACAATTTATTGTATATTCTGGGTTTCGCCGTGGACAAATTCACTAATTTTGCTAACAAAGTATATAAAAATATACGCTCAAGTAATATGTCATAACATCTCTGATTTTATCGAAATTATTTGAGGGACCAGAACCTTTTTGCTTGAAGATTTACTTGGTCATCTGGACAAGATGGTTTACCAAGGTTTCTTTGCTCACCCATTGCAAATGTTTTAGATCTTTATCAAAAAGCTTAGTTAGTTAGCATCGAATCTAAGTATTTAGTTAAAGCAGGGTTAAATCAACATGACGTAGTAGGATATAATAGAGTAATGCGTCGCGCCTTCGGCGCGTTCATGGGGTGGCACAATGTTGGGGACTAGGCATCAGTTTGCAAGGAATTAATTTCCAGAAAAACTCTCGACACCGCCGCTTTCGCCGCGTTCCCGGGCTATCTAATGTTTAGGATATTTAATTTTGTTGTTGTTTAAATCGGTACCTTTAGAATTCTATTGGCTAAGAGCTTTCAATTTCTTCAATCAGCCGATATAATACGAAAGGTTCCAATTTAAACAACAAAATTAAGGTATCCCAAGCATTAAGTGTTACCTCAAAAAGACGGCGAAAGCGGCGGTGTCGAGAGTTTTTTCTGGAAATTAATTCCTTGCAAACTGATGCCTAGCCCCCAACATTGTGCCACCCCATGAACGCGCCGAAGGCGCGACGCATTACTCTAGTACCCGCTAAAACCTCGTGAGAGACCTCGTGAGAATAACACGACCTCGTGAGAATGTACCTAAAATCTGACGTCAGATTCGGATTCAGCATGCTTGAAAACCCCCGGGTGCCAAAAATCAGCCCGGTAGATGCTTTGGTTTAAAAAGTGCCATTTTTTGCCAAAAAATCCACTTTTTGGTAAAAAATGGCCACTTTTTGAGATCGCCGCTCCCTGATTTTTGCGGATTCGTATACCAACTTTTCGAGACGTACAAAATGAGCTATCACACACCCCTGTATCGGGGGTACAAAAAAAGTTTCCTTTGTAGCGTCAAAAAACATGCATTTTTGCACTTTTTGGCAAAAAAATGCCATTTTTTGGGGGTTCCGCTCCCTCATTTTTGTGGATTCGTATACCAACTTTTCGAGACGTACAAAATGAGGTATCACACACCCCTGTATCGGGGGTACAAAAAAGTTTCCTTTGTAGCCTCAAAAAACATGCATTTTTGCACTTTTTGGCAAAAAATGTCACTTTTTCAGATCGCCGCTCCCCAATTTTTGCGGATTTGTATACTAACTTTTCGAGACCTACAAAATGAGCTATCACACACCCCTGTATCGGGGGTACAAAAAAGTTTCCTTTGTAGCGTCAAAAAACATGCATTTTTACACTTTTTGGCAAAAAAAGGCCACTTTTTGATACCTCCGCTCCCAAATTTTTGAAAACCTGGGCCCTACAGCTCGAGACCTACAAAATGAGCTATCACACACCCCTGTATCGGGGGTACATAAAAAGTTACGCCGTGTGACACCGAACGGACACGTGCGACTTAGGTAGAGTGGATGGATACACAGCCTTCAACTCGGTAATTCGGGCTCGTATATAACATGTCGTGAAAATATAAAGTTATATATTTGTTATATCATATACTATGCCGAAGTTAATAGTTAAAAATATTTGAATTCCCGCAATTTTTTAACATGCCGCACAACGGGATACCGTAAATCCTCCAATAAGTCCCCTCCCTCAATTAAGTCCCCCCTCAAATAAGTCCCCCCCTAGACCCCCAACGAAAAAATAAGTCCCCCCCCCTCAAATAAGTCCCCCCCCCTAAAATGGGTATTTTTCCAAATTTCAAATTTTTGGCGCAATTTCAGTTTTTTGGCGCGAAGTTAAATTTTTATTACAAATTTTGCTATTTTTTACAAAATTTTGTCAAAAAATTGAACAATTTGCTAAAATTGGCGAAAAATCGATCAAAAATCCAAAAAATTCAAATTTTTGGCCAAAATTTTTCGGCGCCAATTCAAAATTGGTTTAAATTTTCAAAAATTTTCCCAAATTTTGCCAAAAAGTCCCAAAAATTTTCGCCGCGCCTTCGGCGCGGCCACGAAAATATTTGTCCCCCCATCAATTAAATGCCCCTCTCAAATAAGTCCCCCCTAGACCCCTACGAAATAATAAGTCCCCCGGGGGACATATTAGAGGATTTACGGTATGTGGATTTCGTCGTCTGAACTTCCTAATTACCTTTTTAGCATAGTTAACATGTTTTTCACGCATTTTTCGTGTGTTTTAAGTAATACAATCCAAAATTACAGACATTTCCATTAAACATATGCATCCATTCGAGATCTCCTTCCATCAAAAGAATATGTTAGGCAGAAAAATATTCAAATAAGTCAAAGAGCACAACGCCAAAAGTCAATTCAGTTAGCGTATATTCCATAGGACCACCCAGCGGCTACGCCGCATGGCGGCGCCCATGATCATCCACGGGGGGGGGGGGGGTAAAGGGGGCCACAGGGGGTCGTCTGGGGGCTGAAAATGGTACCAATCGTCTTCTCTCGTCGAGACGAAGCGATTGACGTATCACTCGCCAAAATCCGAGCGCAGCATGAAAAGTTGCCTTTTCTGGCCCCCGGGGGGTAAAGGGGGTCGTAGGGGGCCGTATGGGGGCTGAAAATGGTACCAAACGTCTTCTCTCGTCGAGACGAAGCGATTGACGTATCACTCGCCAAAATCCGAGCGCAGCATGAAAAGTTGCCTTTTCTGGCCCCCGGGGGGTAAAGGGGGTCGTAGGGGGCCACAGGGGGCCGTATGGGGGCTGAAAATGGTACCAAACGTCTTCTCTCGTCGAGACGAAGCGATTGACGTATCACTCGCCAAAATCCGAGCGCAGCATGAAAAGTTGCCTTTGTAACAACCCCCCAAAAGCAGAAAAAATGGCGTTTTCTCGCTTTTCGTGGCGGGACCACCCCAAATCTGACATTGATAACCCCCCCCCTAAAATCATGGGTTTTTGGGTGGTGCTCGCGAGTTTGGGGTCCGGGACCCCCAAAAAGTGGGTTATTCTATTGGGGGGGGGGGAAGTACAGACACCTATCAACTTAGAGGGACCCGATTCAAACATTTTTTACTACAGTCGTCCCTCTCTAATCCGGCAGTTTTTCTTTCGTTTCACTAGGGTGCGCCGGATTAGAGAGGTGCATTCTATTTCATCGGCGTAATTACACTGTCTGCATCAGACTATTTTCTGCCTTTTCACCCCCAAACTGAAAGTTCCCTCTATCCAGTTTTGGCCATTGTGTTATTCTTCGTTTCTTTGTGTCTAGAAAAGTGGATCGTAAACACTCCCTCTGAAACTAATCACGCTATTACCAACTAACCAATTTGGCTAGTTGGTAATGGCTATTGTTAGTTTCAGAGGCGAGGGAACAACGCATTACTTTGTCTACCTCGCCTTCTTTTGGCAGACAAAAGGAAATAGTGCGCACAGACAGTGTAATTACGCCGATGAAATAGAATGCACCCTCTCTAATCCGGCGCACCCTAGTGAAACGAAAGAAAAACTGCCGGATTAGAGAGGGACGACTGTATAAACTTCGCTGTAAGTAGATAGCTAGCTACTTTGCCGTAACTAACATAGTAACTATAGTAATTATATTAATATAAACTAATGCCAAAACTCAAATACAAACATAACAAACACATATATAGAAAAATGGTTGACTCGCATTTAGATACAAATTTCAAAACCATTAGAATTTGTGACAATTAGATTTGATTTTAGTAAACTGTCATATCTTTTTATAACACATTTATAAAAATAACAAAATCAATCAAAAGATAGCTTAAAACTCACATTGTAGTGCGCACCACCTTAAAAATTTTGTATGTTCCAAACTTTGGTTCAAAACGTCATGCTACTAAAAACACTTCCCTTTTTCATGATGAGATAACATAAGACAACTTTTTCGATTCTTTGCCACACTATTTCTCTTTTTATATATTTGCAATACACTTTCTGCTCCTTGTTTATCTCTCCTCTCTCTTTCTCCTGCGCGCTGTGCTAAACGGCTTTTTCTGTTTAGTCACTCTCTTTTCATTTCACACCATTTCTGCATTTTATAATGAAGTGAAGCAAGCACACTACAATTTTTCTCTTCATAGCAACCTTAATTTCGCACAGAAAACAGCTTTGCAGAATTATATATGCTCTCTACCAGATGGTTCAGCCTTCCTCACCTACGCCCCGAAATAACTGCTGCTACAAGTTCTCTGTCAGTGAATAGCGTATGTTCTCTTTGCTGTCTGAGTTTTATATATCTAATGACTTCTTCCATTTGAACACTGAGAGTTTGTAGAAGGTATTCTAACAAGCTTCACTGTTATCTGACGACAAATCTTTGCATATTCCAATGTTTTAGAAAATATTTTGCTCGCTAAGATTTTAAGGTATAGGGCTTTAATTTGAATGACCGTACATTATTGAAAAAATCAACTTTTATTTGTTGTTAATGAGAACCGGCCGGTATCCATTACCGATTGTGTAAATCCTCGAATTAGATATCCATCGATTCCGTAAATCCTCCAATAAGCCCCCCCCCTCTGGACCCCTTACGAAAAATAAGTCCCCCGGGGGACTTATTGGAGGATTTACGGTATTTCTTTTTTAATTGTTCAAGAACAATGAAAGCGCAGTGATACATCGGTGAGGCTTTATTGCCTCACTATTACGCGAACTAGTTTCGCATCACTGTTTGAATTGGCGCAAAACGCCAAGTGTTGAGAGACGGAGAGGGAAGCCAGACGGTCCCATCTCTCAACACTGAGTGCATTTGCTTTGGGACAAAGTTTGTTCAAACAGTGATGCGAAACTCGTTCAGATAACCGTAATTATTAATTTCCCAAAATAGAAGAATAGTGGAGTCAATTTCAATAAACATTTCAGTTCGAAGTGAGAACCATTTTCAACCGCACCACATACCTTCAACCCAATGTTATCCTAACACACGTAAAATACTCATTTTACCTCTAATTAATTTACGAGTTACTTGATAAATTGTATACATTTTTATGTATTTTAGTTTTTTAATTGATAATGCATTTGAATAATACACTATAACATTCCATAACGTAATAAATATTCTTTTATACGGCGTTCTTCTATGCGACTTTCACCCAGACTAAACATTTTATTTTCAGTGCTATAGCCGATCAAAATGAAAAACCAAATCGTAATAGACACAACTCCAAAGCGAACAGAAGACAGAAAGGAAAACAATGGAGCACAGGTTGACCTTTTTACAAATTTGGCTTCAAAATGACTGTAAAATGGTAGAATTAAAACTATATAGGTGCTTTTTTATCTTTAAATAACATAATCGTACTATACAGTTATTTTATTGCTTTTTAATGTTTTGCCAAAAGTACCAAACGTTAAAATTCTCATAAAGGGAAAATCAGTGTCTCAAATCAGAGTAATAATAAAACTAGCGGAGGAGGAGCCGCTTCGCGGCTCAACCTCCGCTAGAAAGCGGTTAGCGTGCATCCGCGGCGCTTCGCGCACCGCCATCAGCGGTCAGGGTTGGGTTGTTCGGGAGCAAGGGTTGTTCGGTAGTAGAGCAGCATGAGACTATTTCGGGCCTTCGGCCCTCAAGCAGCTGTTGTTCGGGAGTATGTGTTCTAAGTTCCCTCACATTCCAAGGGAGAAGGTCGGGCGCTCCGCGCCCGACCACAGGACTGGCTCGCCGCCTCCGGCGCCTCGCGTATATGGTTAGGGTGAGGTCGCCCCTCAAAAATATGGGAATTTGTGACAAAAACAGGGTCCGGCCCCTCAAAAATAGGGGAATTAGTGACAAAAACAGGGTCTGGCCCCTCAAAAATAGGGGACAAAACCTATAGGGGGCAATACGGGGCTATAGGGGACAAAACAAAAGTTAAAATTAATCATGTGGAAAACGCATTGATTCGACAGTTTATTAATAAGTTTATTTGATTTTCTATTTGTTGATCTATTTAGAGTGATCAGGCGCTAACCAGCAGAGTTGGACAGGAAAAGCGTCAAGCGACTAATTCAACGGCAGATTTAACGTCGTTCAACTGCGAACTTCGGCCGAGTGTTTTCCAGTCCACCGGAATGAATGAACGGACCAGCCAGCATGCGGAATCCTCACACGTGCTGCCGTCATTTAATTGCAACATCGAACAACGCATTTTCCACTCGCCCGACCAATCTTCCGAGGTACATAAGATAAAACGAGAAACAACTTCGTTGATTATGTATATAACATGTTTATGTATATTATACAGTGCGTTCAATGTTTATAGCCGCACCCCATATTTGGCGGTTTCGTAAAAATATTTGTGCTCACAACATTTATCGCTATTGCCAGATTATAGAGCTTGTCCGAAAACCTGCTTTTAATAGAACATTTCAGATCACCATCAATAATTTATTTCAAATTCGCGCTAATATGTGAAAATCCGGCGTTCGATATTTACAGCCGCACTTAAGGAAAAGTGGTTTATTTTTATTTTTTGCAAACAAATCTACACAGCTTCTTTGCGTATATTGTAGAAAAATTTCTGGCGGTTCTAATGACATATTACATGCCTTGGCATCAAGTTAGGAACCAAAGAAATTTTTATGTCAATCACATACACTCACGAAAATATCTGTTTTTTGGCAAAAAAGTGCCATTTTCGGCAGAAAAATGTCACTTCCGACAAAAATGGCCTTTTGCCAAGCATGGCAACCGGACCGGGCACCGGACCGGACCGGGGGGGGGGGGGCCGGTCCGGCGGACCAAACCGGACCGACCAAAACTGGACAAGCACCCCTAAGAATGCCCTTTGGCGGCAAAAAATTTTAAAATGTTTGAGATATTAAAAATTTTCAATGTAATTTTTTTGGCAAACAATTCAATTTTTATAAAAAATTTTGCCTGCGGCGCTATTTTTCCTTCCATTTTCTATTGTACATTGCTATTTTCCAAAATATTCGCCTGCGGCGCTTTTTTCTGTTTGTATGTTTTATTCTCCTATAAAACTCGGTCTCGGTTTCGGACATTTCTAAGTCGCAAATATTTTCCACATCTAAGTGTTTTCGGGGTTACTTCGATGCACTAATCACAAATCTGCAATTAGTGAAATGGTAAAAAATCCAAATTTTGGTCAAAATTTCACAAAATATTGACCAATTTTCGCAAAAATTTTTGGGCCCAAAAATTTTTGACTAAAAATTAAAATTCTTTATGCGATACGGAAAGAATAATTGCAGATTCGTAGTCAGCGCATCGATATACCCTAAAAACACGTTTACAAAAAAAAATTGCGGAAAAATCTCGGCGCTACCGAAGGTAGCGCCGCGAAAAATTTTTGACCTTTTAGAGACCGGACCGAACCGGACCAAACCGGACCGGACCGGGGGGTCGAGCGGACCGGACCGGACCGGACCGGGCAAAAGGTCGGTCCGCTGCCATGCTTGCCTTTTGCTACCCACATATTTCCCGCTGAGTTGGGCAGGAAAAGTGCACTCAGAAAAACGATATCTCACCAAAAAACCATGTTTTTAGGGATTTTTATATATTCCGGTTTGCTGGAAAATATGGGGTCATATTCAAAAGTCCGCCAAAATTGGCACATTTTTGCGTTATGTCAAAAATCCGTTGAATGATCCGGAATCTAGAGACTTTTACGCATCAGATGCAAAAAACCCCCGCTGGAAATCGCAAATAAAACATGGATTAAATTTTTGGTTAAAATTCACAATTTTGTATGGAAAATAGGTCTTTTTTGCCAACTTGTACTTTAACCAAAAATTTAATCCATGTTTTATTTGCGATTTCCAGTGGGGTTTTTGCATCTGATGCGGAAAGGTCTCTGGATCACTCAACGGATTTTTGACATAACGCCAAAAAATGCCAATTTTGGCGGACTTTTGAATATGACCCCATATTTTCCAGCAAACTAGAATATATAAAAATCCCTAAAACTCATGTTTTTTGGTGAGATATCACTTTTCTGAGTGTGCTTTTCCTACCCAACTCGACGGGAAATATGGAGTAGGAAAATACAGTTTTTATAAAAAGTGGCATTTTTCGTCAAAAATGGCACTTTTGGCAAAAATTGGCCGTTTTTGGGGTGTGTGTCATTGGCATAAAATGTTTTTGGTTTCTTATTTGATGCGAGGGCAAGTAATATGTCATTAGAACCGCCAGGAAATTTGCTACAATATGCGCATAAAAGCTGCAAAGATTTCTTTGCAAAAAAATAAACCATTTTTCCGTAAGTGCGGCTATAAATATTGAAAGCCAATTTTTCGTATATTGACACAAATTTGCAATATATTATTGACGGTGTTCTGGAAAGTTGTATTAAAAGCAGGTTTCCGGCCTTGCTCTACACAGTGGTCATAGCGGGTAAGGCAGAAGTTTACGAAACCGCCAAATATGAAGTGCGGCTATAAATATTGAACGCACTGTATACCCCGCAATGACATGTTTATATATACAGTCAAGTCTCTTTATAACGCGGGTCTCGGGACCGGACAAAATCCACGTTTGATAGAGATTCTAACATAAAAATTTCGCACACCAGCGTTATATACAAACCCGGGTTATATAGAGACCGCCTTATATATAGACGCATTATGAAGAAACTCGACTGTACATGACTTCGCATACAATAGGTCGTTCTAACGTGCGTTAAAATGAAAGAGAATTTTAACCCAGCCACACAAAAAAGAAGGGAATTGGACGGAAATGACGAAAAGCGTCGATTATTAGCTATGTTTACGACCATTTTTTGCCAATTTTTTCGGGATTTTTATAAAATCCCGAAAATTATTAATTTCTATTTGTTGATCTATTTAGAGTGATCAGGCGCTAACCAGCAGAGTTGGACAGGAAAAGCGTCAAGCGACTAATTCAACGGCAGATTTAACGTCGTTCAACTGCGAACTTCGGCCGAGTGTTTTCCAGTCCACCGGAATGAATGAACGGACCAGCCAGCATGCGGAATCCTCACACGTGCTGCCGTCATTTAATTGCAACATCGAACAACGCATTTTCCAATCGCCCGACCAATCTTCCGAGGTACATTATATAAAACGTAAAACAACCGTTGATTATTTATATAACATGTTTATGTATATTATATACCCCGCAATGACATGTTTATATATACAGTCAAGTCTCTTTATAACGCGGGTCTCGGGACCGGACAAAATCCACGTTTGATAGAGATTATAACATAAAAATTTCGCACTTCAGCGTTATATACAAACCCGGGTTATATAGAGACCGCCTTATATATAGACGCGTTATGAAGAAACTCGACCGTACATGACTTCGCATACAATAGGTCGTTCTAACGTGCGTTAAAATGAAAGAGAATTTTAACGCGGCCAACAAAAAAAGAAGGGAATTTTAACGCTAACGGACGGAAATAACGAAAAGCGTCGATTATTAGTTATGTTTACCACTATTTTTGCCAATTTTTTCGGGATTTTTATAAAATCCCGAAAAAATATTGATCTTCCTATGCCAACTTTGCGTCTAGATTCCAAATATGTAATTTTTAACTATATTATTTTGCAGATTTTAGTCTGTTTGGAACGCTTATATCTGACGATCCGTTCCTTAGTTTTTTATGAGTGATAGCTCATTTTGTAGGTAATGATCTGTAGGTTTCCCGAAAATTGTCAGATTTGAAATTTGAATTCGCGCCAAAAAGTAAAAAACGTATTTTTAAGCGTTTTTATCAATAAATGTTTGTGTTTTTTTTTGTTTTATAGCGTAAATGTAGGTTATTTAGAGCATTTTTGCTTTTTAAATTTTAGGATTTCGTTTTTTATATCGTTTTTAAGAATTTTTTGGTCATTTTTTGTCCAAAAATTGGGTTTTTTGGTTCTGACAGTGAAAGTTGGTGAAAATTTGCACACAGGGGTTTTCGGATACGCTGAATTCGAATTTGAAATCAGATTCGGAATTTGAAAATTTGAATTCGCGCCAAAATGTAAAAATGTGTTTTCGAGGGTTTTTATCAATGGATGTTTATTCTTTTTTGTTTTATATCGTAAATATAGGTTATTAGGAGCATTTTAGCTTTTTAAATTTTTTTGATTTCGTTTTTTGTATCATTTCGTATGAGTTTTTTGATCATTTTTTGTCCAAAAAATGGGTTTTACGTATCTGACGGGTTAACAGAATTCTGGATTACTGTAGGTAATGTGATAACATAATTCTAGATTACTGTAGCTCAGGTGATAACAGAATTCCGGATTACTGTAGGTCAGAAGGTAACTGAATTCTGGAATACTGTAGGTCACGTGATAATTGAATTCCGGATTACTGTAGGCCAGATTATAACAGTGTTCTGGATTTTTGTAGGTCAGGTGATAACAGAATTCCGTATTACTGTAGGTCAGACAGTATCTGAGTTCTGGATTACTGTAGGACATATGATAACAGAATTCTGGATTTCTGTACGTTAGAAGGTAACTGAATTCTGTATTACTGTAGGTCAGTTGATAACAGAATTCCGGATTACTGTAGGTCAGAAGGTAACTGAATTCTGGAATACTGTAGGTTCTGTTATAAGGTGTTTTGTTGAGAGATCTACCATTTAAGAGATCTACCATGGCTTTAACTGATTTTTGGACTACTATAGGTCAGGTGATAACAGAATTCCGGATTGTGTATATTTGTCTGTTTTATTGCATTTCTTTACTGTCTAAATTCTTTACTGTATAAATTTAAAAAAAATACCAAAATGAAAAAAAATTATCTTTAATATATGCTTATTTATTTATCTCGCGCGCGCTTTGCGCGCGCTAATTCATTACTAGTTTATTATTAATTTCTATTTGTTGATCTATTTAGAGTGATCAGGCGCTAACCAGCAGAGTTGGACAGGAAAAGCGTCAAGCGACTAATTCAACGGCAGATTTAACGTCGTTCAACTGCGAACTTCGGCCGAGTGTTTTCCAGTCCACCGGAATGAATGAACGGACCAGCCAGCATGCGGAATCCTCACACGTGCTGCCGTCATTTAATTGCAACATCGAACAACGCATTTTCCAATCGCCCGACCAATCTTCCGAGGTACATTATATAAAACGTAAAAATAAATTCTAATTTAAGCGCTTATCATTAATTAGGGATATCTGGGGCCTATCTTACTAAAGTGATAAGTGTTAAATTAACATGTAAAGTGGTTAAGTGTTAAGTGAGTTTAGTAAGATTGGCACTTAACCACTTTACATGTAAAGTGAAAAGTGATAAGTTTCAATCTTACTAACGCCTAAATCTGTTAAGTGGAAAGTGTTAAGTGAAAAGTATGTATATTTTATACGTTTTCAAATCCATTTTTGGAGCAGTTTTCACTATGTTGACCATATTTTTGATGTTACTCACTCTATGTCAAATTTTTCTCTAGTTTCCGAAACATGTTTTAGATTTTTAATAACATCTATTTTTTAACTAAAAAATTCAGTTATTCGCATATACTCATTGTTGACTATTTTGACTTCAATTTTCAAACAGGTTTCACTAGGCATCGGCGAGTCCGAGTCCAAAACGGACTCGGACTCGGTGTGAATGGAAATCTGACGAGTCCGGACTCGGATTCGGACTCGGACTCGGCAAAAGGGGGTCCGAGCGTCGGACTCGGACATTTTCGGCCGTGCCCATTGGGCGCGGCCGAGCGAAATTTTTGAACTTTTTTGAACAATATACAAAATTGTCAATGTCCTTTTTTTGCAGGCAGCATATTTTTCTCAAAATTTTCTTTTCTTTCTTTCCTGCGGCGCTATTTTTTCTTCCTTTTTCCATTATAAGTCGCCATTTTTCCCAAAATTTCGGCCTACGGATTTCCATGCCTATTTATTTGTCTTCATAATTTTCTGCTCACTTTTTTTAATGCGACCAAATATGTTATAGCAGAGCTACAGCAACCATTCCGCAATCCGCAATCTGTATGCACCCCCTAAGAATGCCCTCGGCCGTGCCCGACAGGGCGCGGCCGAGGAAAAAATTTCGAAACTTTTGCCTGAACATCTCTAACCTCACACATTTTTTCAAAATTTTATATGGCGCTATTTTTCTATGATTTTTCTCTTACATCTTACATTTTTCAAATTTTTTCGCCTGCGGCGCGATTTTATCCCGGCGAAATTTTAGATGCGCCTATTTTTCATAGAAATTTTGTTAAAAAAATTGCCGAAGAAGTACAAATATGGCACCCATCTATAACGCTTATTCAGGAGCTAAATAGTCGACCTAAACCGGTTATATTCATACTAAAAATTTTTGGAAAAATACAGGTAAAACTTGAATTTGCGTGTAAAATTTCTTCAAAAATCTAAAAAATCGCTAAAAATACACCAAACCGTCTAAATTTTGTCTATTTATAGTAAAAATACGAAATACTAGTGAAAAACAGTAAAAACACAAGTTTTTGACAACAAAAAAAATTGGCGGGAAAAATAAAATTCAAACGGACTCGGCGAGTCCGGACTCGGTGTCCACTACCGAGTCCGGACTCGGACTCGTCAACTGATATTGGAACCCTACCGAGTCCGGACTCGGAATCGCTCGGACTCGGTGTAAAATTCCGATCCCTAGTTTTCACTATGTTGACCAAATTTTTGATGTTACTCAATCTATGTCAAATTTTTGTGTAGATTCCGAAACATTTTCTAGATTTTTACTAACTTCTGCGTTTTTAACTAAAAAATTGACTTATTCGCATACACTCATTGTTAACTATTTTGACTTCAATTTTCGAGCTGTTTTTAGGGCGCATCCCGAAAAAAATTGGAATGTTTGATACATTTTAAAAATTTTCAATGTTTTTCCAGTAAAATTTTTGGCAAACAGGCTTAATATTTCAAAACATTTTCGATTGCGGAACCGAATAAATAGGAAAAAATCAGATAAGTTGGAGTATGGTTCCAAAAGGTGAATTTTTGAGTGAAAAATGTAAGGCTATGAATTATAATAAATGCGTTGAAATCACGAGAAAAAGTTGAGATAGAATGAGTAACATCAGATTTATGGCCATGTCATTTTTGGCAAACAGCGTAATTTTTAAAAAGTTACAATCTTTATTGAAAATTCAACGAATAGCGGAAGACTGTAAATTTCAATGCATCTCCACTTGGTTCTGAAGAATCTGATCGCCTATTTTCAACCGCTGGAGCAATAATGACGGATCTCCGAAGCCGATTATATCCTCAAAATTTGAGAATGACGACGATGACTTCATGGAACAGCAAAAATGGACACAATGAAAAAAGGAAATAATCACACAAAACTTTGTAGTATCCTTTACCGTTTACAGTACAATTTTGTTCACAAAATGCATTTTTATCACATACACTAGTTTTCCTCATAATTTTGGAAATTTTGTCCATTTATCAATGAAAAACTTAAAAATTTTTAAGTTTTAAAATACTGAAAAACGCGCTGAAAACTAGACAAAAAATTGAGATAGAGTTAGTAAGATCAGATTTATGGCCAACATATCGAACATGACTAATAAGGTGTTCGGAGAACCATACGAGTCTCAAAAAAGTCAAATTTGGGCATTTTCTATACAGAGAAATTTTTCACACAACGCACCAAAAATCCATGGTTCCTTAGTAAAAGTTGCTCGGGGGACCATGCGGGACCCAAAAAACATGTTTTGAGCGAAAAAAATTTTGACCATTTTTCGGCACCAAAGGGTCCAAAATCGACCCTTTGGTCCAAAATCGGCAACTTTGAGGCCCCGAAAAGTCAACTTTTTTCAAACTCGGAATGAAAAATAATATTTTTTTCGGATTCTCCACCCAAAAATACCCCTAAAAAGGTGATTTCCACAAAATTTCCAAAAGTGATAAGTTTGGGCCAAAAAGTGTTGACCGGTTGACCGGTCAACACTTTTTGGCCTCAACAATCAGCATGTTCCCAGTGGCTTTGTCAGTTTTTTAATAAGGTGTCAGCGTAGCCTTACGGCTTTCGGCCGCTCGAACACTGTTTTCTCTTTAATTTTCTATTTGTTGATCTATTTAGAGTGATCAGGCGCTAACCAGCAGAGTTGGACAGGAAAAGCGTCAAGCGACTAATTCAACGGCAGATTTAACGTCGTTCAACTGCGAACTTCGGCCGAGTGTTTTCCAGTCCACCGGAATGAATGAACGGACCAGCCAGCATGCGGAATCCTCACACGTGCTGCCGTCATTTAAT
>JAKKPZ010000134.1:0-156426 GCA_022814885.1 Ditylenchus destructor | reverse complement strand
CACATTAAATAGAAACATCAATTTTTCATTGAAGTTATTAAAACTACTAAGAGGCAACATAACATAAACTTTAATCACAGACACTCAGTTCTTGACACTCAGTCCCTGGCGCCCACGAAACAAGGAGAAATAATACATTTAAAAATTTTCCTTTTTGAAAATCAAATCAATTCCGAATATACTATTGTCCGTATCGAATGAGTATAGGCGTTTGAATTCGCGGGTTGTTAGAGCCGGCGCAGTAGTGGAGAAGAGTGCCTTGGCACGCGGGCCAGGAGGCTTTTAAGGCATTTCAGAACAATATGATGGATTTTAAAAAATTATGGATTTTTCCAGTATTTAAAGGAAAAGTTCAAAAATCAAGTTCAAATCTGATCCCGGATTTGGGTTCGGCGGGATCGATTTACTCGTAAGAGGTTCCATCATATTGTCTCGAAATGCCTTAAAAAGCCTCATGCCAAGGCACTCTTATTCACTACTGCGCCTGCTCTAACAACCCGCGAATTCAAACGCCTATACTCATTAGATACGGATAATAGTTTTGTTATATTTCAGGATGAGTCCTCAAATAAACCAATAATTTCTCCGATGAGACCATTGACATTGATCTCTCGCCTTTATATCAGGGTGCTTGCCAAATAACTTTGATTAAAAATGAATCAATGATGACTCTCTACATTTTGTATATTTGGCCATTGTGCGAGCGGTCAATTGACTATGCTAAAATGGGCTTTTTACATGCTTCCCGGTTGAAATTTTGTACCACTTATATGTTTTCGACCCCTCTCATTCCGAATCGGTGGACAGCTCGGAATGGCACTAAATTCTGGCGTTCTGTCAATTTCAAATTATAAAATAGGCATAACCCCGGAAAATGGTGCTATAATGTCTCGAATGCCAAAACTAATCTCAGATTCGAAACAGTGTGATCGAAAACCTATAAGGAGTAAAAATCTCGCCTTGGGAGCTTTAAAAAGCCCATTTTTGATCAGTTGATCGCTCGCGCAATAAGCGGGTGTACAATATATAGAGCCTCAAAAAAGGTATTGCTTATTTTTGTGCTAAGGCTTAACAATAACTGAATGAGGGCTGCGCTGGTCAATGTGCAACAACTTGATTTGACCATTTTTTGCGAATGAGGAACAAAAACGGGATGCGAACGAAAAGATCGACACCGCTGCAAATAATGGACTGGGTTACGTTTTTTTCGTAACCGATAAAAATTATTTCTTTTCGAACCGAATTGAAATTCGAAACACATATAATATGGATGGTGAATGTTGTCATGTTGGCTTATAAACATCGATTATTTGTAGATGAATCAATCTTTTGCTTTCATATAGCATGCCGGGATCATTTATAAAAGACAAGAAACCATAACCAGGAATGGTAACTAATTTTCTGACAAGAAGGAATCTTATTTGTTTCACCTATATGTGAGCTAAAATTTGGTCTGCGTCTATCTATTCCCAAAAATGTGTAACTTTTCTTTGTATGTGAAGCTTGCAAAATGACTATGAGCGCAACATTTAATGGGAAGGGGTCATTTCATCGCCTGGCCATTTCATTCCCACTAACAATTTTGTTTACAATTTTTTTTCTGGAACATTCTAGAAGAGTGTGTAATAACTCAAACGAAACTAAGATCAGGTCTTCCCAACGAATCACACGTGTCGGATCTAGGCACATAATATGCTACATCGGAGGTTTTTTATGCCAATTTCGAGGCGTTCTGCGAAAAACTCCCGAGATTGGCATAAGAAGCCTCCGATCTATAATACTATGCGCCGAGAACCAGAAAATATTCCTGCGCCGTTTAGTATCAGATGAATTCGGAAACCTTTCGGAAATTTTGGCGGAAATTTGAAACTAGGTTTCTACGAAAGGACGAAGGAGCGTCTGAACTGAGATCCTTATCTATTATTGCTTGACTTGAGAGTGCTTGTCTGTCTGATCAAAGGATCTGACCATAATCAATTGGGCATAATCGTCTTTTCATTGTGTTTATAGCGTTTATAGTGTTTTTTCCTGTCTGCACAGACAAAAAAGTGGTTTTAGGCAAAACACAATATTATCAAAAGCATCGAAACCGCGAATCCGAATTGTGTCGAATATTTTGATTCGTACAATATTAATTTTAAGATACGAAACGAATGAGAGCATCGAAAGCACAGATATGCCAATGATAGTTCAGGAGAGCAGATCATATGCCTCGGTGGCGCAATCGATTAGCGCGTTCAACTTTTTAACCGAAAGGTTGAAGGTTTGAGTCCTTCCCGGGGCGATCATTTTTTAGACTAAATGGATTTTATTTTTCAAAATGTTTCACCTATTTCACTGATTACGGTTCCTCTCGACGAATTTTAATATTTTCAATTCAACGCCAGGGGACGCACTGGGCAACCATGTGTTGGAGTAGACTCGGGAGTAAAGTGCAAGAATATGTGTTTGATGTTTACCAATGATTTTTGGTATTTTTATTTTGAGTCCCGGTCAAAACCCCCCGCGGCCTTTTTTGCCATAACTTTTTACTGGAACATTCGAGAAGGATGAGTTATAGCTTAAATCAAAAGCTAAGACTCTGGGTTACGAATCGGTATATTACTTGCAGCATCTCGATTCAAGATTATTGAGATTAAATATTTTTGTCTCGAATTTGCAAAAAAAAGTTGAAATTTTGAGACAAAAATAATTAAATCTCGAGAATCTTGAATCGTAGCCCAGAGTCATTGCTTTGATTTAAGCTATTACTCATCCTTCTAGAATGTTCCTGTAAAAACTTATGGCAAAAAATGGCCGCGGGAGGTTTTGATCGGGGGTTGACCGGTTCCTTTTATCATCATTTGTCATTTTTCAGCAGATGGACAAAAAATCGATTTTTCGACATTAATCGGACTTTTTCATATACCGTGTTTACCAAAAATTGTTTGCGGAATGCTCTTCTGACGACACAAAAAGCCACTTTTTTGAAACAAAAAATCGAATTTTTCAAAATCCTTGTGGTACCCCCTATGGTCAAAAATGGCCAAAAAATGAAATTTTTCCTGAATGTCAGCAAAATGTGTTTTTAGGGGTTTTTGGTGCGCTGAGTCCGAATCTGCAATTATTTTTAACGTAACGCGTCAAAACTAGTCATTTTTGGGCCATTTTGACCATAAACGCGATTTTCCCAACTTTCGTGACGGGATCACCCATGATCTGTGGTCAAATTCGGACTCGCCGTGCCCGAAATAGGGGATGAACCAAACAACTCGGCATGACATCCCAAAAAACATGGCCCGCACACTTTTTGAAACACGTCCCATACAAAACGCGCCGTTGTGGTAGCGGTCGTCTCTCAGAAATGTTTTTCCCAATCCCAAATTCGACAGCAGAGCGATCTTTGTGAATTGCTTGCTCGAATGAAAAATTTTTAACGTAATATTTCACCTTGTTTCGTGGGCGTCAGGGACTGAGTGTCAAGAACTGAGTATCAGTTCTCGTCAATATGTTATGTCGCCTATTAGTAGTTTTAACTTCAATGAAAAGCAGACCTGGGTCTATTTAATGTGATTGAACAGTTTCAGGTATGGGATTATATATTTATGGTCAATATTTCTTCTTCTTACTTGGAATTTCTATTTGTACTTCAATTTTACTTCTGTCCTTATTCCTTGAGAGAACTCCTCAGAAAAACCATTATTAGAAATGTTTTTATTATTAATAGAAACATTTCTAATAACGGTTTTTCTATGAGAACAATTCTTCTTTTACTTCAGATTCCTTGAGAGTATAGTTTCTTGAGAAAAACCGCAGTTGCAGTTTAAATCGTGACAGCTTAAATGGATTACAAATTGTTTTTGCCACATTTCGCAGATTTATAAATTCGTGTGACCTTCCCCGGACAGTGCATTATAATGCAGGCATTTAGGCGCTAATTCAAATTGTTTTGTCGAAAGATAATGAAATTAGTTCAAATTTCTCAATCTACAAATGAATCTCACTTCCTCTTGGGTACAACTTTGGGTACTTCTTACCTGCCAGCATTGCGCATCCTCAACGTCAGAAGGAATCGCTGGAATGTTTTTCCAGCCCCAAATTTGAGAGCAGAGCGATCTTTGTGCAATGCTCGCTTGCGAAGTGAACGGCGATTTTATCTGTAAGCGTTCAGTTTTTTGCGCTGAAAGCATTTCCGGGCATAGAATAAAACACACATCGTTGGTCTCTGCTCAGCTAGAGCAAAGATCAATCTCGGCCTCAGGATGTGTTGTGTTATATTAGCCAACCTTAAATATGCTGTTATGGCATTTTTAACACATTTCTATATACTTCTAGAAATAAGTACTGTGGGAGTTTATGCTCAGGCTACGGTAAAGAATCACTTATTTGTGTACAAAAGCTTCGTTTATCCAAATAGTACCAGGTTGGACTGATTCATTTTTATGTAATAGATATTTTCAAATTTTATATTATTCAATCTTACGTTCAGGTATTGGTACCATATCTGTAATGTGGGGTTTAGGGGTAGTCATTGTCGAAATTCTGAAAAAATAGTAGAAGGAAAATTTGGAAGCAAACTCCTAGAATACCACTTTCCTACGGTTCTTCCTGAAAAATTTTCTAGGTTACGTGCCTTACGATTGATAGTATTTTAAATAAACTTACCGTAAATCTTTTAATTGGCCCCCGTTGGACTTATTGTTTCGTAAAGCTAGCCTCACAATCAGGGGATATTTTGATATGTGTGGTGAAAATTCATCACAACTCAGATATCCCCTGATTGTGAGGACGCACATGCCCTCTCGCAATCAGGGGATATTTGATGAAATAATTTTCATCAGGTTTCCTATGCAATATTCCGATGAAATTTCATCACATGTCACCCTCTTACAATAGTGTAGTTATTTTAATTTATGACGCCGGTGCTTATTTAAGAGAAAATACGATATTACAAAACCATCTTGTACTTTAAAAATTTGAAAAAATAATCGCTTCGGGAAAGACTTGAACTTTCAACCTTTCGGTTAACAGCCGAACGCGCTAACCGATTGCGCCACCGAAGCACATGATCTGCTATACTGAATCATCATTTGTATACCAACAATTTCCTTTTTTATTTAGCGCGTTTTAATTAATATATTTGAATAATTATTTTATCGAAATAAGTTCAAAAATTTGTGAAGGCTGTAAAGCTAGGGTCACAATCAAGGGTGATTCTGATGTGTGATGATATTTCATCACACATCAGATCTCCCCTGATTGTGACCACCACAATTGTGAACACATCTGATGAAAAATCTTATGAAAATTATTTACATCAGATTTTCCGATGAAAATTCTGATGAAATTTCATCACACATCACCCGGTCACAATCGCGAAAATTTTGATGAAATATTGCAAGGTTATTTTATCTACAAATGTTGTTTCAATTTTTGCAGTGTTTTTCGCTATGTTGGTCATAAATCTTTTCATTTTTTCACTCAAAAATTCACTTTTACCAACTACACTCAATTTCGTCTGTTTTTTTACTATCTATTTGATTGTATTGTACAAAACGTTGCAATTTTTCCAAAATTATACCATGTTTTGTCAAATGTTAACAGTTATTTCCACAAGAGTTAGACAAAATTGAGTAAATTTTTTTATTTGAAAGCTAGAAGATTCCATGCAAATCGTTTCCATAAGGTTTTTAAGATTGGAGGGGGTTAAAAAAGGGAGTTAAAAAATATACGCCCGGGGCTTATTTAAGAGAAAATACGATATTACAAAACCATCTTGTACTTTAAAAATTTAAAAAAAGTAATCGCTTCGGGAAAGACTTGAACTTTCAACCTTTCGGTTAACAGCCGAACGCGCTAACCGATTGCGCCACCGAAGCACATGTTCTATTATACTGAATCATCATTTGTATACCAACAATTTCCGATGTTCTTATAGCGTTTTAATGAATTTTTTGAGTCATTCTTTTTATGGAAATATGTACAGATATTTCTGATGCAATAAGCAAAGTTATTTTATTAGAAATCCCAAAAATGCATCTTCTGGGTAAAATCAAAGTTTTTATAATCGCTTTATACCCATTTTTGGTACATTGTCTTTTTCGGTACATTTTTTCTCTAAAGAAATGACTAATAAATAAATTTTTTGACAACAATGCGAATGATCAAGCGAACATTTTTGTAAAAATCACTTACAATGGTTCAAATGTCGGTTTTCGACTGTTTTGTAATTTTATTGGTTTACTAAATTTTATTGAGAATTTTATATCCGTAAAGCGATTTCCACATCCGGGCCAGCTATGTTTGACAGTAATACAAATTCACTAACTTTGAAATTTCGATCAATTTTCTATGTCACTAAAAACAAAAATACGACTATGGCTAAAAGATTAAGTCCACCGGATCTATTTATCACAATTACTTTTGGTAACGATGGTTTTGATAGCGAAGACTTAAAGAATGATATAAATGTGCAGTTGTCTGATGGAGATCAGTTACAACAACAGACAAACTTTCGTCCAGATATGGTTGGAATTTGTAATCTGGAAAAAAAACAAATTTGGGGCCGGGGACTAAATTGAGGTGACTAATTAGCGGATTTACGGTATTTTATTTTATCATATTTTAATTTAGTTATAATTAAATTTGGAATTTCCAATAAAAATCATTCTTTGTCGTAAAAATCGTTTTTGCACTAAATGCCACATATTTTTTATTCTAACAATTTCCTGTTTTCTCTGATGAAAGGACATGACCTGCTTCCGTTTGGTCACAGTCCAGAACAATACAAAAAATGATGTTGATCTCTGACAAATTTCACTTCAGGAATATCGCAATTAGGACCATTTTCCTGTATGAAGATATTCCTGTATTGTTTCGAGAGACCGACAAGATTTTATCTGTCAACTTTCATTTTCTTGTCTGTTCTCTTCGTTACAGTTATTAGAGTACAAACTATACTTGGTTTTTATATTCGAACTATGACCTTTTATTTGTGTATTTCAAACCGAAAAATGCACCGTTATCCAATATCGACACTTATTCTTTTGCTAAATTGTTATCTATTCAAAATTGTTCGGTCTTCCATTGTGGGCTATGGATCCAGAACTTCTGTAAAGAATCACTTATTTCTATATAAAAGTTTCATTTATCCTAATAGTACGAAGGGACAAATACACTTTGGGGGGGGTATACGAATGGGGGTACCTTTTGGGGGGTACTGAATGGGGGGTGTCCCAAATGGGGTTGGCCCGAATATATATTACCCTTATGGGGGGTATGCGTATGGGTCACCCCCATTCGGGTACACCCTCATTTGGGACACCCCCCTTTGGGTCACGATTTGGATCCCAGAATTCCCACGGTCTGGTTATTGCAACATTCTGTCTGGTGTGGTTGTGTGGTCCAGGCGGGGGAACCCCCCTGAGTCATCGGTTTTGTCTGGACATTGCAACATTTGACCGGAACCCCCCCCCCTAATGGCACCCCCCCCTAATGGTAGTATAATTTTCTCAGGATACCTCGTGAGAATTCTCACGAGGTCACCCCCCCCCCCTAATGGTATATAAATCTCGCGCACCCCAAAATGGAAATTGGGGTGCGCGAGATTTGGGGTGAGGTGCGCGAGATCTCGAATGGGGTGCGCGAGAATTCTCGCGCACCCCCCCTAGTGGTAGTCGATATTTCAGAAAATGGGTGCGCGAGATTTCAACCCCCCTAGTGGTAGTCGACAAGTGACTTTCTTGGATCCCGGATGCGCGACATCCCAAAATCTCAGGTAAGTGTGGATGTCGCGCGGGGGTGTCAACGGGAAAGTTTCCTGGATTGGCATTCCAGACAACTTTTCTGATTGGACCTCCCGCGCGACCAGCCCAAATAAGGGAGATTCAGAAATCGGGGTAAAAAAGCCCCGACCCCCCCTAATGGTACCCCCCTAGTGGTATATGACTTTTTTTCCCAAAATCAATATAGGGTATGTCTAAGGGTAATTTTTTGCGCTGAGTTCGAATTTCGTATTATTTTTGACCCCCGGGGGGTAAAAAATTAATTTTTGGCCAAAATTGACAAAATCCACCTCTAAGGGCAACTTTTTGTGCTGAGTTCAAAAAACTTGGAATTTTTGACCACGGGGTACCCCAGGGGGGCAGAGCCAAAAGTGACCGTTGGCAAAATAATTTCTGGATAGTTTCCCTAAGAAGGCCATGAAGAACAACTTATTTCTCCGTACAACGAGATTTCTATACTACATATTGCAAAAAACCGGATTTGTACCGTTAGTCACACGAAATGTGTCTAGAACCGTTATAGCGGAGGGAATGACAAAAAATGAACGCTGGCAAAATAATTTCTGGATAGTTTCCCTAAGAAGGCTATGGAGAACAACTTATTCCTCCGTACAAAGAGATTTCTCTATTACAGAAACTAGTTTTGAGTATTGGAAAAATGCCGGATTTGTACCGTTACTTACACGAAATGAGCCTAGAACCGTTATAACGGAGGGCATGGGTAAAAGTAAACGCTGGCAAAATAATTTCTGCATAATGTCTAATTTCTGCATAACTTATTTGGGCTGGTCGCGCGGGAGGTCCAATCAGAAAAGTTGTCTGGAATGCCAATCCAGGAAACTTTCCCGTTGACACCCCCGCGCGACATCCACACTTACCTGAGATTTTGGGATCTCGCGCATCCGGGATCCACGAAAGTCACTTGTCGACTACCACTAGGGGGGTACCATTATGGGGGGGGGTACCAGTAGCCTGAGGCATTTCCCAAATTCGATACCACCATATAAATTTACGACTACCATTAGGGGGGGGGTGCCTGAGGCATTCCCAATATTCGGTACCACTCGGTACCACCCATGCCCTAATATGGGCATGGAAATCCTGATATCAAATTTTATATACCATTAGGGGGGGTACCATTATGGGGGGTAGCTCGTGAGAATTCTCACGACCTCCGGTTCTCAGGAGGTTTTCCCAATATACTACCATTAGGGGGGGTGCCTTTAGGGGGGCTTCCGGTCACTTCCGGTCAATGTTGCCATTTCCAGACAGATCTTATCAGTTTGACCTTTTAAAATCTTGAAACATTTTGGGATTTTCCCACGCTTCGTCACTAGGGGGGTGTCCCAAAGGGGTCCTACCCGAATATATATTACCCTTATGGGGGGCCCCCATATGGGTCACCCCCATTCGGGTACACCCTCATTTGGGACACCCCCCATTCAGCACCCCCCAAAAGGTACCCCCATTCGTATACCCCCCCCCAAAGTGTTATTACCCAGTACGAAGTATGTTTAATTACTGGTTGAGATTTTAAATTCTTATACCGCTAATCCGCGCCACGGGAGGGTTTAATTCAGGGTGGCGAACCATTATTACCGTAAACTCTGTAATAAAATCTCATAGGAACTCTTCAAAAAATGAGTCATGTTTTTCAAGTTTTTTTAATTCTAACCGGACTTTTCTAGAACATTGTTGTACATATACACACTAGGGTTGGTACCATTTCTCTAAAGTGGGTTTAGAGGTAGTCATTGTCGAAATTCTGAAAAAAAATAGTAGAAGGATAGAAGGAAAATTGGCCAAGCGCTCCTAAAATACCACTTTCCTACGGTTATCTTCCTGAAAATTTTTCTAGGTCACGTGCCTGCTTACGTTTGATCATATTTCAAATAAACCTACAGTAAATCTTTTAATTAGTCCCCGGTGGACTTATTGTTTCGTAAAAATTTAAAAAATAATCGCTTCGGGAAAGACTTGAACTTTCAACCTTTCGGTTAACAGCCGAACGCGCTAACCGATTGCGCCACCGAAGCACATGCTCTGCTATACTGAATCATCATTTGTATCCCAACAAGGTCGATAATATTCTAGAAAAAGTTCCAAAGACCATCAAAGAAAATTGAAAACAACGATTCATTTTTATATGTTCCCATGGAGTACTACTACAGAATGTACGGTATTACATTTTTCCATTTCAGCTTCGGCCAATCAAACCACGACACTTTGGTGACGCTGTACGTGGCCCACAAAGCTGACATCCTGAAATATGTTTCTTGCACTTACGAGCCAAATTCCCGGAGCGGCTCAAACGAGGCTCATGCAATAGTGACAAAGGTGGATTACGTGAACACCTGTCAAATGGTTCTTTTCATTTTGTGGTGCAGCGTCCCAGTCAATACATACAAAAGAGATTCATTGCACCTGAACTTTGGCAGCAGTGAGTATGCAAGTGCTGAGTTAGACAATAGTCCTGTTAAAGTAAGTAACATTTATCTACCAGCATCCAGAGATTAGAACTAGCGTTTTTCGCTAACTCCAAAGACCTAACCAACCAAGCCAGGTAAAGACTTAAAAGTTATCGAAGAGTCAAGATTTACTTATGATATGGTTACAAAAATTTCATATTTTTGCACTATGCCCTCCAGGAATTTGACTTCTTAATACAGTTCCCAACCCACCGAAACAATCATACTGATTTCAGGTATTCCCCCAAATTGCTGATCGACGCCCTCGTCACTTGGTTGTCTGTATGTCTCGGCTTATCGCCTTTGAGAAGTGGCAATTACTCGTAACTGCCCTCGAGGTATATAAGTTTCTCAAAGTCGATTTGGTCGTCGCCCACGTGAAAAGTGTGCTCACTCCAATTCTCGAACTAATGAAAATATATGAAGAAGACGGAATTCTGGCTCTGCGCACTGCCGGAAGACTTCCCTCTCCTCCGGGAATGGACTTTGATCCAAATGCCGAGCTTGAGCACTCCGGGCAAGCACTCTACGCTCATGAATGCATGTATGAGTTCCGGGAGAGTGCCAAATTTGTAGCGTTGTTGGACTGGGACGACTTATTGATCACCACCAAATATCGCGCGCTTTGGAAGGCTTTCGATAGAGCGGCGACTAAATTCCCTGAGGCCAGCTATTTCCTCATCAACAGTCTTGAGAGTACTTTCATCAAACGGAGTATGGTTTTAACTGATTCTAGAAGAAATTGGCCCAAAAAGGTCTTCCAAAAACATTTTTTACAACTTGAACTACCCAAGATCGAAATGCAATTCCTGACATTTGCTTTTCTTGTTATAAAAATCATTCTTATGAAACCAAAGATTGGTAAAACTTTTTGTAATTCGAAAAATTCCGATCATATTTCAGAGAAAAATCCAAGTGAATTCGACTTACAGGAGCAAATCCAGGATGGCGTTTTGACTCAATATGTGTACAGCCACGAAAAAATGATTGTTAGGCCGGATCGTGTGGTCGCATTCTGGATTTACCACTCGCTTGCTGCCATGCCCGGATTTGACTATGAATTTGGGCAGAAGAAGATCCATTCCGTTACTTTGCCGAAAAACGAAACCATGGTGTTGAATTTTGCACACGACGTTTGTTACTGACTTTTTTATCATTAAAATGTTTCAAAGATGTTTCAGGGCACTGGAAATGGTATAGGCGACATAAGGTACCTTTCACACCTGAATTTGTCTCAATGGCTTGCGAGCTCTTCCTTCCAAGAGCGAATGGGTCTAATTAAGGTAGTTTCTTATTATAGCGAATCAAATATATTTATTGATTCAAACCGAGAATGGTGTTGAATTTTAATATTCGAAATGGGTCGAAACATGCCCTCTGGCCATTATTAATGCTCAATTTTAGACTTTTCATTCATTGCCGCAGGAAAAAGTATACGAAAGTGCCATGGAAAAGTGCGATCGATACATCAAAGCGATGCCGATAATTGCGCTATTCGAAGGATGCACATCGCGCGAAAGGTGCGCTTTTCCCTTGAGCAAAGTACCATGCGCGATTGCGAAGGACCAATACCAAATTCAAATTGTTAAAGGACCGAATCCATACGGAATTCATACGCGCTTTCGGTCGGACTTTCAGGATACTCCTGAAGGATGCTTTCAATAAAAATGGAAATGTTTTTTATAGAAATAATAATTGTAACTATTACGAAGAAGAATAAATTTTTTAACAAAATGCTAATACTTTTATGGCATATACTTGATATCACGAATAGGTCCGGTCAAGGCAAAGTGTTGGTTGTATCGAGCAACGACCCAAAAATCGCTCGAAATATCCAATCGTCGGGATAATTAACCCGGAAACACATTAGCCAAACTGACCTCGTGCTGAAGTCCAAATAAGAAAGGATCCCGCATTAACGATGAGCAAAAGTAATATAAGACGATACAATATTGTGTCTGGAAATACCCTACCAATTTTTCGCGTCAATGTACGCCGATCGGCATTCAGATCCAACTGAAGCCCTATGGCCATCTCGATAGCTTCGCTTTCACGGTAACCTGTCAGCTTGCGCACTTCTAACAACGATGGTTCCATGTTAAAAAATGTTAAAAACAAAATACGAATCTCCTAAAATCTCGGGGTCTCCTCGTATGCAAAAAATATAAAGGGTTAAGGATAATTTCGAGCAAAACACAACGGAAAGTTAGAGTTAATTTATTTTTGCTAATATTGTTCTCATTTCAACATGGTACCATATCCAATGGTACATGTCATACCATTCATTGTACTATTTGACCTTTAATAAAGATTCTCTTATAAATACCGAATCAGAATTCCAATCTGAAAGTTTATTTTTTCCTCAAAAACTGGCCCGATTTACAGGAAGCTCACTCGTCTACCGACAATCCCGAATGTCTTTTTGGCCTTCACTACCAAAGGCTTTTCCATGCCGAAATTCTGACCCAAAAATGAAAACAAAAGAATTCGATCATAAATATTTCAAATTCCGGGGAATCCACGGCATCGCCTTGAGTTTTCATTGAGAAAAGACTATTCCAAGCCTTTCCAATCCAACAACAAATCTTTTGGCGTTCTGCACCAAGCACTAAAATTCAAACAAAAATTTGGAATAAATTTTGCTATGGAGCAGCAAATGTATAGCAGCAAATATATTTATAGCAGACCGCTACCTTTTCCAATAGAATCGCTTCTACTAACTGTTCACTACACTAACTGCTATTCTTTTTAGTTTATATTTTATTTTAAATTTAAATTGAACGTGTCAAGTTTTATAAAATTGAGAAATCTTTCATATATTTTTCTAAATATTTATCCGTTTCAATATTCTCTTTTTTCAGCGATGACAGAACCACTCAAGTTTTTCAAAGTCGACGACGCAACAATCTATAAGGATGGCTTCTCGTATTCATTCTATCGCGATCTCGATCCTCCAAAGTCAAGTGCCGGTCTTCAATTGCAACAGTCATTTCATTGCGCATTCAGAACTGAAGAAGTGAACTGCCGAAGCCGAATTCACGTCACCGGAAACTGGCAAATGGACAAGAAAGGAAGCAAATTCATGCTGGGAATTGTCAAGAAAGGCGACCACACGCATGGACCGGAGTACAGGGGTGAGTGTTATATTTTTATAGAAACGACATAAATTGATGTAAAAAATCTTATAATTGGTTATTAAAATTGGTTTGAATAATTACTCTTAACCTGCCAATTTAATCATTTTAGACATGACTCCAAAGTTCCGATTCTACAAAAGCGACGACGATGGAAGTCTCCACCGCATTGGCTTTGATTATTCTCTCAATCGTGAATTGGATCCACCAAAGCAGATCGCAGATTTCCAATGGCGTCAGACTTATCGCTGCTCGATGAACGTCAATGGTCAAGAAAATTGTCGAGCCAGGATTTATACCACAGGCCATTGGGAAAAGAACAAGCGCGATTTGCAGTACCACTTGGGCATATTCAAGAATTGCATTCACGATCACGAATCGGAGCAGGTTGGTTTTAAAGGAATTGGTTTTAAACCAGCTAAGCTCATTATATGGTAAATCTATAACCTTTACTTTTATAGGACTCAAATGAAGAAAATAAGGAAAACACTGGCGAAAACAACGTTGTCGCATCTGCATTCTCCTCGACTCACACTAAGGATCTCGGTAAGTTTAAACATTAAATTTCCATTATCAGATTCATTTTTGGATCAAATGTGATTTAGATTCAAACACATTATAGCTGAATATTAGAATTATTTATTTGAAGAATTTATAACAGTTCAACAAATTAAAATATTTTTAGATAAGAATGAGCCAATTCGATTCTACAAATACAGGCAGGGGACGGTTCAACACAATGGATTTGTTTACAGTCATCAGAAAGATCTGAAATGTCACCCACAGTGGAAACATCGAATGGCGTGTAAGCGAAAAATCAATGGCAAGCATACTTGCACTGGATACATATGGACAACCGGGAAATGGGAAGAAGACGATCGCGGAAGAGAGTACCAGATGGGAATTATCATGGATGAACACGATCACGAGCCATATCAGGTTAGCTCTCATATCAAGAATTGTCGGGTCCCTCTAAGTCGATAGGTGAATGTGCACCCCCAGCAGAATAACCCACTTTTTGGGGGTCCCGGACCCCAAACTCGCGAGTACCCCCCAAAAACCCATGATTTTAGGGGGGGTTATCAATGTCAGATTTGGGGTTGACATACGTTAAAACGTGACATCCGTGTGTCACGTAAAAGGGCAACTTTCTCCCGTTCGCTCGCTTCTGGGCGAGTGATACGTCATTTTGTAGCTCTCGATGAGAGAAGACGAATGACGTATCAATCGGCCGGGACACGGCCGGCGAGCGGGAGATATGGCCAGGTGAAATCCCGAAAATGCAACATTTTCGGAAATTGCAACTTTCTCCCGTTCGCTCGCTTCCGGGCGAGTGATACGTCATTTTGTAGCTCTCGATGAGAGAAGACGAATGACGTATCAATCGGCCGGGACACGGCCGGCGAGCGGGAGATATGGCCAGGTGAAATCCCGAAAATGCAACATTTTCGCAAATTGCAACTTTCTCCCGTTCGCTCGCTTCCGGGCGAGTGATACGTCATTTTGTAGCCCTCGATGAGAGAAGACGAATGACGTATCAATCGGCCGGGACACGGCCGGCGAGCGGGAGATATGGCCAGGTGAAATCCCGAAAATGCAACATTTTCGGAAATTGCAACTTTCTCCCGTTCGCTCGCTTCCAGGCGAGTGATACGTCATTTTGTAGCCCTCGATGAGAGAAGACGAATGACGTATCAATCGGCCGGGACACGGCCGGCGAGCGGGAGATATGGCCAGGTGAAATCCCGAAAATGCAACATTTTCGGAAATTGCAACTTTCTCCCGTTCGCTCGCTTCCGGGCGAGTGATACGTCATTTTGTAGCTCTGGATGAGAGAAGACGAATGACGTATCAATCAGCCTGGACACGGGAACGGGAGATATGGGCAGGTGAAATCCCGAAAATGCAACAAGCGGCGGAGCCGCGGGTGCAGTCCTATGGAATATAACGCTAAGCTAATAAACGGGTGACTGGCACACTTAAGTTTAAGGGAGGCACCATACTTTCCACCCCTGTATATCTTAAAATGGGCATAAGTTCGCCTAGACTTAAGCTTAAGCTTTGAGTGATAGCTTAAAATGTTCCCTAGAGAAAAGCCCAGCCTTAAGCCTAAGCGTTAGGTCTCAAACCAAATTTCCTTTTATCAAAAGAGCTGACTGACCTGTCACTCAGCATACGAGCGCTTAACAGAATTTCCGTTTATTAATTTATCGGTTAAGCTACGTACTTGAGCACTTAGAAAATTAATGACAATCTCTATTTAAAAGTAGCTTAGGATTCAAAACATGAATTAATATTTATTAGAATGTCTTATTTCGCAATATTCATTGTTGGTTTTCAGATTGCATTTCAAGGAAAGGATAACGATGACGAGAGTAATTTTTTGATTTATTCTCAATTAATTCTATTTTAAATAATTTTAGCACCGGAGGCGGGAATGAAGTTCTATAAATTTATGGACAAGAATGTTCATCGTGACGGACATGTGTACTATTTCAAAGCAATTCTCAAGAGCAATCCACCATGGAAACAGCGAATGGTCTGCACGCGGATGAACGAAGTCAACAAAAAGCAAAAATGCACTGGTGCCATATGGACTACGGGTGAATGGGAGATTGACAGTCATGGTAGGCCTTATCAACGTGGTATTCCAAGAGGACAACATACCCATGAAGCGTATGAGGTTGGTTATTTTTAAATTTATAATACCGTTTTCATGACAAAATTCTAAATAGCCTGCCCTTAACGAGTTTTATGTTTCAGCAATTTCTCTATGAAGATGACACAGCCTTCGTTGGAAATGGAGAGCCTATGGATGAAAAGGTAAGTAATATTTTTCTTAATTAATATTCTGTTTTACGTTTGCTGTAGGAAAATTTTCCTGGAAATCTGCTAAAATCGGTTTTCAGGCAAAGTATCTATGGACTTGTCTTCTTATTTACTTTTAAAGAATAAAATGTTTTAGATTCTAAATTTCTCATTTTCAGCAATCCCTGGATAACGATGACGTAGGGATGATCGAAGACGGTGAATGATGAGGTATGGTTTTAAAAGTTCACTAGTGGAATAACTTTCCTAATTTTGGGCCTAATTTTTGTCATTTACTGATTTAAAAACATTTTTATGGTGTTTATTGGACATATGTTACTTTCTGTTTTCTAACAAATTAGGGAACTCAATTTTCTCATATCTCCCTGTAGACCCAGGAATATGAGGATTTAAACTAAAAATAATTTGACTAATAATTCAGGAACAGAGTTAGGCTACTTGAGTTTGACCTGTTCTACACTTAGGCTTAGGAAAGCGACTCTTGATTCTGAATCAGCGGAACCGAATACCCCGGGGTAGTCAAAAATCCGGGCCGTATTCATGTGTTATATTGGAAATCTGGCTTTTACAGGCCGCAGTGGCGCAACCAGGAAATTTTCCATTTTTTGGGGGGCACGTGCCCCTTGCCCCCCCTGGTTGCGCTAGTGACAGGCCGACGACATATTAAGAATGGAACCGTTTACCATATTTATTGGAGAATTTATCCAACAAACCAAAAATTTATGTTCATTACACTGTTACAAAACAAATTTATTCAATCGATTTATTTCAGTGAGGGAATCCTATTTCAAGTGCCAGCTATTAATTCAGTGCAGACCTGGAGTACAGTTATTTTGTCTTTTGTTGCTGTGATATAAAATTATAATATAAAATCTATACATGCCTGCCATATATAGAGTTAGAATTATTAATCGTACATGATTTTGTATAATGTTGTTTACCAATTTTGTTATAAATATACTTTGAATACGTTTTTCTTAAGCGAAATTTACTACAGCGCAATTCAGACGCTTGGTGCCGTATTTTATTGTATCAAATTTCGATTCTTCAGTTAATTTAAAAGTAAATTTTGCAACAGATTACGGCCGTATTTTGCAATACTACTAGCGTTGACCAATCAATTCCATATGGTATATGACCAACTCATCATTATCCAACAAATTTGCACAAAACAACTTTTTGGTGCAAGGAAAGTCTCTTGCTTCCTTTCAATTGCTTTCCAATCCAAGACTTCGACTGCAATAAAATATCGTTCAAATTCCCGCTCCAGCAATACCATTCGCCAAAGCCGTGCAAATTGATTCTATTCCTCATATCCTCGCAGCAAAAATTCAAGTTGTTTGCGGCGAGAGTACAGCGAGTGCACACTTTAAAGTACATATTTGACCACCCACGATGGTGCTTTATTACCTGTGGGCGGCAATACTTTTGATCGCGCCCTGGTTCCTTTTCGTGGGCCTGGCTCTCCTTACTCGACACACAGACGAGCCTCAAGACTCCCGGAACAAATTCCGTCAAAGAGGTCTCTGCTCGTCGCCTGGCTGTGTTCGTTGCACTCAAAATAGAATTGTAAGTTTTTTGTTTGATTGTTTTAATGTGACAAAATTGAATTTTTTGAATAATTTGAACAATTTTTCAATAATTGACAGTTTTTGGTAAAGAAAATAAATTTTTACGAACCGTACAAGTTTTGGCACAATTTTTTTACATTTAATTCAAATTTCAGCTCCTTTTCAAAAATTTTTAACAATTCGATCGTTTTTTAATGAACGAAATTCTAAATTGGCCAAAAAATATCGAAAATTGATATTTGTTTTTCCAATGATTCCAAAAATAATTTTTTTCCTATCCGTCATATTTTGATCAAAAATGGCCCTATTTGACGTTAATTTTCACGCAAAAATAACGTTCTTTAAATTACGTCATTTTCAAAATTTATTCGAAAAAGTGCAAAAGTTGATTTTGGCAAATTAAAAAACTTTAAGACGTTTTCTCACAGATTCTTATCTTTTGTTTCAGGAATTCAGCAGAGGCCTGGAGCGGTTCAATCGACACTTCGGAGGAAATCCTGCGTATTTGAGGATCAAAAATGGCCTGGACATTTCCAGCGGCCCGGACCAAGGAGATGTGTTCTTCAGGATGAACTTTGCCACGCAAAAACCAATTTGGCCATCCGATGAGCTTCCACAGAAACTTTGTCAAGATTTGGCAATGTTGGAAGCGTCCAAGGAACTCATAGTTGAGGAATGCGACAAGGTAACTTTTTTCTTATTTGGAAATATATTTCTTTTGCTTCTTCCAGGCTCTCAAATGTGCTTATCTTTGGCGCAGGAACGAGGAAGAATCGAGTTTCTGGTACACCTTCTCTCTGATCAATCAAGGCGCTTGGCAGGAGGATCAATGCCGAGAATGTCCCGGGCTGGCCAAGACCCTCCACAAGTTGGGTTCGCTTCTGTCGGATTGTGTCTTCGGGAACGCTTTCATATCAATGCTCCCACGCGGCTCTGTCATCTCCGAACACAGAGGCATGACCAATGTTCGCCTGAGGGTGCACTTCGGCGTAGAGATCCCGAAGGACGTTGAGAACTGCTTCATGGTCGTTGGAGGACAGGTGAGCAGATTTAACTAAGTATACTGTAAGCTCTCTAACTAACCCCTCCAATTAAATCCCTAAAGGTTCTTGTCCAATAATTTGGTCATAGGGGAAATTGAAGATTGTTTCCATATGGTTTGTAGACTTTCAGGAATTTTGTTCCCTAAAAACAGTAGCCCAAAGTTAGAGCGTCCATAGGTTTCGTTTTTAATCAATATTTGGTTTTTGTACTTTTAATGGTTTTAAAAATTTTCGAAATTTTATTTCCATCTAACAAATTTGTTCCTATGAGACTAATGGAGCTACCCCATTCTTATTTTTGCAATTTTTTTGTATAAGCATTGGACAAAGTTATAAATTTTGTCAAAAACTCCAGATTTTTTTGGTTTTGTAGAAACCCTATGAATATTTTATACCACTTTCAGAAATTCCATTGGGCCAACGGCGAGTGTGTGGTGTTCGATGATTCATTCCCGTAAGTTTTATCATACCTAAAAGCGTTTCGCTAATTTCACGGCTCCATTTCAGGCACTCTGTCAACTCGAAACAATGCAAAGAAGATAGAATTGTGCTCGTTTTGGATATTTGGAATCCGCAACTGTCGGCCAAAGAACGAGACTGTATCTCGAGAATATTCCCAGCAGTGTATTTATAAAAAGTGTGGCGTAATGTTTTAACTTGCTGACTGATTTAAATAAAAATTTTATTACCTTATACTAGGGCTACGCATATGGGATTTGCCGGGGTTGCAGATGAGATTGATTATAAATTTTTTTCCATACTAGGGTAGTTGATGTTTTTCAGTAATGTAGGGCCAATTGTCTAGTGTCTAAATATAAAAAAAAAATTTACGCCCCGCCCCCATTTAAGCCACTGAAATATGAAATCTTGTATGAAAAATCGGTTTTTCAGAGTGGATTGCATATTTCAGAGGGTTAAATCAGTGGTAAAAATTTTTTTTCTTCGATATTTAGAAACTAGACACTTGGCCCTACATTTCTGAAAAAACATCAAATTTCATCGCTTTTCTGAGACGACAGAGAGAGTTGAATCAACTCTGTGAAAGAGGGGAAAGAGAGAAAGAATTGCGCCGATTTCTTAGTTGCCCTTGCAGTTCTTTTTCCTGTGTGATTTTAACGCTTTTTCAGTCGTAATATTTCTATGTTACATAAAAATAAAGTAAAGGATTGACAAACTACTGTTAAAAATTTTGAAAATGGTCGTGAATTGCAATAATTTTATTATCTTTAAAGAAGTTGAATAACGTGATTGTTGAGTTTTTATATTCTAGCAATATCTGCTTATAGTTATTATGTTACTTTACTAAGAAGCCAGTGTGCGTCCGTGACTGCCTGCGTCAGTCAGAAGCCTGACCGTTTAGACCCCTTCCACTGCTCATTTCCGGGCAAGTGATAGCTTAAAATGTTCGTACGGATGTGCTGATACAGATTTTCAAAAAATTTAGACAAAAATTTTTAGACCATTTTTTAGACAAAAATTTTTTTTTCGTCGCGGAACGCCGCGATAGCGGCGGTGCTTTTGCTAGCTAATAGGTAATCTGTTACTACAGTTTTCCCATTTACACACTTTTACAAGCGCCGTAGGCGCTTGTATCGGATTACAATAATTATTCTGTTTAACGTTTTGGCACGCATTTCGCTCTAAGACTATTGTTAGTCATCCGTGCTGCTACCCACAGCACTACAAGCCTGCAACACCTCTTCATTCGTGCCGATATGGTGGGCCGGCTCTGCACATGCGGGAGACTTAATCCGGGATTCATCAATGCGGTACACCCATACGCCACGACGACCGCCACCTGCCAGATTGCTATGTGCCAGCAATAAATGCCTCATACGATTGCTGCACGAGCCTTCGATGTATGCAAATCCGTTATCGTGACTACCGCTGTAGAATGCGGCATCGCCCAGCTCCTCTTAAATAACTTTTTTATACACACGTTTTAATAAATTTTACGAAAATTTCAATGAATGCAAAAAACTGATACAAAGACTGGTAAAGACTTCCTGGGACATCCGACTTATGGAGAAAAAGGGAGACAATTTACATGCGGAGATTTTATAGTGTGGTTTCGTTAAAGTGCAAGGTGTCCCCAGACATGGTCCCGACACGAAAATTGGGCTGAAACGGACAAGTTACATGAAAAATGTGTGATCTCGCTATTTTGTTGATTTATAACGATAATGCTGTGATATTCTTTCTTGTTTGTGTTTACATAAAATGGTAGATTGCAAGGTATTATTTAAAAAAGGTCAGCGTAACTGTCTACAAAACGATACATTTCATAGAAATTCAAATCTAAAAAATACTTGGGCGTGTATTTGCACCATCACGAAAGTAGCACATTATGTAATTCCAAGAGATTGCACAAAGTTTGAGAATACGGACAGTTAGTTCTGTCTTATTCTGAGGTAGCTTGGAAAAACAAAAGGGTCCCATTTTGTCTTACTTCGGGGGTCGCCTTAAGAAAGTCGCCCTGGAAAATTTTTGCTTAAGTTTAGCCGATGTCTCTAAAAATACCTAAATTGTAGTCTAAAGTACCAAAAAATGCAAAACATTCTATTTTTTATGTCATTTGCCTTGTAATTCCCCACCTCCGGAAGTACAAAACGGAAATACCAGCTCTCTTAATATGGCTTACGAAAGCCAAATTGGCATGAAAAACTATGAAAGCAAAACTATAACATACATCAATCTAAAATTACTAAAATATATTTCATTTAATTAAAGAAAGAGCTAAAATAATGAAAGGCATTTATTATCGACATTCCGCAAGTGATCCAGTTCGAAGCCGGATGCTTGAATTGCCGCCAAATCTTCCATTTGAATTTTACTTTTGTTTGATTTTGATAATAGCGTTTTTTATTCCATTATAAACAAAGAAGTAAACGAATATGTTGCAAGTAGCAAAAAAATTACCGCTTTCAGCAACATTGCCCGACCATGCATCGGCTATCTTTCGAGTGGCGGAAGGTTCGGCTTTCGATTGGAGTTTAGCGTAATAAAAAATTGCAAAAGTGTGTCTCCCATCGGTAGCAGTTATCGACTAAAAGATGCGCTATTATTGCGACGGACTATATGATGAACTATATTACTACTAGACTATGCAATGATACTAGCTTTTTGATACTACAGGATGGGCCAAAAAAAGTTCGTACTTTGAGCACTTATATTTTTTATACGACCCGAATATTTTAGTTGCTTAAAAACAGCGAATCAATTCATTTACAAAAAAATTATGTCGCAAAATTATTATGATCTCGCAAATTCTGCAAATTTCGGGATCCGACTCTTTTTTACTATTTAAACTTATTACCGATTTTTCACAATCCCGTATGTCACAGTTTTGCAACATTTTGGAACGTTAAGTTGGGTTGAGTCAATACAAATTATGCAAAATGCACCTGAAATGCGTTGCGAACCCGCCCATGCGAACGCCTATGGCCCATATCCCAGTAGGTAAGCACGAAGATCCACTTTAGCCTCAGATGGTGAAAGTGCGGAAACGCGCGCAGCACTTCCCGTTTGGCCTTTTTTAGCTGTTTTCTATTGCTAGTTTGTCGATGGAAAAATTTGCCTGTTTCAGTTAAGAATGAATAACTGAAAACATCCAGTATAAGATCCCAGGCCCAACCGACAGATTAACGTATTCTTCTTCAAACTGAATGGTTTGATGTTCTTTTTTTAACTTAGTTTTGAGTGCTGAAAACACTGAATCATTCTCAATCGCACTCCAACCTTTACTAGCATTGAACGCTATTATACGTATAAAAATTACAGTTTTATAACTTGGACAAATGCTGGATTATAATTGTTTTTGATTTTGTGACTTTGTGAAAGGGCTTTCCACTATACCAAGTCAGGATTTGTCATTATCACTTTTTATTATCACAAAAATACAGAGGTTGGCAAAAATTGGTACAACAATTTACTATTTTATTATCAGTATATGATCCCAGGCCCAACCGATAGATTAACGTATTCTTCTTCAACCTGAACGGGTTGAAGTTCTTTTTCTTAACTTAATTTTGAGTGCTAAAAACACTGAATCATTCTCAATCACACTAATCACAAATTTTTGCGGCACTTTGGGAGGGCATGGTCATAATTGCCGTCATAAATTACTTACGGAAATGGAACAATGGCGCCGGGACCTGTAAACGTAGGCATACAGTCGGTGTTTGAATTGTAAATGAAGAGATCATCATCCTTGTCCATTTTTCTACTTCCTACAAAAATTGCCCCGTCCGCAGTGATTAAAAGCGCTTCGCGATCGCGGCCGAAGAAGGGCAGCCGTAAATGTTTTGGCATCAGGATTTTTTTGTTCATTTCACCGCCATGGAAAAGTTGACGACCTCGCCAGAAGAAACGGCTGAGTGGCACTCCGGTACGGCCCATTACATGGAAACAGCCTTGTGAGAGGTAAGCAATGAATACGATACATTGAAAATTAATAATTTGTTCATGGGATTCATTTCAAAGAAATGAAAAACTGAGCAAAAAAGTGATTTTTAGAAATTTTATTCTTTCGTATGCGCATTTTTGGATTACCGTTGAAAAACGGACGTTTGCGTCAAACATTTTGCAAAGTAAATACCCAATTTTGTGTACTCAGGTGCACTCTAGAATTATTGAGTGTTCTCTTCAGCCAACTGCGGTCACCACCGATTCGTTGGTTTTGTGCGTATAATTTTAAAAGAATAAAAGTGAATCTTAAACAATCAATTGACGCATAGTCTGATTTAAACAATGTTTATTAAATACATAAAAATTTTTGTAGAATATAACAAATGCTATGAGTTAATATACAGTAATTTATGGTTTTGTGCAAGAAAACTGTAACTCAAGATTTGAGAAGTGTAGTCATATCCTCGAACACCGTACAAATATGGCCTCTTTTATTCAAATTTGAAAGAGGAGTGATATACAGGTATGTGGGGTGAAACCTCCTACAGACTTTAAATATTCTAATACCCGTCTGTTATTAAAAATGTTATAATGATAATTATTCTTTGCTCCATGATTCTGTGCACAGAGTAACAAGCACAAGGCAGGCAGACAGGCTGACCGATATGGACCTCAGCGTTGGTCTAGTGCGCACAGGTTTATGAAAATGCGCACCGAATCGATGCGGGTTGATCTGTCCGGCGGACTGAACCAAATCGATGCTCCGGAATTTTTGAGCGAAATTTCGTGATTTCAGTCTTAAAAGGTAAATTTTTCACTGCTCTAAGAAAAAGTTGGCTTTTGTTTTAAAATACTAAGACTTGTGATTTTTCAAAATGGCAAAAATAATTTATTTTTTATAAAATGTTTTTAAGAAAAATTTTAATTCACTTCTCAACCCCCCTGAAATCTCAACCCCCCCATCCCCCCCCCGAAATTTTTTTCTGGGTACGGGCCTGCGTGTGTCGCGCGACAAACGGAGGAAGTTTTCCCGGTTTCTGTCATCGCGTGAGGTTTTTTCGGGAGGGTCATTGTATCCAGTGCATATTTTTGGTGCCTGTAACGGTTTCATGAGGGGTGCATTTTATCCAGTGCAGACAAGTCAGTCAGAGACACAAGTCAGATAGAGACACAAGTCAGACAGACACACAAACCAGTTAGAGACACAAGTCAGTCAGAGACACAAATTAGTCAGACGCACAAATCAGTCAGAAGGAGCGGCCGAAGGCCGCGACTGTCGACCTCACCCTTTACCCCATAAATATTGCGAAGCGCCGGAGGCGACGAGCCAGTCCTGTGGTCGGGCGCGGAGCGCCCGACCCTCCCCCTTGGAATGTGAGGGAACTTAGAGCACAAAAGGGTATAACCCAATCCTACCCACAAACATTACGATCCACCGCAGGGGGCGAGCCAGTCCTGTGGTCGGGCGCGGAGCGCACGACCCTCTCCCTTGGAATGTGAGGGAACTTAGAACATATACTCCCGAACAACACTCTGACCGCTGATGGCGGTGCGCGAAGCGCCGCGGATGCACGCTAACCGCTTCCTAGCTTGGGAGGAGCCGCTTCGCGGCTCTCCCAGTTTTAACTTAAGGTAAATTAAAAGAAGAAATTCGCAACCGAACAGTCATAAAATCCACTCTTCAAAAAATTTGCTGAGAGATGTGACATGTCACACCTATTTATTCTCCGACAATTGAAGTTACGCATACATTTGGGAAAGAAGCCGTTACTTGACTTCGAAGCTGTTACTTTGTACTATTTCACAATTCTGTGATGTTTCCGTCGTGTCAAACACCTTATAAGGGCATATCCTTAGGCTTAATGGTGACTTATAGTATACGCTAAGATCTATCTGGTTCAAGTGAACCCATTCTGACCACGTGTAGAAAGTTGTATTAAGTTGACGTTAAGTTTATACCGGATTTCATTCCCGGACCTTTTAAATTTCCATTTCCGATTTGGGCTTAGAGATGAATTATTTTTGTATAGCGAAGTGAGGGCCGCTTCGCGGCCCTCACTTCGCTAGGAAGCGGTTAGCGTGCATCAGCGGCGCTTCGCGCACCGCCATCAGCGGTCAGGGTTGGGTTGTTCGGGAGTAAGGGTTGTTCGGGAGTAGAGCAGCATGAGACTTCGCGAGAAGTTCCCTCACATTCCAAGGGGGAGGGTCGGGCGCTCCGCGCCCGACCACAGGACTGGCTCGTCGCCTCCGGCGCCTCGCAATATTTATGGGGCAAGATATGGTCAGGATGAGGTCGACAGTCGCGGCCTTCGGCCGCTCCTTCTGACCGATTTGTGCCTCTGACTGACTTGTGTTGTGCTTGCTTTTCTGGGCTCAGTTTTCTTAGAAAACCATATTGGAAATACTGGGGTAGGAAAGAGACATTTTTATCCAAAATTTTATATTTCGGGCAAAAAAATGCCATTTTTTGCCAATAAAAGTGCCTTTTTTATTTCGTAGGAAGAACTTTCCGCAAAACGTTTTTGTTAAATAAACCATGTGATGAAATGTTTTTGCATTTGGAGGTTTTCGGATGTGATGATTCCGAATCTTTATAAAAGCCATATCGGCCCAAAAACGCGAGTTTAGAGGGCCCGCGACTTATTGATCAACCCAATATAGGGCGTAAAATGTATGGAAACGGCCTTCGATATAACGAATGCTGAAATTTTTTATGACGCCGAAATTTTTTCCGCGCAATGGCGTCGCGTGGAGAAAATTTACAGAATTTTGTCCAAAATCTTCAATTTTCATGAAATATACAAATTTTTCCGGAAAAGTTCCAAGTTCGAAAGATTAAAAATTTCTTAGTTAAAATGGCACCCATCTAGAACGCTTATTCAAGAGCTAAATAGTCTAACCCGGTTATATTCATATTAAAAATTTTTGGATAAATACAGGTAAAATTTGACTTTGCATGTAAAGTTTCTTTAAAAATCTAAAAAATCTCTAACAAATAGACCAAACCGTCTAAATTTTGTCTATTTATAGTAAAAGTACGAAATACTAGCTAAAAACAGAAAAACACAAGTTTTTGACAACAAAAAAATTGGCGGGAAAAATAAAATTCAAACGGACTCGGCGAGTCCGGACTCGACTCGGAGACCACTACCGTGTCCGGACTCGGACTCGTCAACTGATATTGGAACCCTACCGAGTCCGAGTCCGGACTCGGAATCGCTCGGACTAGGTGTAAAATTCCGATGCCTAGTAATTACTATAAGGGTGACATTATCTGGGTCGAAAACGGCCCGGAAGGGGTCTAGACGACACCCCAGCTTCGGACGGAGGGACGGACACATGACAGCAAATTAATAAAGTAAAGGGTGTCATTTTTATTTTGGACCTTTTCTTTTGAAAATTTAAATTTCAAATTGGCGCCACGTGATCACGTGTTATTTTTCTACTCACTCATATGCGCAATAAAGAATTTGGAAATTTATAAACTTTTTTCGTGGATTTTCTTTAATAATACGTATTCTCGAAGAAACAATGATTGCATTTGTAAAGGACACAAAATTTGCTTAACTATTTTTTATAAAAAGTTTATTATTTTGCTGCAAAATTTGGTGCAGTCATCAAAGAATGGCGAAAATTACAGGATAAGAAACAGAGAAAAGATTTGCAGGGAGACGAACAGGATAAATATTTGGTGCGGATCAATGGGTTCCTCTTATCTCTAAAGATCACGCTCTCGTTTCGCTCTCGCTGAACTTTGGATAACAAGGGAAATCCTTATGGGGCGGGATGTCCAGGATTACTCGAAGTTATGAAGTTCATCAAATTCGCTTTTCCCATAGAAAACGATCTCTAGTCCACGGAGTGACTTTTTTTAAATTTTATGAATCTCTTTCATGATTTTGTACCCATACTTTATGCATTGATATTTAAAAGGTAGGCAATCCAGACACAATTTTGTCGTACAGAGATCCCGATGCCCAAATCCTAAGAACCCCAAAGGGTGCCGCCAAGCCATTTTTCACACGGACTGTTTATGGGAAATCCTAAATTTTTTTGGGGAAGCAAGAATTTTGGTATTCGTTGTTTTTAATCGTTTTTGTCGTTATTGGCTCACTTTATGACTTCTGTATGCCATTCCACCGCGATTGTTTCATTTCGCCATTTTTGCTCAGTAAATGTATATTTTTGTGAAAATGACCAAATTGAAAAACCCGCCATTTTTTCGATTCTTGGGTCAGATATCATTTTTTATGATATTTTTCCTATCTACTTTATGGTAGTTAAGAGGGTTTGCCTTTGCACTTTTCACAAAATTGGCAGTTTCATCAACAAATTTAGATTTATGTAAAAAATTTTTCGCAAATAAAATTTTTAATTTAAGGATTTCTTTAGGCTATCTATTAAACCTTTGTGCTATACATTGATGGAAATTCGGCGTGTGAAAGCATTTTTGCAGTTTCAATTGAATCGACATACTCGTATCAAGCGGCGATTTGTCCATATTGTACTTATAATTGTATTGAGCATTGTTACTTTGTATGATTGGCTCTTTCTCACGCCAATCCCATACATAGAGCCGACTTTTCGCCACATTTTCGTATACAGCAGCTTTCTCTACCCAAAAAGCCAGAGGTGTGGTCTCCTAGTATTTTTTAAGTTATACGAATGAGTTTCCAAAGGATATTTTTACTTTTAAAGTTATTATCGGTAGTGCAAAAATTATGCTGTTAAGTAGGATTCTGGTCCCCGGATAATCGCCTCGGCGCTTAACCATTGTCTCTCTTTGTGGTGCAATGATAAACACAAATCTCTAAATCATCATCTTTTACACAGCTCAGCTTGTTATTTTCAATCGATAGAATATTTCCTTCTTATTCCAGACGGCGAATTATACACCCTGCACCCAATTCGCTGTCTGGAACAAGAAGGAAAAGACAGACAAAGACAGAATCCCAAGCTGAGCTGTATAAAAGATGATGATTTAGAGATTTTGTTTATCATTGCACCACGAAGAGAGACACCACAACCCTACTGTTAAGGAACTTTAAAGTAAAGCGATCAGTGATCACGAACTCTGATACATTAAATTTAGGGCGTCATAACTTCAAATTTTCTGTGCACATGATTTAATTAAAAAGTAGGATTTCTTTTGGAATACTATGGAATTCTATATTACTTGAATTCGTATCAAGAAATGTGAAAATTCGTGTTTTTTAGTACATTATTTTTCTGGAGGGATATTAAAATGCGCAAACTTTCACCTGCTATTATAGATCACTGCAGATCTTGGTCATTTTCGTCTTCTTCATGATCGTTTAAAATTTTTTTCGGGAAATGATATTAAGTAGCAAAAAGTAAAATATTCCAGAAAATTTATTTTTTTTCAAATTTTTAAATTTTCTGCATGAAAATTTTATATTAAAATTAAAATTATTTTAAGAATCAATTTTTAGTTTCGGTGTGTCAAATGTAGACACCTTAGTGACTTTGTACATGGCAGACAAATGGGAAACTCTGGAACATGTTCGGTGTATTCGCGGCAACGAATCCGAGCAGGACTGGGTGCCGGCAACCGTCTCAAAAATAGACTACGTGGACATATGTCAACTGGTTCTCTATGTACTTCAATGCAACATGCCGATACCTTCAGGGCTTCAAAACAACCAAGAAAGACGACCTTTGTATATTGACTTTGGCCAAAGGGTCATGGCAAATATGGATTTACCTTATACGGAGCCAATTTTGACGCAGGTAAGAAAATTTTGAGGAAGATTTGGCAGGATTCATGATGTAGTAGTACGCGAAAACTAAACTCAGAATCGAAATTAGTGTGTCGGAAAATTCCGAATGCTAAAAATTTGGGCAAGTTACGAAATCTAAACGCCATTTTGGATAGCGACACAATTAATCAGGAACACAAATGTCAACTCACTTTAGGCAGGTATATAATATTTGAAGAACCAAAATACTTTTTAGAAAATTAAGGATTCTTAAAGATCAAATAAAGTAACATATTTGTTGAAAGAGACATGTTTCGGGGGATTTGGATTCGAAAAGATATGATTTGAAAGTTGATCTAAATTTTAATTATGAACCTTATCTTAGGTTATTCCTAAACCACCTGATCGAACAAAGAGACAAATGGTGATGTGTATGAGTCGAGTGTTTGCGTTCGAAAAATGGCAATTGCTGGTCACAGCTCTCGAAGTCTATAAGCTCCTAAAAGTTGATCTGGTGGTTGCTCACGTGAACAGCGTCTTGACTCCAATTTTTCGACTTATGAAAGAATATGAGAGGGATGGCATTCTCGCCATTAGGCCTGGAATCCGGCTTCCCTACCTCAAGAATATGAACTACGATCCCAATACTGAGATTGAATATTCCGGGCAGCTCATGTTAGCCCACGAGTGCTTCTATGAATTTCGAGAAAGTGCAGAGTTCATAGCGCTGTTGGATTGGGACGATTTGATGATTACGACTCAATACCCATCGCTGGGTAAAGCTTTTCATGAAGCCGCACTGCATTTTCCTCAGGCGCCATATTTTTTGGTTAATAAGCTTGAAACGACGTTTATGGAACAAGGTTAGAATTTCTTAGAAAATGTGAAAATTTTAAGCAAAAGTATCAAAGCAAAAATAATTATAAGTAAACATTTTGTTTACAATACTTTTAGTTTTGAAATTTGAAAATTCATGCTCAAAAATGTGCGCTAATTTCAGATAGCGAGCCAACACAATTCTCCATTCGGAGACTCATAGAGCAAGGCACACTGACCAAATTTGCCTATAATAATGAGAAAATGGTGGTGCGGCCGAAGAATATTGTAGCATTTTGGGTACACTTCACCCGAAGTATGCCCTATGAAGTGACGTCAAAGGCAGTCACTTTGTCAGCAGATCACGCAATTATGTTGCATTTGGCTCGAAAGGTTTGCTTCTTCTCTCATTTACAATTGCTAGCCATTTAACAAATCCAGGCTTAGCCAATTCCCAAAAGGGTAATCCATTTAAGACTTATTACATGACTTACCTCTCCCATTTTGTTCGAATTGGGTGACCCAAGGTTTGTGTCTAGACACTTTACAAAAATTTCAAGGGCTATACGCACATATGCACCAATTCTACCTTCAGGGGTATTTGCCCTGACTTGTAGCCTAAAGGTATACTTTTTAGACTTAGGCCAGACTTAGACTTAAGCACAAGAGCGATATACCTAAAAGAGATAATTGATTGATAAGTGAGGAAGCCTCGCTTATCATTGAAAGGGAACCGGTAAAAATCCCCCGGAAGAAACCCCCCCCCCGGTAGAAACCCCCCTCGCTAGAAACCCCCCCCCCGGTAGAAACCCCCCCCCCGGTAAAACCCCCCCCCCGTTTTCAAAAAATCATATAAAAATGGCCAAAAAACATGAAAATCCCCATTTTTTTCGCTGAATTCGTATTTCACATTAAATCGGATTAGGCTTAAGCTCCCGAACAACCCTTATGTTAGGCTAAACAACCCTTATAAGGCGCCAAACAAGCCATTAGGCTTAAGGGGACGCTGTGCACGCACAATCGGACTTAGTCTTAGGCTTGGGGCTTAGGCTGCTGTGCAGTCTTAGGCTAAACAACCCAACAAATACAAATTCAGCGAAAAAAATGGGCATTTTCATGTTTTTTGGCCATTTTTTAGATGATTTTCTGAAAACGGGGGGGGGTTTTACCGGGGGGGTTTCTACGGGGGGGGGGTTTCTAGCGAGGGGGGTTTCTACCGGGGGGGGGGTTTCTTCCGGGGGAGGTTATCTACACTCTCATTGAAAGCCTTGATTTTAAGCTGGGTGCAAAAAATGAAGCATCTAAAACATTCGGGAATTTTGAAATCGAATTATTTATACTTTCGCAAGGCTGACCAATCTACATTTTAGGCAAAGAAAGGTGGCGGCGATGGCTATAGCTATAAGTACCTCTCCAAACTCAACTTAACTGCGCTTGAAGAGAGCACACTTGCAATCTTCAGACGACATGCCAATCGTGAAGTAAACATTTTAGCTATGCAGCATAATGTGTTTGACCAATCTATTATCTTCCGAGTAATGCTGAGAATCGGCATCTACAGAGATATTCAGCATGCCGAAATGAGTAATCGAGTTAAATATTTTTGCACGAAAAGCAGAAGTACATTATTTGCGGTCTTAGAAAACCAAAATTTTCTAAGAGAAATATGAAAAATAGGGCACAGTAACATATTTTCAATACCGTAAACTCTATAATTTAACCCCCACCTCTAATTTTACCCCTCCCTCTAATTATGCCCCCTCTAGAGCTCGATTGGATAATTATACCCCGGGGTTAAATTAGAGAGTTTGCGGTATTTTTAAGTAACTTATCGGAATCCAGGCGCAAAACATAGTCTTTCCACAAATATTTCAAACAGTTGCTCAACTCGGAAGGCAGTTTATTTCTACAAATTCCGTTTTTCAATTTTTAAGATTTATAGGAATGCTTGGGATATCAATAGCCAAATTTTACTGCACACTCAGTTTATTTTTGAATGAAAATTTGGACTCAAAATCAAAACGTGTGAAAATGCGATGAAGTGTAAACTATAGTAAAATTATATTCCAGCTGATCTTATCTCTTCCAAATGGCACTGTTTATTTCGATGCCATCAGCGACTGTTCTCGATATATGAACGCATTTCCAACAGTCGCCGGACGTGATTCTCCTTGCCTTTCTTACACAATGTGCACTTTTCCCAAGATAAAAGTAGGGTGTGTTGTGGCCGATGGCGAATACAGAACAAAAGTCGTCAGGCCGACAACAATTTACTCGATTCATACGAGGATAAAATCAGGATTTAAAGAAAGATTAGACGGCTGCTTTGATGTCGATGAATAGTAAATAAATGATTGTGTCATTTTACCTTTGCCCGCACAGTTTTAAATTTCCGTGCTTCCTATGATCGACTATCTGTCCATGATGCAGCATGACAAAACGCTAAGATTGCAAAATGTATGATGAGTGTTGAAAACGCGATAAAATTACAATCAATAAAATGGCCAGTGGGTTGTGAAAAAGCTCACATTTTGAGGATAAAATTCAGTTTTCGAGAAAAACATTAAATATTCTTGTCAAATGCGACTTCCAGAAATAATTTTAAGAATCCTTTTGTTTTTTCACCAACCACGGCCCATTTTATAAGAGTCCGGATATCTTCATAGGCGGCTTTGGCTCCGACGCAGTAAAGCCGGCGTCACAAAAAGGGGATATCTGATGAAACAGGGTGATGAGATCGCCTTTTTTGGGCCACTTTTCACTATGTTGGCCGTACATCTGATGTTACTGTCATTATATGTAAACTTTATCTCTAGTTTATAATGGCGCAATCATATTTTTGAACGACTGGAGGAGACGCCTCCGGCGCCCCTTTGTTCGAGAGTAAGGATTGTTCGGAGAGCAGCATGAGACTATTTCGGGCCTGCGGCCCTCAAGTAGCTGTTATTCGGGAGTAAGGGTTGTTCGGGAGTAGAGCAGCATGAGACTATTTCGGGCCTGCGGCCCTCATTCGCGGCCTTCGGACGATCGAACTGAGTTTGAAAAGTTGAAAAAAATTTCAGAAAAAATTTTTTCGTACCCCGGGGGTACCCCAGCAATTTTTTTGACCCCGGATTCGGATTCAGCACCCCAAAAAACCCCCGGGTGCAAAAAATAAGCACCGGGAAGCCCCAAATTCCTTCAAAACAAAATTTTGAAAAAAATTCGTACCCCGGGGGTACCCTGATAATTTTTTGACCCCGGATTCGGATTCAGCACCCCAAAAAACCCCCGGATGAAAAAAATTAGCTTCGGAAACACTCTGAAATCAAAAATCCATTTTAGCCAGTCAGAGAAAAGAGAAATAGTGTGTAAAACTGCCTTAGGCCATAACTCTCGATTCAGCATCAAGCCGTTCAAAATTCCAAAAAATCTCGCCTAGTTAGCTTATGAGGAGCAAAATGAGCTATCACACGGCCAAAAATATCGAGCGCACGAGTATTGCGTACGATAGTCAATTACAATACTATAAAGGATAAAGGATTCGCTCGAAAAAACTCCCATTTTATGCCATTTTCATCAGATTTTCATCAAAAGCTGATGAAAATGGTATAAAACGGGTACTTTTCGGCGCGATATTTGCAAGATTTGCAGGAAAAACAACAATTCAGTAAAAGTACAGGGATAAATATTTGGTGCTGATCAACGGTTCTTTCAAAGAATCCTCTTATCTCTAAAGATCATGCCCTCGTTTTGCTCTCGGTGAACTTTAAATAACAACGGAAATCTGTATATATTTTCAGCTTGGGTCAACTTTTCACTTACACTCTTTTAACCGTGAAAACTGTTCGATGTTTCTACGAAAATATTTCCACCTCTTTTTTTATTATTTACTAATTTATTGTCTAATTATCTATTTCTTATATTCCTTATACTACGGATATAAAACTACAGTCGATCGTCAAGTTGCGTCTAATAATATGAAAAGCAATGGTCTTGGGTCTAGTTTGAATTCAAGTTTGGACGGAAATATATACAAATTTGTAAATTGGACAGAAGTCGGAATGGTGGTAACAAAAACTCAAATCGCAACAAAGGGACAAATTAGTGGTCCTGAACTTCTCAATGTGTCGGATTTTATATCAAAGCACAACTCGAATGTTAGTAATTTAAACGGGAAGTATCACTTTTTTGAAGTTGACCTAGAAACCTGGGGACTTGGGTGCAAATCCAATAGTCTGCAAAATAAATTTTTTAATGATATTGGTTTTTCTGCTTTGCGCATTAGAAAATAATATATACAAAAAGTAGGATACGCGCAATTTTAAAGATCATTTTTCCCAAATAGAAATGTTTCAAAAATTTGTCTCAAATACAAGAAAACAAGTGACAGATGAAGATTATGTTTCTTCATTTCTCGGTCATATGCGTTGTGAAAGTTTGTTTTAATATAAGCCATATTAGTTAAAAAGTTTGTACAGTGCAATAAAATGTACCAATAAAAAATGTTATAAGTATACATGAGAAGAGCAAAGTCGGAAAAGTATAATTTTACAAAATATTTCAATTGTAGTAAATATTTATGAAACATTTCTAAATCAATGTAAAATTATGTAATAAGGATTACATAATTGAGTATTTTTTCATGATACGTTTTTAGATATTTCCTATCGAGAGCTATTTTGGAACGACTTATTCACCAATGAATATTTGCAAAAACAACGATAGCCGTGCAAGGATGTGTGTTCGAAAGTTTGGTCCATGGTCCAGCAATAATTTTGCGGTAAGATGAAAGACAAATTGATTACATATTGTAAATTGACACAAATGAATCAAATTCTTTATCCATCTGCCGATGAAAAAAATTTGGAAATACAGTCGTCCCCCATTTATCCGGAAAGATCGGGGCCGGCCGATTTAGTCCGGATAAGTGAGGGAAAAAACCCTTTTAGGCCAATTTAGTCCGGATAACTGAATTTTCGGTTAAAAGATTTGAAATTTTTGGCGCGAATTAGAATATTTTTAAAATTATTTTGCTATTTTTGGCCTATTTTCGAAAAATTTTTGACAAATTTATAAAAAGTGGGCTGAAAACATGGTGGGGGAAATTCGATAAATGCAAAGGAAGGCTTCATCGAAGCTTTATCGAAGTTTTCTAGTAAGCGCGAATCGCCGGCCACTATTTCCTGCTGTTTCCCAGCCGCGCGCATTCGTTGTTGTCTTTCCAACGAGGGAAACGAATGCGCGCAGCTGGGAAACAGCAGGAAATAGTGGCCGGCGATTCGCGCTTGCTAGAAAACTTCGATAAAGCTTTGATGAAGCCTTCCTTTGCATTTATCGAATTTCCCCACCATGGCTGAAAACCGAAAAATTTATGGAAAAAATTTAAATTTTTGACCAAAAATTCGGAATTTTTGGTGAAAAATCGGCCAAAAATAGCAAAATTTTCAAATCAACAGCGGGTACCCTTTTGTCCCAAATTTTCCCAATTCAGTTCGGATAAACGAGGGAAGTCCGGATAAATGAGGGAAATTTGTATGAAAAAAATCTGTTCCAGCCAAAACCGTCCGGATAAGTGAGGGTCCGGATAAACGGGGGACGACTGTATATAATATTTTCAGAAAGACAATTTTAGAAAGAAAACTACATTCGAGCCAAAGCAACTTTTTCTGTCGAATTTTTTTAATTCCTTTAAAATCTCTTTTTGGACTTTTCCTTCGAAATCAGTAAAATTAATATTATCGGAAACTGTCTCCTGTTTCGAAAGTCTCATATGAAATGGGCCAAAAACTGTGTTCAGATGGCACCTAAGGCGAAAACGATAGCATGTCGTATCGAGAAATCGATGTCTACCGTGTTAGACAATCTAATTTGTTATTTGAACGATGAAAAAGCGTATCGTGAATGCAAAGAATTTTGTAGGAATCTTGCCACCGACCCAAGGTGAGACCTTTTGTTTATTCGGGAAAGTTTTCTGATTTATTACTAATAGCAAACCAAAGCCAAGGTTCAAAGTCAGAATAAGAGAAAGATCTCAGGCTAGCCCAGAGTTATATTTTTTTGCATTTTAATCTCCAAACCGCTTTTAAGAAATGGAATGCTAATGTAAAAATTCATTCTTTTTACCAAAGATTTATTTAGATTATGCGAAGAAGATAATTTCGTCGCGAGTTTCGAAAATATAATGCAGTCACAGAATATCAGCACCTTTGAGCATCTATTCCAACATTGGAACGTCTTTGCCGTGATTCGTCATCCAGTCGATAGACTGCTTTCCGGATTTTTGGACAAATGCATCGGGTATGCAATTTCTTTTGATATTAGAGTGCAAATGGAATGCCAGTCACATTTTATGTCTACAAATGAAATGTTTTATAATGCAATTGTTGTTTTTCATTCTGGGATTCATCCAAAAATTTCGTAATAAAAATTCCGGGATTTTGACCCCTTCTAATAATTCGTAATAACTCCATATAAAATATTCCCTTCTCCCTCCTTTCCTTTTCTCGTAATTATAATCACCGTAAAAATGGACTATTTTGTGACCTTTTTAAAATTTTGCAAAATTTCTAAATTTTTGAAGGTATTTCAAAAATATTTCCCTGAATCTGCTTAAAACCGTCAACAAAGTCATTTTTTGGTGAAAAAGTAGGCAACTAGTTTATACTAAAAGCAGATCTTTCTGAGATCTGTTAAATTTATGCAAAGACGCTGAAGATTAGCGATGCATGTAATTAGTGTCAGAATTATTGCAAACTATGCCTCTTTTTAGCAATCCGATATACCTGGATACCAAAATGGAAGAGGACAAATTCACCTGTCACGGCTGTGGTGCCAACTTCACATGTTTTGTGATCAATCAATATCACCGATTAATGGCTCAATTTCACCATCCACAATACAGGATCACGAACGCTGACCTTCATTTCTTCCCTCAAAACTGGTATATTTTTCTAAAATTTTGGTGACGACAAAAAATTTTTTGGAAATGAAATGTCATCTATTCGCATGTTTGCTATATCATATTTTTAGGAGGTGTGAATTCAACAAATTTCTTCCGAACATTTCAATAGTGAAATACAGTAATCCACAAACAGGAATGTACGACGTAGATTTGTTTATTAGCGGTTTAGCGAAAGTTTTGCAACAGAAAAACGATGTCAATCCAGAGTCCATGAAATTTATAAAGGAACAGCTGAAAGAATGGGAGACTCTTCACGTAACGCGAAACACAATCGCTCGACAGTCTCTTCAGAAAATGTTGTTCTCTAGCCCTTTTCTGATGGAATTTATTGTAAGAATGTATTACTGGGACTTTGTAATTTTCGACTATCCTATTCCGGAAGTAAACTTCTAATCCTTGAAAAACTATTATTGCTCGCTCACCCTGGGATATTTAGATTCACGCTGCTGATCGGGGAAGAGATTGTTCGGAGCATTTGATATCATTCTTTACGAAGCAATAAATTTGTTAGTTTCCCAACAGCCAAATACAAATTTAGTATTTAGTAACAGAGATAATAAGAAAAACGAAAAATTTGACATTTGTCGACATCTTAGACTACACAAAATAATTTCGTCGGAGAACACAAAAGATCATGCGTGATGTTTGAGACCGTAATACGAATAGAGTTGTTACTCGTCATAGCCAAGATGTCAGGGACCTGATATGAATACAGGGTGCGGCAAATATTTTCGGAGATTTGATGTGCTCATAAAATTACGATTTTGTGGGCATGTTACGATGATCTTTTTTTATGATTTAGACCAGAGTGGGGCATTTTCTATGAATATAAAAGCAATACAATGTGACAACAAAATAATTCCGACATGAAAATAGGGCTGAAACGGACACGTTGCATGAAAAATGAGTGCTCTCACTATTTCATTGATTTGATAATAATTTTGTTGTCACATTGTATAGCTTTTACATTCATGTAAAATGGCCCACTCTGGTCTACATAATAAAAAAAGATCATCGTAACATGCCCACAAATTTGTAATTTTATGAGCACATCAAATCTCCAAAAATATTTGCCGCACCCTGTACAATTAATATTATTCCTCAAAATGAAAAATTCGTTCTCTCCTTCATAAATTTACAAAGAAAATATACGATGATTCAGCCTCGAAAATATTGTTTGTCACATGCCTTTACAAAGAGAACGGAATGTTACCGAAAGAAATTGTACATTTCAAAATATAAATACGACTGCGAATCTATCAAAGGTATCACATTCTATATTGGCATATAATATTTTTGCATAATATTACAAAACTACCAAAGATTTTGGAAATGTCTGGTAAGTCTGAAATTTCATTAACAAATTCACGAACTGAGGTACAGTTTTCCCTTCTAACCTTTTCCGACACCCCCTGCCTCCAATCCGACTGGGTCTCGCCGACGATAATTTTTTGTATGGATATTCTAATCCTAGATTTTCGAATCCGACGCTTTTCGGCTAAAGCAAAAGTCAAATTTTCTCTGAAAATGAATTCTCTTATTCTTTATAGCGAATTTTTATTAAAATTCGAAAAATGCCAAAAATAGCAATTCTGAGATCTTTACATTCAAATTTTCTTTCAAATCAATTCAGCAAAGTTTTCTCTTTCGGACAAAATGGAAAGAATTAAGAAAGAATTGGCTTCCTTGGTATTCTTTATTTCTGCAACCTAAGCGTTGACTTAACTAGTTTCACCCCAAGGGAGTTACGTGGGGGACCCCAAAGTTCGAAACTGAGGCTACAATTCCAAGTGTAAACTCCCCTGGGGGTAATGACTGCCCATTTGGAATACCTCCAGTTAATAATGAACAACTATTCCAGCCTCCAACTCTTACCTTCAGTCTTTAGTTTTCGCGTTTCAGGTCTCAAACTTTGCATTGTGATTGTCGCTTTAATGACAGTCGGCTTTTGCTCGGCCAAATTCGTTGAATTCCATAGCATCGAAGCTCGTCTCAAGGAAGTCTTTGCTCAGGGCAATGGAGGAGGTGCCTGTCATGTGTGTGAGATAATGGTTCAAGTTTACGATGCAGTATTTCCAGGACATTTGCCACCCCAAGTGACTGCCGAAATCCTTGCCGATGATCTCAAGGTAAGCAGTTATTTGGTTTTTGGAAAGTGTGTCATAAACGTATTTTTGTGTTAAGTCATTTTGTGTAAAAAGTATCAAATTTGAGAAAAATAAACCCATTGTGAAAAATTTTTTAATGTTTAGGACGGGTGTCACAATCTTCCGAAAACTGCGGCACCAGAAGTTCTTGAATTCTGCAAAGTCATCGATGAGAAAGGATTGGACTTTGCTAAAGCTTACATCAAGCACCATGATGAAAAGAAAGGAGAACCTTGTAAAGAAGTCGGGATTTGCTGAAGATAAAATGCAGCATGAATAATTGTGATATGACTAAATGACTATCTTAAAGCATTTTTCAATAAACGAGCATTCAAATCAAGAAGAGAATTACTAAAAACACAAAATAATGATAATTAGGATTGAAAAATTATCCCGCTTCATATCACCGTAAATCGGAACGTAAACACCGAATTGGATGGAAAATTAAATTGAAGGAAACAATTTCTGTCGATTGTTTACATTACAATAATTAGAGAATTTGATTTAATATTTACTTTTTTATTTCTGACGTGATACATCAATCACATCCGGGCAAGGATTAATTTTTCGAAAACTTTATTTCAATCTAACTCGTGGCACAAATGCCTGGAGCACAGGCACTCCTGTATTTTTATTACACGTTCTTGCACGTACATTTTTATTAGACTAGCTAAAGAAAAATTTTCCAAGTGAGCAAATAAAAGGCAATAACATTGCAAGAAATGTTACAAAATTAGTACCGAAATAAACATCGACGTTTGTTCCATAGAAATATTTCCGGGCAGAATTCGCAGCAGCATTTCTTTCTCTGGTTGTGTACTGTGATGTAATGAGTCGACCTCTTTGACCGCCCTGACCCCGACTACTCAACCTGCGCTCATTTGAGTAGTGAATCAAAGATCGACATGGATTTGGGAGCGGATGGTCGAAGCCGAGATGTTCGTTTAACTTCTCGAAACTGAAGCATTTTTTTTAAATCTATTGTGAAAAATACTTTCAACGACGAACAAATTATTAGTTTAATTCTGGCTTAAATTAGGCATTTCATGGGATTAAACTTAATTCCTTGACTCTGCGAAGAAAGATTAGTTTCAAATTTTTTGTTATCAATATGGAAGCGGATTGTAATTTTACTGTTTATTTCCTGGTAATAATATTGTGACTGATTATGTATTACCTTGCAAATTCGAGTCCAATGAAAGTGAGCATAAGGTTGGTCGGTCTATCGCCGCAACCACGTCGGATTGTCGGCTCCATACATTTCATCATCACGCTCAGGTCTCTAAAATAAACTCTTTTGTATGAATAGGCGAGTTTACTTCACTTTTGTCATCTATAAAAGGTCCTTAGAAATAACCAGAAAATACCACGCAGGAAAATTAGCACTCATCTTTGCACTTTACAGTCTATCATTTTTCAGAGACCGCAATTCCCACGCTATTGCAACTCTATCAACAGAAAAAGTAACAGGGAAATCACTCTCTAGGTTTAAATATCCAAATTTGAGATAGGCAATTTTTTCAACTCATTACTATCTATTGACTTTGCATGCATTTGACCTTTTAGATAGCAAAAAAGTAACATACCTGCAAAGAGCGCTGAACCTTAATGATACCACCTGGAATTCCCGATTCGTGATAGCATTTGTGAACAAAACCGTGGACTCTTGGGATTTGTTTATTTCTTGTTTGCACTTTAGCATAGCACTTGGCTCATATCTTTAAAAAACATTGATGAATTAAGTTCTGGCAACATTAAAAATCACTCACTCCGCCAGACATGGTAACGCCTCGAAGAAATCTGAATTTAAAAGGGACAATGAAACTTTTGGTACCTCTAAGTATGGTTTCCAAGAAAGTTTAAAGAAAAGTAAAGATTCAAATTTTCTAAAATTTGCCTAATTTTTTTGATTTCTAAATCAGCAAAATAAAATTCGATTTATGGTTCATGTCTGAAAAGTATAGTCCGACTGAATCTACGCCAGACCCAAGTAAACAAGTAAACAGGTCACAAAAAGGGCGGCAATTTGAATGGGTATTTTTTGGTTAAAACCCAAATTCGTTGAAATTTGGCCAGTGTGATATGCTGAGAGGAGGTCAAATAAGGGCTAATGTGCGGCACACCGAAAAGACAACGCAAAGGTTAGAGCGCAGAGAATGTCTTTGTCTGCCCGGTTATTTCCCACTTCCTCTGTAAAGCAATGGGAAATAACCGGGCAGACAAAGACATTCTCTGCGCTCTAACCTTTGCGTTGTCTTTTCGGTGTGCCGCACACTAGCCCTTATTTGACATCCTCTCAACATATCACAAAGGCCAAATTTTACCGAATTTGGGTTTTAACCAAAAAATACCCATTCAAATTGCCGCACTTTTAAAGTGACTCAAACTGTCAGCGGCGCACATTCAGTCGGACTATACTTTTCAGACATGAACCATAACAAATCAAATTTTGCTTCTAAGCCTCCTCCCAAATTCATTATTTGAATTAAAACTCATTTTATACTTTGCGTTATTTTTCATATTGAAAGTTGCAATTTGAAACATAAACTGAATTTCATTGCATGTTTGGGAAAGAATTCGTATAGCTCGAAAAATAATTCGTTCACTTTTACTGCCTAAAAATAAGGTTTAAACATTCCATTTCCAAAAATTACCTGCTTTCCTTTCCTTACAAATGAATTCAAGTCCAGCGTACGCCTGCCGAATATCGCCGTCGCTATTGTCATTTGCATCAAAAGCTGGATCTAAATAGCCCATAGGCCTTTTCTGCTGCCGACTTTTATCACAGCCAGTAAGACAAGTGTCAACGTTACTGTATGCGCTGAAAAAAATATGTGGAAATCTTTCGAAACCTTTTATTTTGGTTTTTCACACATTATTTTTGTTATTCTTATTCGCACAATTTTCAGAAATATGTTTCAACGTATTTTTGGGAATAAACAACTAATTTGAAAATATAAAAAGACGGTTTCAAATTGAACAAAATAACACATTTTTCTATTGAGAACTGCAGACTTACTGGCATATTTTGTTGAAAAGTTCGAAAGTGAAATTTTTGTCATTCCCACCGACCCGGTCGAAGAAAGAGGTTTTGCCGATGGCTGCAATACTGTTACCGCTGTTCGAGGTTGGATTTTCACCGGTTGGCTTGAAGTAGGGAGTTGAATCGACAAGCTGCAAACTTAACCAATGTTAGGAAATTTTTGATTAAGATCGAGCAATTTTCCCATTGCAAAAAAAATTTTAAGAACTTTTCCGATTTTTCTTATTTTCGTCTCACATCGAGGTTGATCGAATTACAAATTTTTTTCACTTCTTTACATATAGGATTTGTTCTATGATAAATCACCTCCTACTCTATCATTTGATCATCAGCTTTTAAAAATTTCTTTTCCTATACCCAAAAATCGGAATTTGGATACAACTTCTGACGACAACAAGACACATCGCATTAGTAATTGATTGATGGTGTACGAATACATGATTGGTAATAAATGTCACCAATTTGAGGAACTAATTATGTAAAATGAGTGAATATTCTTAGTTCCCAATGAAAAAGAAATAAAAAAATATATAATTTTGTGAGTAATTTTCTGAGTTTAAGGTTGCAGACACAAATAATTCTCACCGCCTGCATTTCCGTTATACACAATGCCGTGCATTGATTGCCCTTTTCATTTGGTGGACCGCTTTGGACGAATCCGTTAGTCGTGTTTAGCCAAATAAAATAAATCAGACAAAGGCTGCCGAATAACTTTTTAAATAGGAAACAAAAAATCGTTCTCATAGTCAAAAATTTGTTAGAAAACACAAAAATATTTCAAGTAAATGAAGGGTTGAGTAAAAACATTGTCGAACATAACGGGACACATCCCTTGAAAGGCTATCTTCAGGATCCGACGGCAGCCCTTTTGGCTTTGTTAACTCAAAAGTGCTGCCGGCGGCCGTCCCAATCATTAGAGCATAAGTGGGAAATGTGAAAGATGACAAATTAGGGGTGGCATTTTTATGACCCAACTCTCTTTTGGAATATTCCCTCTAGCAATATTTGCCAAAGTTGAACGAAAGTCAGCATTTACCGTTGTTCGTGCAAATGTAAAGCTGAAAATACGAAATCAGATTTGGAAAAATAAAGGAAAAACTATTAATAATCTCATAAAATTAATTAAGGATACATTTATAATGATTTGTATTTGTTTGTATCTAAAATTGAACGGCACTAGAATCGCAGCAATTATTTTGCACATTGGGTAACTATTTAAAAAAAAGCATTTGGTTGTATAGCGAAAAATGTATTACATAATATACATAGCATACATAATTTGCATTGTGTTTTTAAGCGTAATTGAAAGCTTACTCGGTCTTATTTCATACATAAAATTCTTCATATCACCGCAAATCGAAAAGTAAACACCGAATTGGAAGGGAAATTCAATTGAAGGAAACAATTTTCTTTCGATTGTTTACATTATAAAAATTAGAGAATTTGATAGTGTTTACTTTTTGACTTGTGATCAATCACATCCGGGCAAGAATTTAGTTTTACGAAAATTTTATTTCAACTAGACTCTGGCACAAATGCGGCTTGAACTCGTTTTTTACCAAATTTGTAACCATAACTTCATTCAGGCTCACAAATCCGATAGTGTTTTTGAACCTCGGCCAAATTTTTTAAACGCTCCAAATTTTGTCTAATGTAACATTCTTCAATTACCGTTAATCGCAACATTTGATCGTTCCTCCACAAAAATTGTTGTCATTTTTCTTGCTTAAAGGAGGCATCTTGCACTTTTTTGCAAACTTTTTGTCAACTTTGGCACTCTTAGCTGATATTATTTCATTTATAGTTTATCAAATTCTATTCAAATCTATCCTGTTCGAAATTCAAACTGTTACATATTTTTGCGGCACACCGTAAAAGTTCACTTTGGCCATTATTTCCCGTCAGCTTGTCTTGCCAGATGTTATATCGCCTCATCCCATTTGTTTAAGTTCTTGAATGAATTGTCGCTTGTTGACCACATAACAATACTATGATCGCAGGATATCTTTGTGCTCCAGCCACTGTCTACCTGTTTTTCCTACCTGGCTAGTGAACTCATTTTCTCTCTCTCTCACTGTTTCTCTCTCTCTTATACCCATAGGGCGCTGTAATGAACAGACAACGGAAAAGGTTAGACACTAAATTTAAGGTTTAACTAGGGTAAGGATAAATGTTTTCTGCACATTTTAAGCCTAAGACCATGCTTGAGCCAAAAAAATGTCGAGGCATTGTTCGCTTTAAACCTAAATTCAGTATATTACCTCTCTCGTCGTCTGCCATTACAGGTGGCCTACGAGTCAGAGAAAGAGAGTGTGCTATGCGAATCTAGGTGACGGATAAATGACAACGCAGACAATGGCTAGAGCACAGAGATAAGTCAGGCGGGTTCTGGCTTTACTACCACAGCCCCGTTTTTCAGGAACAGTTAACTATGATTCAAAGAGAGTGGAAAGTGCCGCCTTTTCCGACGCGGAAAACTATGACTGGGCGCTTTGTGCGTCTTGAACCATTGAATGCGGAAAGACATGGCGATGCTCTATTTGAGATCTGCACCACGGGTGACGCAGCGGAACGCTTTACTTATTTACAGGAAGCAATGCCTCGAAGTCGCGCTGAGTTCCAAGAATGGCTGAACAAAATGGAAGCTAGCAATGACCCAATGTGCTTTGTGTGCATTCTGCAACAGGTTTTGTTGTTTCCTAGCAATACAGGATTCTTCCAGAAAAGAGAGCTGAAAAACATAGACAGATCTATTTTTCGGCCCAGTGTAGGCTGGAAATGCCCACTAATTTCAAGAGGGCGAAAGTTAGCGGTTTTGCATCAAAACATAGAGTTGTTGAAGAACTGTAGAATATTCAGCTCCTCTTTCAGACAAATGAAATCGCTGGCAGACAGATATATTCGGATATTGATACCGAGAATGGAGTCGTTGAATTTGATGGCGTGTTTTGGTCAACAAAAATGGCACGCACACCGGCGGCAACTGAAGCCTTTTACCTATTCGCGAACTATGTGTTGGGTGAACTCGGATACAGGCGATTGTTTTGGAACTGCAATGCATTGAATGAGGCCTCGAGTCGCGCAGCAATTCGATTCGGCTTTACACATGAAGGTAGGCAAACGATTTTCACTTTCTTAGGCACTTTACTTTAAGTAATTACCCCAGAGAGGGAATAAAGAAAAGTTATGCTAGAATTTAGTTATTTTCTAGATTTTTGTTAACATAAATCTTCTGGAATGGGAAAGTATTATGACCGGTAGATTAGTAATAGACTGTTAACTTGGGGGAGGGAGGATTTTACTGATAGCTCCAGAAAATTTCGACTCCAACGGAAATCAGAAGCGAAAATTGGAAACTATAAGATGCTGATGCCCTAAAGCTGATGTCCGCTGATGCCCGAAGCTTGTTGTCGATTTTCACAGTTCATTTTTTGCATTTCAAAGTTTCGCATAGGTCTTTTCAGGCGTTTTGCGACAGAAGATGTGGCAAAAAGGTGTGTCAAGGGATTCGGCGAGTTTTTCCATTATCGACAAGGAATGGGAGCCGATAAAGAATGCGCTCGTACATTGGCTAGCTCCTGAAAATTTCGACTCCAAAGGAAATCAGAAGCGAAAATTAGCAGAAATTAGATCCGAGATGTTGTATATTCGATAATTATTTGTAGGGCATTTTATCTGTATTCCGTTCTCTAATTTATTTTAATAAAAATAAACATCGAACCAAAATTTGCATCAAGTAAACATTGGAAAATATCAATTGGAATTATGTACTCGTGCGTGAGTTCATTCCGGAAATTGTTTCAAAGTTCGTGTTCCACACACGTGTCTGGCTCTTGCTAAAATAACAATAATCATTACAGTAACTGTACATTTCTTATTTTTTTGAAAAATTAAATAAATTCTTCGTTGTTTACACTAGTAAAATGTGGTATTGAACCCGTTATATGATAAATACACTTGAATAAACTAACTGTATTCTTCTCGATCGTGCCGGTACTCAACTCCTTCGCGTCCAGATCCTTCTTAGTATAGGTCATAGTGTCTTTATTAATGTTCAAAACAGCGTAACTGCACTCATTTTGAAGGCCTGGGGCACTGAAAATGTTTACTAAAATGAATCCCATATTTTCTATAAACAATACTCACAATGCCACATAATTTCCGCATTCTGCCATTGTGGTTTGCAAATAGGACGGAAGTTGCTCATCCGGATGACTGGCCGCTCGGTCTTTCAAAATTTGGGACATTCCTTCAATTCCACACGAGGTGAGGAGATCGATTTTGTAGCGCTTCAGGATTTCGAAGAAGCGGTCCACACTGTTGAGCATCAGCCAATTTACCTTAAATTTGTGTATGTCACTAGTCCAAAATCCCTTTCAAAGATACCTGTCGGTCCTTGAAAAGTGAAGGATGTGTCAAGTACACAATAATCCACGGCTTTTTGTCGCGGCGGTGAAGTTCCTGAAATGAAATAAAAAATTATGGGAAAATTGCTTACAAAAGTTTCGATTAGACACGGCTTACATAATTGACAGCTGTATTTAGGCGTAAATTAAAAACTTTTCAATAACTTTAACAAGTGTCGGTCTCAGTACCGATGAATATTACGTAGTGTTGTTTCTCGGAATGTCATGTGTAATAAAGTTACCTGAAGTTTGCACTCTAATTCGTTTAGCATTGTCTCTCGGAAATATTCTTCCACTTTATCAAATTGTTCTGTTCCATACGTGATGTTTGCCAAGGTGACCAAAGTGACAGTCGTCTGGATAAAAGCCACACCATTCACTTCCGTGCTACAAAATGAATAGAAGTAAAAATTGCAAAGTAATTTTTATGAAACTTCTTGCAACCGGAAAATTTCTGTTTAATTAAAACTTTTGGAAATTCCTGACATACCTCTGAAAGAATGTTGTTTCACTCAAATTGTGGCCCACTTCTCCAAAAACAGACGGTACTTTAGAAAAGGCAACATGTCGCTCTTCGGCGTTATTGTCGTGAAGCATCAAAAACGGATTGAACGCAAAACCTTCCGGTCTCTGCTCCCATGTGATTTTTCCTGAAATATTGTGTGATTTGACAAACGTTTTTGAGTAAAAACGCTTCAAAATTTGTACTTTTGTCAAAAACGATTCACAAAGTTTACAAATTTCTTATTTGTAATTTCTTTTGTTAATTTTTTAACTAATAACATTCCATGTGGGAAGTAGCAATTGTTGACCTCAAAATGGTGTTTAACGTACCAATGAACAAGTTCAAATTGCACTTGTTGTCTTCTATCAACTGGCTCATGTTCATCTTGATGCTCATGTACAAATCGGCTCTGTAGTCACCAAATACGCAAACATTTAAATTTGTGTCAGAGTCGTTGTCGTCCAGATCAATCATTTGGACTGCCTGAGGTCTCAAAGAGCCAACTTTGTACTCTAAACATAGTGACGTGTCACAATTTTCATATAGTGTGGCCAATTAAAGACAGAGTTTGAAAGATGATAGAGAAATGAGTAGAGAGAATTGTATTTTCTTTCAAGTTAGGAGTAGAGTTCACTCGCTACGTTTTACGGAGACAAAAGAGCGGCGCTCTTTTTGCGGCTTAAATTGGCCATTTTTGAAATGTTTCCATCTCAGTAAGCATTTTGGGATTCCCGCTTTCATTTTCTGAAATTTCTTCCTAAAAACGTCAAATACTTTTTGTTTACGCATTTCATTTTCAAACTTTTCGAACTTTCAAGAAATTGATTCGCGATTCTCACGAGAATAAAATGTTTGCACTTACTCAGCGGCTCTTCGTCACTTTTCGGTTTTGAAAATGAAGTGCTGTAATGACCCAAATCGTCAGCATCGTATCCGAAGGGATTTTTGTCGTTAGACAAATTACATTGAAAATCGGCATCCTGATTTTTGTCATCGCCATCCGATTGTACTTGGCTTACAGTGTATTGGCCGTCTAAAGTAAAATTTTTCTTATGTGCATTAATTAAGTAAACATTGTTACATTTGAATAAATTCCGGAATGCTTTTTCCCACTAAACATACAATTTTATAGGACCTTTGTATGTCATAATAAAATTTTTCGACGTAAAACTTTTCCACTTCATCTTTCATATTTTTTCCGGGCTCGAAAGACTAATAACCAACCATTTGGCTTATTTGTGACCAAGTTGACGTGTACATCTTCGGACTTTGGACAGAGTGTCAGATAGACCAGGTGCTTGCTTTCATCTTCTCCGGAAGTTCCCCCATCACCTCCACCATCGTCTCCGTCTTGAGCAGAAATGTATTTGATTTTAATTGATATGATGCAAAATAATAAGGCAAAAAGTATTTTCCCTCCCATATTTCAGCAAAATAATAAATTCGGGACTAACTTTCCCAAAATATGAAGTCGAGAATTTTCAAAGATGATAATTATTCTTTGGATGAATATTCAGGATATTTTGTGCGTCACAGTTTTATTTGTTCACCTAAAGGTCTATAAACTCATTAGGAACCTTATTTGGTGCTTTGGCTTTTACACAAAATTGAGAAAAGTGGGAAATCTTTATTGAAATTTTTGCTAGCTCCAACAAATTAAATGCTAGCTACCAGCTGACTAAACAAGAATAATGACTGTTCGTATTGCTTTTTATTTCTTTAAGGAATCGCAATTTTCCTAGTGGCATGATTCATATAAAGTTCAGCTTCATTCAGTTTTTTATTTACTTTTATTCAAGTTTTCGGGGTTGGTAAACAAATTCTCAAGATTCCAAAAGTATAGAATTAAAAATCAACAATCTACATGAGAAGATTAACCAACAATTATGGCAAAAAATTCAAATTTTTGTTTTTACAGAAAATTCTGCTGATTCTTTTTACAAACAGTTGGTTTTGACTGCGCCATTGACACCAAATAGTCCAGAGCAATCATCAGCGCGGACCCAAAATGTCAAATATAGGACAGCGAATAAGTTAATGTTGAAATGTTTGTCTAGCAAGAAGAAAAGAGAAAATGATTTAACTAAAATGTAATTAATATTTCTGTTCCTAGACAATTAAACACACGGCTATGTTATATATGTTGGCTCCTATTCAGTAGAATCTTATAGGGCAAAAGTAGACTTTCCTTTTGGAATGGGTGAGGAAATAGGGGTTCAGAAATTTTTACAACTGAAAATTTTGCTTAAATTTGAAAGCTAATGAGTCAAATAATGAGATAGCACCAAGGTAAAAGTAAATGACGACCGTGCAAAAATATTCATGCAGTTATAAGCAGAAAAGAGTTTAGGAGCAGTAACTCACTCTCCCCACCCTCCCCCCCCCCCGAAATTCAGAAAACGTAAGGGAAATTGAACACGCACCACTAGAAATGTCATTTTCCTAAGTGAACCCACTTCCAATAAAAAGTTTTTTCTGGCTGCGTCTATGGTTATAATCCCAGGCAAATGACTAAAATGTTATGCGGTTTGGGCTCCAATATCACATTTGTTTTTCGTGAGTCCATTTCCATTTTCTTCTTGCGCAATGTTTTTACATGCCAAATTTGACATTTGATTCCATTTGAACAAAGCACACATTTCTTTTACTTAAAACAATTTTTTTTGTAAATTGTTTTATTCTTCACAAATGTTTTTAGCGCCTGTTTCTTTACATTTATTTTCCTGCGGATTTTAATCTTCAATGGAAGACAAATTATGCATTGAGCCCGTTTGCAACCTTGTCGAGGGCTTTGGTTCCATAGCAAAGGAGGAACAATCAATACTTTTGCAATACAAAGCGGGAGGCTTTCTCTGACGTTCATTGCTCGAGGGAAAAGAGCAAGGCCATTAGTATTGGCGAAGTGTTTGCTCGTCTGTTTAATCCGAATATATTTATGCTCACTTTGAACGTTTCTTTTAAGTTTTCGTTCAAATCTCCAATTGTGTATTTACTCAAAACCACCATTACTTTAATTCCGTTGTGTTGAAAATCTAAACATGTACTGTTTTTTATGGTCGTAATTTGGCGGAGATTCTCGCACTGTTATTTGACATCCAATTGATTGAACTAATTTATGTCCCAGCATTCACTGAGAAGAAGAACCCTCTTATCTTAAAGCTATATTGCTCCAGGCATGGCAGACTGCAGATTGCTCGAAGACAATAAAATGTAAGTCTACCTTTACTGAATAGAATCTCTCCAAAAGCACTAATTTTTTTCTGTTACTCGGAGACTGAAATTAATTATGGACCAAAAACTAAAATATTTTAAATGTGTATGCAAATTATTCACCTATAAACCCCTCTACAATGTTCACATGAACGCCGATCTTAAATCCAATTGGAAGTACAGCCAAAAATTGCCGAGATTTGATATGAAAGTTGCAAAAAATGACTGATTTTGATATTTCAGTTTATAACTTCCTTGGATAGCTAGTATTCATCATCCTTTGAGAGACCTGACTAGTGAGAGTAGAGTGTTTTTAAAAATGACGTTTTCAGCCGGCTTCCCAACGAGGCACTGATCGATATCCTGAGTTTCTTTCCTCGCCGGCTTTTGAATGTAAGAATGCGATTTGTTAACCGACAATTTTTGCATATTTGTAACGAAAATGTGCGCGCGGTTCATACATTTTCTGACCTAATCGTGGACACAACGCTCAAATATGGATGGGAGAAGAGATTCAGAAGGGCGCTTGATATTTATTGTTGTATACCGCCTCAACCGATGCGACTGAACAGGCCAACAACTGTTTTTCGCAACAGAGTGCGCGACATGCAAACTACTTTTAAGATGCAGGTATGTTATCTTATAGTTTGGGGAAATTAACAGGACCATTTCTATGCTCGGCGCTGTAAAATTAATGAAAATTACGGGCTTATCCAACCCCTGGATCAATCACTTTGGGTGTCGGATGAGCGAGGGTTGACTGTATTCCTGGAAAGAAAGCACTAGGGACAAACCTGAGACTTGACTTTTCAGACCAAAGGCATGGCTTGGTTGGAGCGCAATATCTTGACGCCCGAGGAGTTCTACAAATTCACTACTGACAGCCAGTACATCCGGTTTTCAAATGTGATATTTGTGAACATTCAATGGGACTACATCATTGACTTTATCAAGCACATGACGGAAACGACCGAAATCTTTTCTAGAAGCTGTTTCCATGTCAGATTTGAACACATTGTGGAATCCATGAGGCTGAAATCCGGAATACTGTTCATTCCACGAAATTTCAACGACAGATATTATCAGAAAGAGAGAGAAATTGCCTTGGACGATTTTGTCTCGGGAGATCACATGAATGACATACAACAGATTTGGAACATTTCCGCAGATCCTGCAGAGCAAGACCACCAATTTAATGCAATAGTTTCGATGTTCCAGAACGAATCTCATAGTGGCTAATAATATTGTATCGGATGTTCAATTGGCATAGGAGTTTTCTATTGCTTAAGTTTTATTTACTTTTTCAAGTTTTATACTTTTTCCAAAAACTGCACTTTTCAGACAAGTGTAATCATTATCGCCTTATCGCATTTAGATATTGAAAAATTTTTTAGCAAGAATTTAATAGAAAGATTACATCATTGCAAAAGTTTTGTCGTGAAAACTCCTAAAATATTTTGCACATCCAATAAAGTACACATTAAATTTTGCATTGAAATATAAGATGTAATACATTTATATATGTGTTTATCATGTAATTTTTGTGTTATAACTATAAAAGATATTTATATTTTGAGCAGCGTTCTCACAAATTGTCCAGTTAGATCTTGACTGAGTTCTTCCTGAAATTAAGGATGGGAATAGTTTTACTTAACACATGAATTAACTGAAGGTTTACGTATGCTAAGAATACTTAAAATTATGATGTGGTAACTTTTTAGAAAAAAAGTTGTCTCGGAAGGTTTTAAAGTAATTTCAATGTAAGTAATTTCATTCTGAAAAGGTACAGAAAATTTGTTTAAAACTTGATATTCCATAAACCAATCCTGGACCATAAAATGTTTTGGATAAAGTATTCCAAACGCCAGGGGTGGGATCGACTCATGTCCAAAAATAAGAACATTTGCCCCAAAAATTAAGATTTCGGGGTCAAAAATAAGAACATTTTTATAATTTTTTCAAACCATAGGGTCCCCCTATGGTTTTTCGGCAAAAATTTTTTCAGAAAATTTTTTGGCATTTTTTCCAAATGCATTCTTAGAGGTGCATTTTTTCAAATTTTAAAATTCGCGCCGAAACTATAATGCCAATATTTTTATTCTGCATGAATGAAAAATAGCGCCGCAGGCGACAATTTTTCAATTTTAGGCGATATTCATAAAAATTTGCACTATTTTTTTAAATACTTGGAGGAAAAATGGCATCCAAATAGCGCCGCAGGCGAAAATTTGTAGGAAAAGTTGCTTGTATTTCAAAAATTCCCATTTGGAAATGGATATTGCGTGAAATAAGAACAAAATAAGATCATTTGGCCAAAAATAAGAACAAATCTTACAAATAAGAACATTTTAAATTTGTAAGATTGGGACTCTAAAAATAAGAACATTTCTTACAAATAAGAACACGATCCCACCCCTGCCAAACGCTAAGATACATGATGTGGTAAATTTAACACTCGTCACTACTTTCTACACATCTCTGACTTCTCTAACTCCAAAATTTGAAGTTTTCGTGGAAAATTACGTGATATTATTGTTATCTCGATATTAGCAAATGTATAATTAAGCAATTCATTAGAAATGGGTCTTTTTGGTATCTTCCTCGAATTTATGGGTTAGTCCTAATATTTTTGAGTTTCAATACCAAATCTCAGTTCAAGTTACTTTTTTGTTCAACTCTCTTTCAATTGAGATCCTAATCGAGATTTTTCACCAAATTTCAGAACATTCTAAATTACATCTCAGGTTCAAATTTTTATCAATGACGTTACCTTCAAGTTCAACTCTGAAAACTTGAGAATATTATCACTTTGCAAACGCACTGTTTATTTTTATTTTTATTTCAGATCGCTCTCCACCGAGAACCTCGTCGAGATCCTGCGTCATCTTTCTCGAAAAGAACTGTGCCGGCTAATTTACCCAGTCAATCGACAATTCTACCATCTCGCTACGTCAAGCTCTTACCTGCCAACCATTCACCTAATCAATAAGTTGCACTTTTATCGCACTGGTTTATATTCTCGAGCAGAATCTCCTCAACAATGGATTTCCGTGAAAGGCTCTATGAAAGTTTGTCTGCCTGCAACTGAATTCCTCGATAAAATGCCTCTTCCCGAGCCATTCATTCGATTTCGCCAAGTGATAGTGAAGGACTCTGTGACAGAAAACGTTGTGGTGAAATTCCTCTCCGATTCCAAAGAATCATTTGTGGGATGCAAATTAGTGGTAAGTAATTTTTCAAATTTTTAATCTCAACTTCGAAGTGTTTCGAAATACAATTTTAAATTTCCGCGGAAAATTGTCGTTTTGCGTCAAAATAATAATTTGTTTCATTTTATGAAACTTTTTAGATTAGTTCGGTTCCCAATCGTGCGACATGTGATGAGCAGATGCAAACTTTGTACTTATTAGAAAATGTGTTCAACAAGTCGGCATCGGTTATGGTTGATGCGGGCTATTTAATCCGCTATAGCCACACGGAAGGAAAAATCTCTCGGCTTGGCCGGAGATTAGACACCGTAATAATATGCAACAAGCTTCAAATTAATTTTGTGTGTCGATATGGACGTTTTATGAGGCCCACTGAGGATTTCGGACTTTCTCTGCTGAGATGGTTGAAAAGTCAGAATCAGCAAGAATATTCTATGCAATCAGGAGGCAGGAAACATTTAATATTGCTTCAATATCCACAAGCTTTCATTCTTGAAATGGTGAATCAGCTCAGACAGGTGTGTTTCTTGATGATGTTAATTAGAAAAAGGTTCATTTTGAACTATATTTTTTTCTAGATAATTGACAAAATTATGCAAACAATTTTTCTGTAAAAACGCTTATGTATATTTTTGAAAGCAATTTTTCAGGAATTCGAGAATGCTGCGTCCCCATCTATGGAATTCATCATCACTTTTGTTGCCTCCCACGAAAATATTTTGGGTTGCTTTGAAGGATTCTCAGAAGGATTCGAATTCTTTCTGAAGAGCGTTATGCCGAGCTTTCAAGATGAACGTCTCTCTTTCTTCAGGCACAGTCGTTGTGTTCATCGCCTATGGCGTCGTCCAGTAATTAACGAGGCCGATGATGCTGCCATGTTTTCGCATTTACAAGCGCCAAATATGGAGACATACTGTTTTGAAGATGATGGCAGCGACTATTCATTTGAGTACATACCGCCCCAACCACTAGGCTTTCACTAGGTCTATTCTACAGACATTTTTTAGAATGTCTGTATTGTATACAGTGCCCGACGGTGAGGAATATTGAACCCCGGGTACTTTTCAAAAACAAAAGGGGGGACCCTTTTGTTTTTTTGTGAATTTATTTTTGAGGCATTCTTAGGGGTGCTTGTTCCAAAAGCTGGACCCCGGGGAATTCCCCTATTTCCCCATATGATCTGATTGTATATTCGAATTGTACAACAATTGTATTAATTATTTTGAAAGATTTGAAATTTCGCATAATAAAATAGTTTACAACTTATTTGTGTGGATCAGTAAAATAAAAACTGAAAATAATGAATCACTGTCATAATTGTAGTTGAGATTCATGACCGTTACAGAGATAACTTAGATTTATGAACCGACAAAAGTTTTCTTCGAAGCCCAGTGGGACTATTAATCTTGCTTTTTTGAGATTATGATTTACCTTGACGAAGAAATATGCGCATTCTTTTTGGCTAAAAATGAGGAAAGCGTTTCTAACTTCAGGCATAGCTGTCGCGTTTGCCGCCTGTCGTAAAGTTATATCCGCCTGTGGTGAAGTTATTGCACGCCTCTTTTCGCATTTACAAGGGCCAGATAAGTAGGAAATTTATTTCATAAACCGAATTCAGCAAAAAATGTAATAACTGTTATTAATGTTTCTAGTCCGTTTTATGGGATGTACTAATCGTTTATTAGGAACCCTCACTTGGGTGTGTGTCTCATAGGTGTGACTGAACCTGACAGGGTCGATAGTGATTCTCGTGTAAGATACTCGTTGTTTGGCGAATTCAAGATGCCTCTTCCCGGATCACTCATTAGATTTCAAAGTGGCTAAAGAGGAAATATGTGATGCAAGTTAGTGGAAAAGTGTGTGTTCTAAAATTTTCACTAACATCTTTAAATAAATATTTTACTTATAATTTAGTTATATATACAATAATTTTAATTGCAATTAAAATTTTGGCATTTTGAAAATTTTTGGTATAGCAAGACAGCTCAAAAGTCCCGAAAACTATCCTGTGTTTTTTATGATTTGGGGACTAATAGAAATTTATTGGATAATAATTTGGATGTTATGTATTTTCCGGGTCTTTCCAAAGCTCAATTGGATTAAACTCAGCGCCAACAAAAGTAAATATCGAAAATGCGGAATTTTTGAAAAATAATAATGAACAGAAAGTAGTAAAATTTTTGTGAGGTAGGACCAAGTAACAAATAATATCAAATTCGGACTCAGAGTAGTCAAAAACCTCCTAAAATATGTTTTGTTTTCACAGTATCGGGATGAGAAATTTTTTGATGAAAAATGTGGTTCTTACGCGAAAATTGTGAAAAAAGTGCGCAAAATTGCGCTATAGGACATAATAACCACTTTTCAGTATTCAGAGCTTCCGAAAGCACCAGATAGGTTGTTTCCCAAAAACATTCAACAATAAATTCTTGCAATAAACTTTCCTTACAGCCCAAAAGGTGCCGCTACTTCCACCAATTAGATGGCATTTATGTAAAGGTCAATTCATGCAACAAAGAACATTAATGTCATGTTCGCATTTATTTTGGTCCCACACAGAATGCCTTATGCCGTCATTCGGTTCTACAGTCGAGTCTCGATTTAACGCGCCTCGATTTAACGCGGGTCTTGATTTAACGCGGATTTTGTTCGGTCCCGAATTTACGCCAAAGAAATCGTATGAGTTAGAGTCTCGATTTAACGCGTCTCGATTTAACGCGGGTCTTGATTTAACGCGGATTATTTTTGGAACATGCCTTGTATGTGAGTCTCGAATTAACGCTGGTTCAAATATTTTAAAAGGAAGTCGATTAAAATTTGATTTTAAACCATAATATTTCTCCAAAAGACGTTTCTTTGCTTGTTATTGCAGTCGTTTATTTCAGTTTAAATTGATTTACAGAGGCAGTTGGCATTGTAAGCATCCCGCTGGGACCAACCGACTGGTTTGGCTTGGCTTGGCAATTGTCCAAAAGACTCCGCCATTATTTTTCAATACCAAAGCCGCTCGATAAGCTTTGATTTTTCAACATTTTAACTGTTTCAACATTTTAACTAACAACAGCTCTTTCACAAGTAAGATTTTCTAATAATGTAAAATAAAATAGAATTTTGGTTTTTATAGCCATGCGACCAAGGCATCATCCAAAATCTCAAAGTTCACTACCGAAAGGATCTTTTGCGCAAGCGCATATTGGCTTTTGATAACAGAGTTGAATTTGTTATCAATCTGTTCGATGCATTGAATATCCTTCGTCGGTCATGGGAATTGGTCAAGCCCGAAACAATCGCTAATTGTTTTCGCAAAGCAGCTTTCACGACCTCTCAGGAGGTAATTCTGGTTTTTAACTCAATCATTATCGACAATAATTTTAGGCAATTCCTGAAAGTGAACCCATCGACGATGAATTGGCCGAAATGTGGAACGGGTTGAATGAAAAAGAAGGGGAATTAGCGGACTACATTGAAGCTGACGACCGCCTTACAACAGCTGCACTGCCTACAATTGAGGATATTGTGGACGATCTTCTGGCGGTCGACGAAGAGATGGAAGAAGACGAAGAATTCGAAGAAATTGTAGAAGAGCGCCCGCGTGTTTCCGAAAACGAGGCTTACAAAGCCATGCAAATTGTTCAAGATTATGTACAAAGCAACTCTGCAAATCCTGCCATTCTCAAATACAGTGATGAATTAGACGACTTCATCAGCAGGGAATGTATGAAAAAGAGAAAACAGAGCAAGATCAGTGATTATTTCAAGAAATTGTAAAATTATTGTAATACACAATAAAAAGTCTCGATTTTAACGCGGATGTACGACATTTTGAGAAATGTGTCTCGATTTAAACACGGGGTCTCGATTTAGCGCGCGTCCCGATTTAACGCGGCTTTTGCCCGGCCCCGAGCCCCGCGTTAAATCGAGACTCGACTGTATTTATTTTTGCCCTTGGGCTTTGTTAGAAGCGATATACGTTTTGCACAACGTTGATCGAAATCTCTCTTCCTTAGGTACTGCTGTTTGTGAATCAGTTTCTACTGATACCCATACGCATGTTCCGCAAAGTATGCAGCAAGGTGACGCGACAAATTGCTAGAAATCATCCTTTTCGCAAAAGAATGCCAATGTAAGTGACTTTTAAAGATAATATTGGTGTATAAAGTCACTCTAACTAGCTCTCGGATAGTAATGTAACAGTAAATTCTCGTCAACTGCCGAGCTACGAAGACATTTTGCTCATTCTTCTCTACTCATTCCGGGAAATTCTTATTTACGGGAATTTCACGAAAGTAAAAATTTTGAAATTACTCAGGATTTCCTAGAAAACTTACACATTCTAGAAGATGAATCCGTTTCTTGAAACATTACAAAAATTTTTGCTTGTAAAAAAGATTGATTCTTGTCAGTGTTGCAAATTTTAACTATTGCGAACTTAAAAGCTTTTAAAGAAGTATACCATCCAAAAATTCTAGGAAAGTTTAGCTCTATTCTATAACCGTTCTGAACAAATTTTTAAAATTACCGTATTTTCTCTAATAGAAGCCCCGGTGCTTATATTATTTCAATACCTCTCTAGGGGGCGTCTATTTCAGGGGGCTTATATTATAGGGGGCTTTAATTATTTGGACCGCGCCGAAGGCGCGGTCGGAAAAATTTTCGAATTTTTGGCCAATTTTTACAACATTTTTGAAAAATTAAACGGATTTTGAATTGGCGCCAAATTTTTTTGTCAAAGATGAGAATTTTTTTGCATTTTTGACCAAATTTCGGACAAATTTTCATTCTTTGGTGAAATTTTGTATTTTTTTGACTGTTTTCACTATGTTGATTATTTTTATTTTTGGGATTTTATAGATCTTCATAGATATTTTTCATAGATAAATTACAAATATTGTATATATGAGGTACTGCAACAGTTATTAATCAGCGCAATGATTAATAATCAATAATGCGCTGATTCCGAATCTGCAATTATTTTTCACATAACGCATAAAAATGATGATTTTTCGACATTGGTACCCTGAAACTGAAATTTTTATAGCCATTTAAATAAATTTTTTCTACAATTTTTAGTGTATTTTTGGGATTTTTTGGGATTTTCATTGAAAAATTTAAGTTAATTTAAATAATTTTTTTCCTTCATTTTTTCCTAAAATTTGTAATGATTTTTCACGCGCGTCAAACTGACGATTTTTTAGCCTTTGGAAATACACAATAGGTTCAATTTTTGCAATAAATGTCGCTTTTTTGAAAGGTCATTTTTCATTCCATTTTACATTCATACCAAAAACCTGTAGAAATGCCAAAAATTCCATATTAATTTTTTTCTATTTTTAGCAAAAATTTGTAAAAATGCGGGATCCTAAATCCCCATTTTAGGAAGAAGGAAAGAGGAAATAGGAATAAGAATTTTGATTAAAGTTTAAAGACTGTCAAAACTTGGTAAGAATAGCATTAAAAAGCTATAACATGAAAATATACAGTTAAAATTGACATGTAAAAGATCTAAATTAATCCAAAATTAATCTAAAAAATAATATAATAATAATCTAAAACATTAGCTAAAAATAATGTCTAATTATTGTTAATTAATATTACACATACGGAATACTAGCTGAAAACAGCAAAAAAAATGCGAAAAACACGTGTAAAATTTGACTTTATATGACTAAAATTAGCTTAAAAATTGAAGAATATGTTAAAAAATCTAAAAAATTAGCTATAAATAGGCTAAACTGTCTAATTTTTTGTCTATTTATATCAGACAGACGAAATACTAGCTGAAAACAGCGAAAAATTTGGAAAAAACCCACTTTTGGGGGGGCTTCTAATTTAGGGGGGCTTATATTAGAGAAAATACGGTATTCAATGTAAAAAGTACGTGTATAAGCTCACTAAAAATACACAAATGCACTACAAACATAGTTTGTATTTTTATTTTAGCTCAATCTCAACTGAAATTTTGATCGATATCTTTCTTTGCTTTTCCCGAAAAGGATTGTGCCAACAAGTCTATCGCGTGAATCGCCAGTTTTATCGCCTCGCCACTTCGAAGAATTGTGTGCCAGTCATTCATTTAATCACAAAGGAATTGCATTTTTTCTCGGCCGAAAATCAGCAGAATATTTCCGTCGGGCGCAGATATTTTGTTCCATGGTATGATAAGGATAATCAAGTCACACACTCTATGCCTTCAAACAAATTTCTCAAAAAAATGCCTTGTCCAGATCAATTTGTTCGATTTGAAAAAGTAACCATATGCAGATACTTGGAAGAAGATGAGATAAAATTTCTGCTCACGTCGCGTGAATCATTTGTGGAATGCGAATTAGAGGTGAGGTATTTTATATTGCCATTGTGAAATTTAGATTTTATTTGAAAATCTTCCTAATGGCACATTTTATTGAAAACCATTCTCTTTGTTTCTTGTCTTATCTGCCTCAGAAAACAAAGGCAATAATTCGCAAGAAAAAACCCCAATTCGAACCCGATCAATGATTTATGAACACGATTACATCATGTAGTTAAGCCAAATGATGAAGAAAGTTTTTTAGGGCGGTATTCAGCAATCCACTTTGCCGTTTGTTTCAATTTGCACTGTGAACTTTTCGTTTTTAAAAAAATTTTATAATATTAAAATAACGTTAAAATAGTATACATTCCATAGGCCTCCTCCGCGGATGACCCCTCGCCATCTAATTTCTGGGATCTCGCGCAGCCCATATCTTCTCATGCCCCGCTCGGATCAGGCTGAGTTATAGCTAGTTTTGATTGGCTCACTGAGAGCTGTCGATTGGTGTATCACTCGGCCAGTTCCGAGTGGGGCGTAGAAAGTTCTGAGCTGCGCGAAAGCCGAGAATCCCGAATTTCTGGGATCTCGCGCAGCCCATATCTTCTCATGCCCCGCTCGGATCAGGCTGAGTTATAGCTCATTTTGCTTCGCTCGTTGAGAGCTGTCGATTGGTGTATCACTCGGCCAGATCCGAGTAGGGCGTGAAAAGTTTCCTTTGTAAAACCCCCTAAAAACTGAAAAAATGGCATTTTCTCAACTTTCGTGGCGGGACCACCCAAATCTGACATTGATAACCCCCTAAAATCATGGGTTTTGGGGGTTCTCGTTAGTTTGGGGGTCCGGGAGCATCAAAAAGTGGGAGATTCTGCTCGTGAACGACGGACACAGTTCGCCTTAGAGGGACTCGATTGGATATCTCTACAAAGGATAATTTAGTTGAGATTGGCGCCATCATCGGAAGCCACTAAGCTGGATCAAATCCGCTATGTGTTGCAAAATGTGTTCGATGTGCCAATTTCAACCCATAAGCCGTTATGGGTTGAAATTGGCGGAAATGTTGATTACCTGGTAATTAATTGCAAGTTATTGGAAACGAATGCCTTGTTGAATTGCAACAAACTCGAACTATATTCAAACGAACTGAGCGAAGAAACTGTTTGTATGCTATTGGACTGGCTGAAAGGCTCTGGGAATCGGAACAGTCTAAGCGTCGGGGTCAAAAAGCACCTAATATTGTCTCGCTACCCCATACAAAGTATCATTCCTATGATCCATCGACTCAAAAAGGTGAGTATCGGTGCAGGTAAAAGGCATACCTTCACAGAGCCCATCTGTGTTTTAGTGCACATTACGGAGACCTGAAACAAACATAACTATATCTAGGATTTTGAAACTGTCTCAATGCCATGCGTGGAATTCGTCATCACTTTACTTATCTGCCCATCAGAATGGTCGGAAAATAAAAATCTAGACGGTTATGAATTTTCGCTGGACACAAACGGAACACGTCTGTATCTCTTTCCGGATGACGAATATAAAACATGTTTTCATGAAGTTTACCGACTCTGGCAGCGACGATTCCTTAACGAAGCCAATGACAATGCAATGTTGTCCTATATACGGAATATTCCAAGAGAAAATTCCAGACACCATGAGAAAAGTCATCGGAATCCTGTAAATAAATATGAACTGTATTCATATGATGGCCTTGTTTTCTTCGGTTAAATTATATTTTGTACGATGACACTCGATATTTATTATAATTTGGAAATACACTTATGTTACACATACGCGTGGGTTTAGGGTTGTGTTGTACGCGGCCTTCGACCGCTACAAGGAGGCAAAATTGGATCAGACTATGTGAGAACAAATCCCGAATTTGACGTCAGATCCGGGTTCAGCACCAGCGAAAACCCTTGGTGGAAACAATTAGCCCGTATATGCTCAAATTGTGATTTCAGGAAATCCCGCATTTCTGGATTTCGATGACTCATAAATTCCGGCAGATCCGGAAGTTATGATGTTGGTACCCGAAACCGGTATCAATCGTCTTCCCTCATTCAGGGGAGTCGATTGTTACCTCACTTGCCCGGAACCGAGTGGCAATGCGAAATTGTTGATAAACTGTTGTGAAACTTTTTTATATTTGAATGACTTTTTTGTATCTAATTTAATAATGAGGTTGATTGATGCTTGAATCATTTTCCCTAAGCATTTCTATTTATTGCTCTAAACTCTATTGAAGGACACAATCGATGGTTTGTTGGAAGAGTAGAATTTATATTGATGTCGTTGAGAGAATTTGGGCGAAATGTGAACCTGAGTGAAATGTTGCACTTGTTTCGTTTCGGCTGTCGCTTCACTCAACTCGATTGATGTCGTCCGATTTGAAGGTGTAAAACATGGAAAGTACCTTTGGAGTATATGAATCACTGCTCTTCGGTAGGGCGTAATGTATAAAAGAGTGACAATGTGGGTGGTCATTGGATACCAATTGCATAGAGACCACATCAGCATAAATACTGAAGACGAGAGCGGACTAAACTTTTAAGATTAATTTTGGTAAAAATTGCCCGAGGTAAAAAGGACCGCACAGGTCGGTTTTCCTTCATGTTATGTTTTTTAATCTGCATCGTTTTTTGTTCTTACCTGGGACGATAGAGCACTTGGAGAAGTATGCCAAACGGCACCACAACCATACAAAACAGAATGCACATGTCAATAACGAGCGCATTTATGAGTTTTCTGTAGAGAGCCACCGTTTGATTTGATAAGGCACGTTTATTGGCACGCAAATCTCGGTAGCAGCCAAATGTACTCCACACTACAGCGCTCACAGCACATATAGCGACGCAACAGGCTTCTATAAGGATAGCTGTGGTTTTGTCGGAGGACTGTAAATATGAAAATAAAATGAAAATATTGAATAAGTATGAAACGAAAATATTGTTATTGAAAAATTTCTGCTGAGAAAGGCTCATGAAAGCGAAGATCAATACCAGTATGTGCCCGTATTCCGAACCTCTGACCAGGGCCGCAGTTTCATAGGGGGGAATAGGGGAACGGTGGTATTGAAATTTCCTTAAAAAATTAAAAAAACAAAAAATTAAAAAATTGAGACAAAATTCCCGGGTAAAAAAAGTGAAACTGGGCTACTGCTTGAAATACCAAAAATTTTGGCCGGGTTTTTTATTTTCGGGCCAAAAAATTAAAATTTGTTTTATTCAAAAAAGAAATTAAATTTATAAGTTTTTTCAAAAATTTGAAATTTTGTTTCTTGGTCAGAAATATGGCTCAAGTTGGGAAAAAAACCAAATGGAAAATATTAAAATTTTTCTCAAAAAATTTAAATTGTTATTTTCTCTAATCCAATTTTCGAAAACTATCTTACCTTAATACCAAATACGGTCTTCTGTTGGATCTGTTCATACACAGAAATGTTGCATATTTTCATCTCATCCAAAAGTTGTTCTCGAGGCGCCAAAAACGAATTAACTATAATTACCAGTCCGACGACAGGCACAGATGCGAGGCAAAGGTGAAGTGAAACGGCCTTCTTGAAATCGGAAAGCCAGGTGTGCAAACGACTGTCCGACGTATGACAATAGCGGCAAACAAAGAGCATAGTATTGAAGTATATTGTGAGAAGGAAGGCGATGAAAATCAGATTGTACCAAATCCGAGTAAAAAAGTCAGGCAGAGCGACATTGCTGGTTAGCCCGCCGTTGACATATAAGCGAACAGTTACTGGCTCCACTGGACAGATAGAGTAGAGCAGACCCCAAGTCTCCATACATACGGCGTTTGCGATCATGTACCTGCAAATGTAATTCATAGTTAAATTACTACTACTAAAATATTTTTTCTGAGCGCACGTCTCCGGTCAGTTTTGAGCTAAGATTACAAAAAAGGTTTAGCCACCAAAAATTCTGATTCAAACTTTATTGTTGCAACATTTCGCGTCAGCTATCTCACAAGCTCCGAATAAAATAAGAAAAATATACAATAAAATCAAATCTAACCATCTATAGCTGCCCATTGTGCGCGGTGACTTCGCATAAACTGCCCAGAGAAACACCGCAAAGCATAGCGGCGATAAAACCAGGCCAAAATATGAAGATATATTCGCAAATGTTGCAGTTGACTCACTTGTTGCCAGAGGCTGGTAACACGGCATTACATTTTTAGAACATAATCCTCGTAACTTTGTTGTCAGACAATAGGAAGAAATAAAAATACAATGTCGTTCAATGACTTCAAATGACTTTCTGTATTCAATATGTTGCGAATAAAGGAAGTCAAATTCGATTCCAGCGATCCCGACACATAAATCATAAACTATTCCATTTATCGATGAAAACCCACGCCACACCGGAGGGATTCGGCAGAAATAGTATACATTTTCTTAGTAAAATCTGTCTGAGTGTTATCTTTCACCTGCATTTTGTTAGTGTCCAACACCGTCATATAAATAACGGGCAGGTGCACGCTTATAGGACCAGATATCGGCATTAATATTTGCTTAAGAGCAAACAGATCAGATTCTTTTTACGTTAACGTGAAAAGCAATCTGTTTAATTTATGCTATACCTTTAATGTACCAAAGGTTAATTGACTAAAATTATTATGTGTGATGACGTCAACGCCCAACGACTTCTTCACTTGTATCTTTGAGTTTGTCCTTTGCATTGGCACGATTTTTTGACAATGATCACCTTCACAAAGTGCATTGTCGTTGTTATTGTTTCGGTGCTTGCATCTCCAGGCCTTCAAATAGAAATGATTTGCTTCATAAACTTCATTGTATATTCCCTAGAAAAATTTTGTTTGTGTAATTTACTGTGTCTTGCAATTTTGCCCAAATTTCCGGATATTGATGAGTTTTGACCAAACTTGACGCGTCGTCCGTTTAGTATGCTATTGGACTATTGTAGTATCGTCGTAAATTGACGCTTAAACGTGATAGCTAGCCTAAATTGTTTGGGGTCATGATCCAGAGTTTTGGAGTGCAAATAGTGTAATGCAAATATTGTTTAAGAAACCGTTTTCGCACACGTTAGCACTCTATGCAGTGTATAACTAATTTTATCAATACTTGTAGCAACATTTCTTACGACATTTGGTATGCCAAACTTTATGGCAAAATCAAAACCACTTCTGGACATGCCAGCAAAAATTTTTAACATTCGATACAAATGTTAGCAGCTCCTCGTTTCAATCGAGGGACCTATGGGTTATTATTCCATTGCGCCAAGTTGCTACTTGCAATGAAATGAACTAACTGTACCTATATACTACGCCTTTCTTTTTTCAACTTGCTTTGAAATCATAAATATCGGATTTCTTCCCTAAAAACGCTATGATAATTTTTAATTTTGTTTTGTTTACCATTTTCGTTTATACCATCCAATAATAATAATTTCCTTAATTATCCCAGGACACAGGGAATATACGTCTTTAACGCGCTTTAAAACGCTTTTTACAATCCAAATAGTCGAGCGAACTAACCGATGTTAGCGCTTTGTTCACATTTGCTCAACTGACATTTGTACTTACAATTTTGGATTAAAATCATAGTTGAATTTCATCATTCCAATGTTTTGAACAATTTTCATTAAAATTAAAATAAGTAAACTATCTTTTGGACTAAATGATGAATTTTGTTAATTTTGCCAAATTTATTTTGCGCCTTTCCTAATACAGCAAATATTTTCTTTATACTTCAAAATATCCTCGAAAACTTTTAAGCCTTTTATAAACAAAATTCATGCTACATACACATTTCTCCATTTCTCATTTGCTAATGTCTATGATTCAAATTCTTTCATTTGCGCCTTTAAAGAAAGAGACCAAAAATGTCAGTGGGTGAATAATTTGCCTGCGATTTGTCCGAGAATTCATTTAATCCATTCATTCAATTCCGCTCAAGAAGTTTTATTTTCACAGGACAACCTATTAGTGCTTTAGGTTTTTCTTGGATATGTGTTGCTGTTAGAACTGATTCTTCGGCCCGGATTAATTTTTAGCATGCCCGAAAATTTCCTGGTCTTCGCCCGTGAAATCGGGATCAAATTTTTGGGTCCTCCTAATTCCTTAACCGAGTTCCCAGACCAAAAACCCGGTGCGAAGGAAGGATCAGTGCTAACCGTATATGGCCATATATGTTTTTATAAGTTGGGTTACTTTTATAGATTCACCAAGATGTTCCATTTTGTGATCATGCTTGCGGTGATGTTTATGATTGTGAATGGACAAACTAGCTCTGAACCGGCGGACTGCACCGCTACCTGTACAACCTTTGGACCTGGAGAGTGCCCTCCCATTGTTGTGTCGGTATGCTTTTATCTAGTTTATAGTCACTAAATATAGTCATTAATCTAAAAAATCACAATCCTATGGAATGTTGAAATACGTTTAAAAGAATATGACAGTTAACAGTCGACAAAATTTCATCGACTTCAATAGCTCATAAGCTCTGTCCAGTTCTTTACAAAAACTCCTCTTTCCACAACACATTCCTATTAAATGTTTGCGCAATGTACTATTATCCAAAAGTAACCATTGACCCTTTCGAATTGACGGCTTTGGCGCTGTTGCGCCAAACCACTTCTGGAACATTCTAGAAGGGTGTGTAATGGCTCTATCGAATGCTGAGACTCTGGGCTTTCGATATAGCCATTGCAAACCCTTCTAGAATGTTCCAGAAGTGGTTTGGCGCAACCGCGCCAAAGCCGCCAATTCAGAAGGGTGAAATGGTTACTTTTGGATAATGGTATTAGGGACGCAATTAAATCCTTGACCCATATGTACTGCAAACTTTGGTTTGTTTTCGACTGAACAAAATGACCTTCTTTAAATCTCTAAAAATTCAAAACCTCTCCTTTCGGTACGAGCTCAAATACTCTGGCGTAAATATTGAAGCGATTGCTTAATTTCATTCTTCCACTTTTAGGGCAAAGTGTACACCAACGGCGTTTGCAACGGTGTGAACTGCTTATACCAAGTGGCCGTGGCCGGCTCGACGATCGGAGCGACCTTCACCCAAATCCAGAATAACTGTTTCAACGAATGATTGACGCAATTGGGGATATTTTTATACGACAAAAAGTAATTGTCCAAGATATGTTTTGTCGATAATAAAATTCGAACTTCGAAATTTCTGTAAGCCATTTATTGATTAAACGCAATTTTTATTTATCATCAACGAAATGCAACAATGAAACAAATTTCGGAACACAAGTGATAAGAGGACATAAATAGGAAGCACATTACAAAAAAGAACAGTTTTCGGGAAGAAAATATTCCGGTATTGATGTGAAATGATCGAATCAATTATGAATATTCAAATTAGTGTACGGGACTTCTGCGACAAGAAACAGCTGAAGAAAACCGCATCAATGTTGACATATAAGAGAATTGCTTGGCAAATGTCCAAAAATATTTATGAATGTATTGGATAAAAAACTTTTTTTTTGTAAAAATGGTAACCGAACACTTTTTTCCGTTGTAAAAACGTATCATAAGCACTTAGTTTGTTAGAAAATAAGATACTTTTCATCCTGTGAGAAAGTCTTTTAGCCGATCGAGAACTGAATGCGCTTTAGCCTCCGTTTAAGCGTAAGCTTAAAGTAAGACTATTTAAGTCTACAACTAGAATTTGATGTTTGACCGACTAGACCCCAAGTTTTTTCGGTACAAGTTTAGACAAGACAAAAATGCCTTATAAATTGTTTACTCCCCTCCCCCCCATCGGATGGGGGGAACTAAACTTGTACCGTTTTCTCTATCTACAACACAATGATATTGGTAATTGATAGAAAGATTGTTGGTAGAAACATAGAAAAGAAAGGCGTTACACTATCAAGAGAGTATCGATTCCGGAACCGACAAACTTTCAGATCGGAAATCCAAAATTTGAATTCGCGCCAAACACAAAACGTGTTCTTAGCGATTTTGGCCTTATCAAGTGGTGCTTTTTATAATCATTTTTGAAAATATTGTGAATAAAGCTACTTGCCAAAAATGACAATTTTTGAAATAAGGCGCCCACTGGGCTGATTTTTTGTACCAGGGGAGTTTTCGATCATGCTGATCAAGAATCTGACGTCAGGTTCGAGATTTGTTTTTATGTAGTTGTGCTAATCTTCGAGAGCCGAAGGCCCAAAGTTTTGGAGGCCGCAGAACGAAGGCATAAATTGCTACATATTGCAACCGCAACGCGGTGGCGCTCTTTTCTAGTTAAACTCTTATATTATTCTTCTTTTATCTTCTTCTAGTAAAACTCTTTAGAGTTTTACTAGAAAAGAGTGCCACCGCGTTGCGGTTGCAATTGATTCCGGAAACTTAAATCCCCGAATATTTGTCCGGGCTGAAAAATAAAGTGTAAAGAAAGCCACAAGTCAGACTTTATTTTTTAGCCAACGTATTCAGCCCGGAGAATTATTCGGGGTAGTTGAATTTCCAGAACCAATTTCTACTTATTTTTATTCATTTAAGTCTTTTTAGCCTAGAAAATAGAGCCTTAAAACTTTACACTCGTTTTCAGATCTCCCCATTGGATTCTTCCACGACATGTTCGTCTTCTTTGTCAGCCTCCTTCCGAGCTCTTTCCTTCAATTCAGCGATTTCCGTTTGCTTTTTTTCACTGGCGACTTCCAATTCGGCGATTCTCGATTGCTGGTCGTCGATTCTCGATTGTTGGTCGTTGAGTCTCGCATTCAGCTGAGCGATTTTATCTTGCACCTAAATTTAGAAAGTTTAACTATTTTGGGACCACTAATTTGGAACTATCGCGATATACCACTTAACTAAAGTGCTGATATACTCGTCCGTCTGTCACGTTTTTTCATGAGTAAGATTTTGATGAGGTTGCTGTTAAACAAGGCAACACGAAAAACCTATCTTCACTTTGGGAAATTCGTTTTTCGAGAGTTACAACTCATAAAAATTGCCTCAGGGCATTGTGCGCAATTCGTGATGTAAACTTCAGTCATGGCCGAGTTATACATAAAATGAAAGCTCTCGAAAAGTTAGGAATGCAGGAATTCTCAAACCTGAAATTCGAAAATTTGAAATAAAAAGTAGACCAAAAAATTTAATGCCCTGTAAAAAATAACCATCAGTATATTACGGAATCTTTTCTTTAATATTGTTTTTAAAAAACGGTGGTCGTATTTTGGCAATCATTTTTTAACGGGCCGATCATGCCATACCAGTGCTTTTTAATATGTTACAAAATATTGAAAGCGAACCCATTCTTGATACTCGCGAAGTCTTTTAAGCTTTGGTGCCAGAGGAATATGCAGGATGGAAGAAGCAATCCAAATGTTTTGACAATATTTGTAAGGGACGAAAAAAAATATCTCCTCGAGAATATCGAACGGTAGTGAGTGTGCTAAACCTTTTGCCGGAGGAGCTTTCAATGGATTTTGAGCTTTAGTTTTAAATTTAGATATTATATAGTCCATCATTCTTAGCTGAGAAATCGCAACAGAAGCACAGCAATATTGATAACTGTTTTTAAACCGTGGTTGAGCAGGTTGCTGTGCCTCAGGCAGATATCAAATGAATGACAAACACACATGACAAAGAGACCCACAAATAGTATGTCAGCGTAAGTCCGACTGCAGTGCGTATGAAATGAGACAAGTCAGTCGACCAATTATGAGCAAGACAGAAAAAGAGAGAGTAATTTCTCTCACTAGAAGTGAGTGAGACCAAGGTGAGTGGGTTTTCTTTTTCGCCTGGCATGAGAGACTGTGTATTTTAATTATGAGGGTGTTTACCCTCATAATCGAGATCTCCCTTATTTGGGCGTCTCGAGCGGAGTCCAAATATAAGAGAGATCCCGAAAAATACGGGTTGGCGAAATGTTCCCCACGACAAAAAGCTCAAACTTGAACAAAGAGCGACTTTTCTGCAGCTAAAAGCGATTTTTGCGGCGAAAAACTTTTCGCCGATTATCGAGCTCGAATTTGCGATTAATCTATAAATTGAGATGTTGGATAAACGAGTGTTGCATTAGCCTGGTCGAGTGTTTCAATTGTATTTAAATATTTCTAATACAATCTTCTCAAAGACACATATATTTATTTCATACATACGCATTATTATATTTACAAAAATTTCAATTCGACAATTTTCATAACTAAAACAGCGACAAAAATAGTTGACAGAAAATGAGAGAATGGTTTGTGAGAAATTGAGCCGGAAGAATCGTTTTGAGACGACGCAGCTTTCCACCGCTCCAGGCGTTCTTTGACAGAGGAGGACGTGGTCGTGCTCAGGCTTCCGGAGTTGTGTCTAAAAAGGTGAAAATTGTAATAATTTACCATTGTTTTTTTTCAATTTTTGGTATATTTTTCGCATATTCCAAATTGGTATTACTTGTTTAAAAAGTATTGATAAATTATCAAATAAATTGTCAATTTTTAAAAGCATAAAGTGCATTTTTTCCAAATTCAGTTTTCTGGACCCTCTCAGCCCTAAAGCATTTTCAAGTCATACCTGGATCCTTGACCCGAAGAAGCGGTTGTTGTGCTGACATAAGTCCTGTCATTCTTAATTTTCAACCCAGAATTTCCGAATATCTCGTCTTCTTCCTCCGGAATGAAACTCAAGGGACTAGTTTTGACCTGAGGACGAGATGTGGGAGTCGGCACAATTTTGTTGTTTTGAGAGCGCGACGATTCGCCGAACACAACCAATGGAGGGGTGGATGAGGCGATCCTGAAAGTTTGACGAGCTGCATAGAAATTACTTTATTCTTTAGGCAATTCTATTCCCGGTATTGTGTTTTATGAAATTACTATTCGCAAATAACTTTGTTTCCGGGCATGGATCACCTAATGAATTACTTTTTTTATCATAGTTTTATTGCAGTTGAAGTTTTAACGCAATTGAACTCAGCTCTCATCAAAAATAGATAATATGTTTTTGCTGTCTGACATTTCTTCAACATATAACCAAATTTCGAGGACCGCTATAATATTTTTATTTTCCGTAAAAGTTCCTTACTTTGAAGTCATTTTCTCGGCCTGTTTCGGAACCGATTCCAAGTTGCATTGATTTGAGTCGCAAATACAAAAATTGACGTAACCGTCGTACGTTGAAGCACATCGAGACTGAACGTCGCCCGAGCCCGTGTATTTCTCCTCTTCCGGGAAATCACGGTGGAATTGGCTCTTGTCCACGCACTTTTTCTCCACAATGAACGATCCTTGAAATTGAAGTGATAGCTTTTTTAGAATTTGCCAATGATTTGAATGCGCACCCAAATATTTATTTGAACATTTGTCATAATTTTGAAAAAAACTGATATTTTTCATAAATTTTGTTACGGATATAAAAAAATTGTCCAAAATATGCCAAAAATGTCCGATTTCCAGAAAAAATTATGCCTTTGGCGTATTGTGAAAAAATAAATTTAAGTAAAAATATTTTCTTTTAATCTCAATAGTACCTTTGCCGTTGTGCGTCTGTCTCGTCAAACAATAGAATTTTTGATTTGAATCGGCTCGAGGGCATTTGGACACAGATTGTTGGCGACAGTCTGCCATGGCGTCTTTCAGCTCGCTGTCAAGGCACGTCATGCAACTCAGCGAGTCTGTCTAAAATAGAAATGTTTTTGAAAAGAACCAAAAAAGTTTCATACTTCAGATTATTTTATTTTGTTTTTAGATTCTAGCATATTTTTCAATAAAATTTTTAGAATTTGTTTCGTTAAAACAGAAGCCGAATCCAAAAAATTCGTAGTTTTGAATCTTTGCTGACCTCTTTTCTTAGTTTCAAATCCGAAGTAAACAGCCAGTTTTCTTTACAATTACCTTTTACTCATTCCGTTTTTAAAATAATGTATCCCGCAGCGAAAGCTGTGATTCCGAAAAGAAAATCCAATGCAAATTTATGCATCGGAGATATCATTTTTGCGTGACTGTCTGTTCCAACTCAGAAACTATGCTTTCGTTTTTAAGTGCAGCAGTAATATAATATTGAAATGGATGGAATGATGCATAAAGTGTAAACCTTCAGTTAACAATCGACCGGCAAGTAATGAAAACAGGGGGTTTATATTTTAATCTATCAAAAATAAAATATAATCGAACCTATTTTACTTTGTATGTTTTTGTTTGAGTTGTTTAACATAGCAAATGCAAAATGCAAAAGTAAAAACCATCTTAACCTCCCATAATAAGAAATGTCACAGCGCGAGACATAATCCAGAGGATATGATATTTTCTTTTGCAAATTTGTCTCATCAGCCACAATTCTCCATCGAGACCATTTTCCCGGTCAATTTAGCGTCCTCGTATTTTTTTGTCATGTCTCACAATAGAAATCTTTGCATTTTTAAATGTTTTTGAACGTTAATTGTCCTATATATATTGTGCAGGTGGACTCTGGAACGCTTATATCTGGAGATCTGTCAAGCGGTGGAAAAAAGTGACGACGGATTCGGATTCAGGGTGAAAAATTATCGGGAAAAAAATTTAAAAAATTCATGGGGGGGCTTATTTCGATTTCCAGGGGGGGGGGTCCAAAACCAAAAATGCAAGAAAAAGTGATCCTAAGACGTTTTAAAGGTCAGATTCGGGATTTTTGACCCAAAAAGTGGCTTTTTCCAGAAAAATCCATTTTTTGAAAATTTGACTCTTGAAGGCCGAAAAAGCTGAAAATTGCAGGAATGGGGTATTTCGATACGCTGAATCCGGAAATGGAATCGGTTTTTCGATTTTTGACCCAAAAAGTGGCTTTTTCTGGAAAAGTCCATTTTTTGAAAATTTGACTCTTGAAGGCCGAAAAAGCTGAAAATTGCAGAATGGGGTATTTCGATACGCTGAATCCGGAAATGGAATCGGTTTTTCGATTTTTGACCCAAAAAGTGGCTTTTTCCAGAAAAATCCATTTTTTGAAAATTTGACTCTTGAAGGCCGAAAAAGCTGAAAATTGCAGGAATGGCGTATTTCGATACGCTGAATCCGGAAATGGAATCGGTTTTTCGATTTTTGACCCAAAAAGTGGCTTTTTCCAGAAAAATCCATTTTTTGAAAATTTGACTTTTGAAGTCCGAAAAAGCTGAAAACTGCAGGAATGGGGTATTTCGATACGCTGAATCCGAAAATGGAATCGGTTTTTGTATTTTTGACCAAAAAAGTGGCTTTTTCCAGAAAAATCCATTTTTTGAAAATTTGACTCTTGAAGGCCGAAAAAGCTGAAAATTGCAGGAATGGGGTATTTCGATACGCTGAATCCGGAAATGGAATCGGTTTTTCGATTTTTGACCCAAAAAGTGGCTTTTTCCAGAAAAATCCATTTTTTGAAAGAATGGAATTTTTTGACAGAGCCCTGATTTGTGACTGAAGTTGACAGAGCCCTGATTTGTGACTGAAGTTGACAGAGCCCTGATTTGTGACTGAAGTTGACAGAGCCCCGATTAGAGATTTAAGTTACCAAACCCATGATTCGAGATTTAAGTTACCAAATCCATGATTTGTGATTGAAGTTGACAGAGACCGATTCGAGATTTAAGTTACCAAATCCATGATTTGTGATTGAAGTTGACAGAGACCGATTCGAGATTTAAGTTACCAAACCCATGATTCGAGATTTAAGTTACCAAATCCATGATTCGAGACAGAACAACTGGCCAACCCTGGGGTGGACAACTGACAAAAATATGATAACTAATACCAAACCACCAGAGATTCTAACGGAAAAAACCGAAAAAATCCCGAAGAATCCTGAAGAATACTGAAAAATTCTGAAAATTGAAAATGGAAAAACTGAAAAATCGAAAATTTGAAAAATGGAAAAATATGATAACTAATACCAAACACAAGAGAATTCGACGGCGCGGCTTTGCCGCGCCCTTTCAACTTGACTAGTATTGTTAATTTTGTATCACAATAAATTTAGAATAAAATACCTCTGGTCTCGATAACCCATTCGCGGATGAGAACAATGGTTGTTTTCCTTTATGATTAGTACCGAATGTGCCCGGAAGCGGTTTGGAGAGAACATCACTTCCAGCGCCGTCTTTTTGAGCCACCATCTAAAAGTTTTTTTTCAGCACTTCATTGTTCTTTTTTTATATCAGAGTGCCAGGACCAAAGAATCGACAGCAAAATATGGCATGCATAATACGTTTTTGACTATTTTAAAGAGTCAAAGCAAAAGTGTTTTCTTTCCATTTTATTAATCAAAATTTAAAACATTACCAAAGAAATTAAAAAATTTGAAAAGATAACATTCAATTAGAAATGTTATATATAATTTTCATATTTTCAAGTTAAAAAATACACCCACACTCATATATTTTCACGGCATGAATGCCAAATTGGTTTGAACATCAATGTTATGATGCGTGTATTGAGATATTGAATTTTATACATATGAAAGTTTTAATCGTAGCACAGATGAATATTATTTGGAACTACACAGACAGCTATACACACATGATGAGACTCAATGCGCATTAAAGCTATGCGATTAGCAAACTTGATTTGTTTAGACAATGTATTCAAAAACGAAGATAAAAATGTTTGTTTCTTACAAACAAACGCTTGCATGCAAAAGGTTAATAATACACACCAACGCAAATTTTGTTCAGTACTTGTGAATATTTGGAGCTACGAACAAATTGTGCATATTTGTAATCTATTCCTGATAGACATAAAGACAGAGAAAAACATTTCAAGAGACGTCCGAAAATCGGAGGGGCTAATTTTTCAAACGAGAGGAGTTAATTATAGAGTGGAGCTAATTTTATGAGGTCTAATTACAGGGAATATGGTAAGTAACATTCGTATAGGTATTTGAATATTCATTTTAAAGCTATGAAATGAATCGGTGTATACAGTCATACCTCGATATACCTCACACATCGGGACTGGCGATTTTGTGCGGTATATCGAAAGTGCGGTTTATCAGAAGTGCGGTATATCGAGGGAATTTTGTATGGAAAAAATCCTTCCATTGCAAAGTTGTGCGGATAAACGAAATTTCCTATATTTTTTGTCATTTTTTCAAAATAAAAAATAAAATTTGAATTCCCGCCCAAAACATTTTGAATTTTTTTACTGAGTTTTACTGGTTTTTGCAAAAAGTTTTGCAAAATTTTCGAAAAATTGAACAAAAACAGGAAAATTTTGTGTAAAAATTCAAATTTGCGCCAAAAAGAGTACGATTTTTCTTTGCGCGGATAAACGAAAAATTTTACTTGAAAATTTCACTTTGGTTCCGCAAAAACCTGTGCGGTAAATCGAGTTTAACCGCACAAAATGCGGTATATCGAGGGAATTTTGCATAGAAAAAATCCGTTCCAGCCAGATTTGTGCGGATGATCGAAAGTGCGGCTTATCGTGTGTGCGGTATATCGAGGTATGACTGTATACATTTATAAATGGTTTACATAATTTTAGATTAAACATTTTCAATGATAAAACATACAAAAGCAATTTTCGTAAAACTCTCACCTCATCCTTCTCCAAGTAATAAAACAAACAGATGTGGGTGTGCATAGTTTTAGTTTCAAAGTACCAAACAAAAACGTTTACGTGAAAATTTTTAGAAAAGATTGTGATTTTGGTCATAATCCAAAAATTTGACAAAGCTCACCTGTTCCACGACACTGGCGCGATTGCATTGTGAGTTTGAGCACACACAATAGTTGGAAATGGTGGATCCGGATTCCACACTATTACATCCGTCGAGGATCGCATTTTTGCCGAACTCCTCCAAAATCGCCTTTTCAGGAACGCACATTTTTTCCACTCCAAATCGACCTAAAATCAAAAATATTCTAATTTTTCGACACTAAAGGGATATCCTTCGATTTTTCATTATAACAAGTGTTTAAATAGTCACTTACGGGATGAAATTAAAATTTCAAAATGTTCCCTATATGTTGAATGAAAATATTGGCATGAATTTTCTTCTTTCAAGTTTTTAAACATTCTCAAATTCTTTTCTCAAAATTGGATTTTGATACAATCAAATTTTCAATGTTTCCAAATAAAAAGCAAGGAATCTCTGGATGGCACTTACCTTTGTCTGTGATAATTTGTCGAGAAAAGCATAGTTGGCGACCGGAAGTGGCCAATGACAGTGACTCGTCTGGGCAATCCACGACAATTTGTGGAGAGCAGTCTACGCTGCTGTCTGCCAGTCCAGCTTGACTGCATTGCATACAAGAAAGCGCTAAATTTATAGTTTTAGACCTTCAATTTAAATCTCTAGGTTTTTAGTGGATCATACTTTCCAAAGATATTTTTAGAAGAAAAATCTTAAAAGATAAAAATATAACTATTGGATGGCCTCTTTATATGGCCACAATAAGCCTTTTCCTATGTTAAATATCAAAGTTAATGGGTAAGGTCAACCACCGATCAAAATACAAAGTCTTTTTTGCAAGTTTTAAACCATAGCACAACTCATGCTTGAGCTCAATTCCGAGTAATGGCTTAAACTGACTTGAACATAGCAAACTGTAAGCTTATCTAATTACAATGCTTAGCTCCAATTTAGGACTATTTTGACCAAAAAGTGCTTTTATATAAAACAAGGTTACTTTTTGTAACAAATAATGCATTCTCTGAATAATTTTCGAGACCATTTTTCCGATGAAGTTCGGAACTCAAAAATCTCAATTTATATCACCACAGGAATAATTAAAAGTCTTACGCTTTCGTGGACCGGACTCCGATGTCAACGGATTTTGCTTTGTGCTGGTTGGGAAGAATGCCGATTCCGGGGCTATTGTTGCGAACGGATGTTGCGGCGGTGTTGAGCCCCGTTGAGAAACGGTGAAAGGAGAAGGTATGTTATTGGCAGGAGCATTCCAGGCCGATGTCTGGAGCAATGGCCTATCAGTTGTTCTGGATACGGAGCGCAGCTCTTCCTCGGCGGCTTTCTTCAATTGTTCCTCTTCGTCGCGTGCCTCCTCACCTAGAAAGAAACAAATTTGTAGAAAAATATTACATAAAATGTAAAGAGTTATTTCTTATCAAAAAAAGTCATTTGTTAAATATAACAAAATAAATTTGGCCAATTTGAGAAAAAATTTCGATGAAAATTTATTTTCCTCCTAAACTTTTTACAGAATTGACTAAAAAATAGTTTTACTGAACCCCATATTGACTTGTGAGTGAGCAATCGGATAACTCGTCAAAAGATGAATAATCATATTCAGTATTCTTTGATGTTTTCAAAATTGTCAAGAACTTTCCTAGAATATTGTAGGTTTCTATCAGGAGTATCTATCACTATAAAACGGTGTTAGAAAATTCTGAAATGTCTGAAAAAATCGATAACATCAATTCATATTTTGATCAGTTACCGGGGGCTTACTCAACGTGAAAAACGGCGGTATAATACGCAAAAGGCCAAAAATAAAATACTTTGTTCTTCTCCAGCGCTCCCGTGTTCATTGTTGAAACTTGGACGGCTTCTAGGATCAATAACAAATCCTGACTGACTTCTCGCTTGGTTTCCTTCCACAAAAGCTGTGCGCGGGCTTGATCCTCCCCAACTCGGAGTGGTGACTGTGGCGTGGGATTCCTGAAATGTATTAGTTAACCTAATATTAGGCATTTGGACGGTGGAAATACCCGCTTAGGTTCTTCCCAGTTTGGCTTCATTTGGGGACTTGTGTAACGATTTTTCGCGTTTTACATTTTTGAATTTTCAGGTGATAAATTTAAGTGAAAATGCTAAATTGAGCCATGTATCAAGAGCTATCAGCTAATTAGAAACCATAAGTATACATTTTTGTTTATATAAATATATCTCCAAAATTTGGTGATCTTACTAGCGTATTAAAAATATACGCACAACCCACAATTTTTGCATTACTAGAGGTTTTCGGTAATTTTCTATTGCGAAAAGACATAGTAAGTACATTCATAACAAGGCTGAAAATGTATATAAGATGCTATCTGTATTCTATGCGAAAAACGCATATGTTTCAGTGACGCAAAAACGACATAGCTGGGTTGGAGAGTAGAGAACAAATGCAGAGAGCGGAATTCGTTTTGGTTCCTTTAAAAAATGTTTCAACTTTTTTCAGTACGTTAAAAATTTTGTTGCCCTGTATTTAAAAATCAATTGGAATCATAATAATTTTTTGATGGCAAAAACTTATTATGCGCTGCTGATTATGACTCTGGCAACTTAAGCTTAATTTCGCAACAAAGTTAAGTTTAATCTGGCAACTGTTTGCAGAGGAGAATTTCTGCCGGAGATGAATCGATGGGCCAATCGTGCACTAGTGAAATATTTTCCAAACCATTATCCCTATCTTTTCAGCAATTCAAGACTGTAAAATACATACACACAACACATTTCGTTTGATTACTTGCAGATACCACTTATTGGCTGTGGGATACCAGATATATCAATAATAGTTAGTCTAGCAGAACTTTTACAAACTAAAATTTTCAACAAGCGAACATGTGAGCGCATAAAACGCATACTTTGTCTGATCTCACTATTATTATCCCTATTTCTCCAGTATTCCGAATAAAAATGCGAAAAAAATGTTTAAAAAATAACAGTAATTTTTACCTCTCTTGGCTCAAACGGCCGCGCTTCACCACCCGTGTTTGATTCTGGCGCTGTGTCAAAAAATTCCGGATGCTTCTTAAATTCAGACTCAAAGTCATAAAATTGTCAAGACTTAGAAAGATATAAAAAATACCGTTTCAAACGCCGTAAACTGATCAACAATCGGCGCTTGGTTGCATAGCGGTTCATTTCTGCACAAGCTGAAACACACATGTAAAAGCGAGATTTTTTTTGAATTGGCGGGGAAAGCTAAGCTTGCTCACCAATAGGCCACTTCAAAGCCGTCAATGTCGACGACGTCGCATTCTTCCTCCAGCTGGTTGTTTTTCTGAGGGAATGTGTTATAATGAGCGGACTCTGCGATGCACTCTTTCACTATTGTGTATGTGCCTGAAGTTTGTCAACGTTTGGTTATACTTTGATTAATTTGTTTATTTTATGGGGAATGTCAAGCACAGAGATACCGCCATAGAGTTGAGCAAAGAAAAATTCTTCATTCCAATCAAAAACAGTTTTATTTGTCAAGAATTGACATCATTGGATTTTCTCACATTAGAGTCTAGGACATTTTCCCATTTGGGACATTTACTGAAAGAAGAATGTTTGGTGAACGTTTGCGAAATGTGACCCAGAAAGGGTAAATACACTGGAGGGAAGGTCCGCGAATGATATACGAATTTTTCACGATCAAACGTCAACAAACCGTTATTGGACCTGTGCCTGGTCGTCCTGCAGAATACCTTTTCATTCGGATACCGCTTCTCATAACTGGAGCAGTCGTACTGAAAAGGAGTTGAGCATTCTCCGAACTCATCCAAATTGTTCTCGGCGCAAATATTGCAACTCAGGCTTTGAATAGCTGAAATAACGGTAACATATAGTAATCGTTTGGCGAAAATTTTGAAATTATGTTTCTTGGAAAATGACTCCATCATGCCGATTATCGAATCACAGATCAGAAAGATACAATTTCGTTTCAAGACTGAATTGTTTAGAATTTTTTAATTGCACGGAAAATTTCTTCATACCTGAAACTTGTAGAAAATAGAAAAAATTTTTTTAGTTAGTTCTCTTTGGATAGCAAAAAGATTTGACACAGGAGCGATTCGAACGCTCGCCCGCAGAAGCGGACTGCGACCTGAACGCAGCGCCTTAGACCACTCGGCCACTGTGCCACATATTTGAAAGGGAACAAAAAGTATCTGTATTATTCAGTTTGCACTCAATTTTTGCTCTGAAACCATTTATTTTACAGTGGACTCTCGATAAAACGACACCTTCGCCGGGTACCGAGAGATCGCTTTATCGAAAGTCGACTGCATATTTTTCACAGTGTTGAGCAAAGAAAATTCCTTCATTCAAATCAAAAACAGTTTTAGTTATCAAGAATTGGCATCATTGGGTTTTCTCACATTAGAGTCTAGCACATTTTCCCATTTGGGACATTTCCTGAAAGAGGAATGTTTGGGGAACGTTTGCGAAATGTGACCCAGAAAGGGTAAATGCGCTGGAGTGAAGGTCCGCATACGTTGGAATGATATACGAATTTTTCAGGATCAAACGTCAACAAACCGTTATTGGACCTGTGCCTGGTCGTCCTGCAGAACACCTTTTCATTCGGATACCGCTTCTCATAACTGGAGCAGTCGTACTGAAAAGGAGTTGAGCATTCTCCGAACTCATCCAAATTGTTCTCGGCGCAAATGTTGCAACTCAGGCTTTGAATCGCTGAAATAACGGTAACATATAGTAATCGTTTGGCGAAAATTTTGAAATTATGTTTCTTGGAAAATGACTCCATCATATGGAATCATTGATCAGAAAGATACAATTTCGTTTCAAGACTGAATTTTATTATGGAATTGTTTAGAATTTTTTAATTGCGCGGAAAATTTCTTCATACCTGAAACTTGTAGAAAATAGAAATTTTTTTTGTTGGTTCTCTTTCGATCGCAAAAAAGGCTTTGACACAGGAGCGATTCGAACGCTCGCCCGCAGAAGCGGACTGCGACCTGAACGCAGCGCCTTAGACCACTCGGCCACTGTGCCATATATTTGAAAGGGAACAAAAAGTATCTGTATTATTCAGTTTGAACTCACTTTTTGCTCTAAAATGTTTAATTTTACAGTGGACTCTCGATAAAACGACACCTTCGCTAGGTACCGAGAGGTGTCTTTATCTAGAATCGACTGCATATTTTTCAGTTCATGTTTTGATTGTAAAATCTCGAAGAATCAATTTTAATCATATGTTTACAGGTTGATTTTGTTCGGATAAAAAATATACAGGGTCAAGTGAAATATTTGGTACTATTCCCGAATTTTTCATTTTAATCAACGAAATTTTGGCACACAATATTACTTTGGAAAGTGATGAAAATAATATCGTTTCGAAAATATTTAGTTATCGGTTGGAAACGTTATTTTTATTGCGTATTCATATTTTAATTTTTAGTTCAGACCGGCTAGAGAAATTGTGAGTCCAACTTTCTTCGTGAAACAAGGAAAGCCCCAATAATGCAAATCTATGGGCCTTGACCCAGTAGCCCAGAATCCCACTGGCGAACAATGGCCCTCGCCGGGGTCATAAAGGGTGCGACTAATCGTTCGTCGTTCAATCTGCGCCCAACACATTAATGCTTTCCCGCCCATCCTTCCAGGCAATTAAATCTTTGTCCATTTTCCGCTTGAAAATTGCGTAAATGACCTCAATTTCACTTGGAAAAATAATTAAATTTTGAAAAGTGCATAAAAGAGACATAACATAAAAATAACAAAAACGCCACAAAAGTGATTGAACAAAGTGGTACAAAGTTTTCTGGAATAAATTTGTGGTTTGTTGCAAAAAATTGGACTGGAATTGGCTTTAACAACTTACTCGTGGGAAGGATAACTGCTATGGCTAGTAATAATAATTTGTCCGGATAGTACATTTGACCAACTTGATCTAAAAATGTACAATTGTTATTATCAAGAGTATGACTAAAATGTACATAAGCAACAACATTTTTTCTAATCCATGCGTACAAATTAAAAAATCACAAATTTTTTGTAAAATGTCATATTGCCATTAACTGAAGCCTACCCAAGAGTGCATGACAAGCCTTAGCCTAATAACAACAGAAGCACCCCCTCAGGGGAAGTTGAAACCTTTTTTGCCCTTTCCGGTTTCCACCATTTGGTATTGATTTTTCTTATCTTGATACAATTTATCTAATGGATGGATTGCAAGATTGAAACTCTGGCACTTTAGTTAAAGGGAATATTGTTCTTTTATGTTCATTTTTCGTCAGAACGAGAAAGGAATATGGAAAACAGTGGTATGCCATGAACGAGGGAATATATTAATCAAACATGGGAATCAGTAAAAGGTTTATCCTTACTCAAGAATATTTTATATGACAGAAAGATTTCCTAAAGGTAAGTAAAGATCAATGTCGGATATCAGAATAATAGTAGTCCTGACTTCTATGTTTGGTTGAATTGCTAATTTTCAATGTTTCAGATTTCAAATAAATAGTATGAGTAAACAATATTTGTCACTTTTCATTTTTGAATAATTTTTCAGAACAGATTTTTCAGAAATATCGCTAAAGCTTACAGGGTAAGTATTTCGTCTAACATACACTTTGGACAACAGCCATAATCTGAAGTTTTGATGGAATAACTGTGAGGAGCGAGTTGTGTTTAATCGAATTATCATAAATGGATGGAAGTGGTTTTGTAGGGTATTGAGAATTCAAAATGTATGTCACGGAACAGTTTATCGGATCATATTTTATCGGAATAACGGTATAGAACCGAGTTATGCAAAAGATTATCAGAGTGACTGGAAAAGGGTTTCGATATAGAAAGGTCCACAAATTCTTCCGGATCTTAAATGTAAGTTATTAGTCAATTTTTATACCTAAATAAATTTTTTCCGGAAAATAATGTTTTGATCACTGAAACGGTGCGACAAATAACTTAATGTTGGAAAATTGAATGAATCAATGTGAAGAGGACTAAACGATTAGTGTCAACTCTAATTTAACAGTAATATGATTATGATGCTTGGAAAATCAGATTTTTGCAGAAATTTACAGTTCTAGCAAAAAATTACCAATATACGTGAGCGACAACGCATTAAATAAGCCTTTGTTGTCCCTAATAAGGTGACGTCCTATGTAATGACGTAATATCTTGAGCTCAACTTTGTTAAACAAAAAATAGGAAAAAGCTAAATTTCAAATTAGGTTTTTGGATGTCAAAGTTCAAATTTTGATGCCAGGATGTAGAGAGCTCTGTTTTATGCTATTACGGAACATTCAAACAAAAATTAAGAAAATACGAATAAGTAAAAATTCACGTTGCAATGAGTACAACCGCACAAACTTTTTACACATCGATGCTGATCATCACCAGCGTCTAGCACAAATTACAATATAACCGTTTATACAAATAACGTCATTTGAACTTGAAACAGAATAGAAACATAGAATCCCGTTACAAAAACATCAGAAACAAAAGAGAGTCGTAACTTTCCCTTTCTTTTCGCGTCACAAGCCATCAATACACTCTTTGAAACAAATACGAGATCGTAATTATTACCAATCCACAGCTCAGACAATAAAAGAATAATTCGCTCAAGCACGAGCTCAAGCCCTCAAGGTTTGAGCTGAGCCTTGAAGCAAGACTTAGAGAACACGACTCTCTCCTCAAAATATGAGCATAGAGGTGAGCGCAGGTGAGAGTGAGTGAAGGACGGGAGCCTTTAAAAGGGCGCCGAATAGATTGAAGAACTTTCAGGAGGGCTTGAAATGCAAGAAGGCCGCCTCGGAACTCATTCTTATATCCATATACGGATCATGCAAGCGTAGAAAGTGCCCTTTGCGCAGATCGTGCGCTAGAGCTAGAATTTTCCTCGGAGCTCAAATGCTTTCCTGTCCGAAATGGATTTCCCTCGCGAAAAATCCCTTTAGGAATTGCGTATATGGATCCATAGCTCATGGGATTTCACGCGAGCTCACAATAGAAGTTCATGGATTTTACAAGAGAATATTTTCTCACTATATGACAAATCCTGTGAGGATCTGTCACCGTCACTAAACGGAGGGGATTTTAACTCGGTGATTTTCAAAGAATCCCGGTTCGCGGCTGAGTCTATGGGTTTAGGGATTCAGAGACGTATTCAAAAGGGATTTCGCAGTTTACTGCGAAGTTTTTGAACCGTGGCATGCTCTGATTTTCTCACAATATGCAAAAAATCTCAACAAAAGGGAAATTTCAAAGAAAAACGGGAAAATTGTGAGATAATGTGAAAAATGCGGATCACTTCTCTCATTGAACTATATATGAAATTCGTTTGGATTATTTATAAGATATTAAAAACCTGTAGGATGCTGTTAATACTAGCAAGTCCTCTAGCAAAGAACTTGCTAGAGGATATGTAAAAAATTAAGTAAAAATGTTAAAACAAAATGAAAATAAAATTTCTAACGACACAAAGAAATGACTGATATCCGAAAAAAATTTTACCCCAAGTATTACCAAATAAGTTCACCAAATTCACAATAATAAAGTTTATTTTAGAAATTTAATTTTCAGAATTCCCTTTTGAATTTCCAAGAATAAGTATATCTATATCGAGAAAATGTTCTTGACTTTAGATTCAGTTTAGTCCCCTGTAGAATACTCATTTATTAAGAGAAGGCTCAATACAAATAGCATTGGAACAAAAACTGTAAGAAGCAAGCCTGTTCCCATAATTGACAGGAGGCCTGTCATGACAATTTTTCATCCAAATGTTCCAAATATTTAAAAAAATGGAACGTTTACAAAAAATATTGTAGTCCAATAGAGACAGTTTCAAGGAGTCAATCATAGAAATTCAACTTTGTACTATGTGTGTGAACCTAATGTATAGCCAAAGGAGTTGCAAAAAAATGATTTCTTTTTTCGAAGTTCACGTATTCCGCAATTGTTTAGAGTAGGATTAAGAATGTTCAACAGTTTGCCAAATTTGAGAATAGCCCCCGTAATTCGGCAAAGAATCAATCAAACAATCCAATAATCAAACAAAATACCAGCCAAATATCCTCCAGACTCAAAATTGCCCTCAAGCTGTCACAACAATGTTTCGCAGCGGCCTTTCTTCCTTCCCTCCAAAAGTGATCTCTCCGTCTGCGCACTCACCCAGATCCTCCCAGCCGACTCACCTAAATTTTCCTTCCCTCAAAACTCAAATTTGCGAAGGGGTGATCACAGCCAGTGAAAAATGCTGGAAGGTAGGCAGGAAAATCCTTGCTTGTAGAAAACGGCTCAGTTTTGCGCCGGCCCTTTTACGAAATTTGTGTGTCATTGTTTGGGCGATCGGATATTATTTCTCTGGAGACAAACAAAAATCGCCAGAACGATCCTTGGAAATTGTTTGCTCGTCTCTTCCCCCAAAAATGTCCCCCCAAAGACCCAAAAATGCCCATTTTGGAGCGAGGAGAGAAAACATCCTAAAACGAACCTCCAAAATGAATCCTCAAAACGAGGTTGAGCCTTTGCTTAGGGCGATGTGGGAGTTTTAGGGCACAATCCCCCGGATTCCGCCATTGTTTGCGCGGGGATTTACACGTTCGGCGTTGTTCTGTAAATGATTTGCTCGTAAATCCATAATCCTTTGAAAGTGGCTTGGGGAAGTATTCATTTCGGAAGATGTGAGATAGATTTTTGTATTACATTTGAATGCATTTGTATTTGATTTTGTGGAGCTTTAACGGATATTTTGGTGAGCTGAGTCCGAAATGACAGCTATATTTTTGTTTTAAGACGAGTTTTTGCCATTTTCGATCATTTAAAGCATCACTTTAGACAGTTTTTCAAGGAAAATTGAGTCAACCTATTGATTTAGAAGACGCAAAAATGGTTTAAAAATTGATATAAAACTCAAAACTAATAAGTTTTTCGGCCTCAGCGGAACGAGAATCTCTAAAAAATGCTGAGTGCTCGAAGGTCTGTATAAAAAGCACTACATTAAAAAATCTGATTTTTATGTTAAAATTCCATTTAACAATGATAAAAACACACAAAACGCAAAAAACATAGAACTACGACAAATATTATCGCTAAAGTTTCCGTTTTAGCAAATTTAAATTGTTTATTGGAAACCTGCATTTACAATCCTGCCTGGTGTCAGTTTAAATTAAAATATTGCGCGATGTTGAAAGAAAGTTTATTGCAGTAAATCATAATCACTCTCAATAAAAAAGTTAAATGTCATGTTTAATGCCGTAAGATATGTGATATCTTTCTTACCATCTCCGACATCGTAAGTAAGAGAAGATGGTTGAGCCTGCTTCTTCACTAACAACTCGACGATGCCAGATTCGATGAGTGTCAGGCGCGAGATAGCTATTTTCAAGAAGATTGAATCTGTAGTGAGCTGTGCACTTGGCCGTGCGCAGTCGGCCAAGTGTGTCTACATCAATCTATCACCCAAGTCCGTCTACAACAAATCTTAACATGAAATATGAGTGAGCCCGCGACAACAAAAAGTTTCACTGACGACGATTCTCTACAAAAAAACATCCAATATTTATTCCTCTTATACTATCAGATCAAATATGTGCCATCTCAAAGACAGCACTTTCCAAAATTTGTTTCGTCCTCCGCAACGGTGTATGTTGGGCGGAAACATTTAAGTACCTCAAACTTGGGTATTTAAACCGAAAATGTTGGGAGACGAGTGACCTTTATGGTGTGAATGGGCCGGTTTAGTGACAGTGTGCGGCGCCAAGAAAAGATCGTTGATTAGAGCAGAGCACAGGGTAGGGATGTGTCTGTCGGTTATTTCCCACTGCGCCGCTTCCCACTGGCTCGCTCGGAGAAGAAGGTAGGAAGAGAGCACAGACAAGAAGAGAAAACATAGTGGGACAGCAAAATCAATATTGGCATTTTGTATTACTTTCAAATTCCTTCTTTCGTAATTGTTTTCGAGCAATAGAGATATCTGGAAGCGCTCAGAAATATTTTCACTTTGCCTGTGTACAACTTTCCTTATACCCAGATAATATTCGAACTTGTCCTTCAGAAATTAGGCTGCTGACTGAATGCTAATTTCTTGTGAAACCTCTGGTTTTTCAAGAAAAAGGTACAAGAACACTTTGTATGTTCTCGTACCTTTTTAAAGCATTTAATATTTTCAGAGCCCATATTTTCTATATTTCCCGAACATGGATTGCGGAGAAGCGGCCAAGAAGAACGTGGACCACGCTCCGCATCAAGTAAGAGAACCAGTGTACTTGTCAAAGTAAGTGCTTTAAGGCCACTTACTAATCTATGTAAGGCCAGCAAATGCATTTTCACGGGTGTTTCTCTAATTTGCATACTTGTCAAACTTTGCATATTTTCCTAAATTCCAGGGAACCTATGCACCTACTATGATTTTCCTTTACAATATTATCTTTTTTCCTGAACATTTGTTAGCTTTTACCATTTCAGTGATACGATCCTGGAAGCAGCAAAATTCTTGAATTATGAGAAATGGTCTCAAATGCGATTTCTGTGCCATCGAATCAATCAACTCATCCAAAGCAATCAATCAAAGTTGCAGGCCTTTGAAGTGAACAGTCTTAGTATGGAAAAAGTAAGTGTTTGGCTTTTCCGAAAATCGTCCAAAAATATAAAACAATCTATGTCAGAATTAAGCTTTCGTTTGTTCCGAAAACGCCATAGTCGACGATTTCGGACTCTGTCCGGAATTCATCAGGACCTCGTTTAAGAAATCGTGACCCAAACATTTTAGTAATCCAAAAACAGTTCAGAATGTTTCATCATTCACCAGATCGATTTCACTGAAATTGGCTATAGTTTGTCATAAAAACTCAAAAATTAGGTTCAAAAACGCCTTTCAGAGAAAATCTGAAAATGTGTCTGAAACCAGATAAAAAGTTGTCATAGTGATATTGATACCAAGTTTACATCCAAAACCGATCCAAATTTCGAAACGGCGTTTCAAAAATTTTTTGCTGATCAATTGCCAGACCAATTCTGGACAACAACATTCTTTGCTATTATCCGAGCTGAATTTATTTCAGATTGTGTGCAGGAGAAACTCTATAATCAGCTTCGAGCAGGGAATTCAGTCAGCCGACGCTGTGAGGAAATGGTTTCAGGATCATAGTTTATGCGACGACACGTCGGAAATACCTTTGGAGAAAGTGTCAGCTGGCATGAATCTATTCGATCCTATTCACATATTGCATGTCACTATACGAGCGTTCTTTGAGGAACCTAGAGAGAAAAATATGCCATTGACGGGAAAAGGCCAGCACATGGACCGTTGTTTTTCCAACGCAAATTTGATGTTGCATTCAAAACCCCCAGTGCTGTTCAGCGCCAAGTTTAATGCCAAGTACGAGTTTTATGGGGCGATCTTGTCTTACTTTTTCCGACTGCTTTACCATCCGGCTGCATATTTCCGGTAAAGCTATCGTTTCTTTTGTTTAGTATTTTTCTTTTTTAGAGAAGTGTCGATATTTCCTCCAATGACCGACAAATTTTGCGATGAGGTCTCAAAAAACCTTATACGTTGCGACCGATTTACTTTGCATCATTTGGATTCCAGGTAGGTGACGTTCGTTATCATCATACGTCATATTAGTCATGATCTATAAAAGCCATAAGCTTTATGAAATGAGCTAAAGGGAAGATTTTTCTAATAGAAACAGACTTTCAGACTTGATTTTCAAAGCTATCCACTCTCTAAAACTTTTCCACTTGGAACCAATTTCAGTTTAAACATTATTTTACAAAAACCTCGATTTTGACGAAAAGCAAAAAATCTGAGTATACCGGTGGGTTTTAAGGGGGTTTTAAAAAGTTTGGGAAATAAAAAATAGTGAATTTTTATTTTGGTGAAGAAAATTTTGTAAAATTTCCCCGAAGGAAAAAATTTTTGAAGAAAAATTGGAAAAAAAACTAAAATTTGCATAGTAAAATTAGTAGCAAATTTTAATTACAATTTTTCTCAAATTTTTTCCTTCTGAATTCAAAATCTGATCATGATCACTATATACCAACTTTTTAAGCTTAATCCACCGGTATACTCAGATTTTTTTCTTTTCGTCAAAATCGAGGTTTTTTGTAAAGTATTGTTTAAACTGAAATTTGTCCCAAGTGGAAAAGTTTTAGAGTGGATAGCTTTGAAAATCAAGTCTGAAATTCTGTTTCTATTAGAAAAATCTTACCTTTATCTGGGAAACCTATATATTTTCTTGCAAGTACAATGGGAAAATTTAGCTAGTTCATTAATATTAGTTAGTTAATAGTTACCTTTCTTTATGTAAAACTTCTAAAATTGTCTTCAGATTATGATATTTTCTCCCAGCATATGTCACTTCTTTTTTCAATTTTAGTTGGGAACATTCGTTGAAATGGCTGAAAGACAATGTTCGCGCAAAACAGGTCATCCTCCCCTTCAACTATAATCACGCAATGCCAAGTTCCGATCTTCACTCGCTGATCTCAGAATTTCTCCTCCAGAATGCATCAATTTGTGCCAAGGATCGCGTAACACTGGACTGGCTGCGTCATCCTAGGAAATTTGTCAGCGCTATGATCAAGGTTATTTTGTATTATCTCTAATAAAAACTGTTATTTTTATATAATATCTAGAGTATCTAAAGCTCTAACCTTTATTCAAAGTATCATTGGCGCATAATATATTTTTATAATTAATATTTTCGATGATATAGAGTGAGAAAATGGCCATTTTTAGACCACTTTCTTGAATTTCACTTTGGATATGTGTCATTTTCAGTGTTTGGGACCTGTTTGCTTAAATATAAAAAATTAGACGGGTCAATTTGTTTTCAACCGCTTTTGTTTGCAGAAATACGAAACTCTGGAAGTAACAAAGACAATTCCGTCAATTCTGATCGAAGATTGTCCGTCTAACGTTCAGCAGTGTTTCGAGTCAAGTTTGGTGAGTCAAGACGATCCGCCTCTTTATGACAAACGCTGTGACAATGTCAAGACTTACCAAATACATAACAAGTTGGATGTAAACCGGAAAATGATCGCGCAATTCAGACGCTGTTCTAAACGCAATTGTTTGTATTATGGCTCTATATTTCATATGAGATTTGAATAGAGAATTGGGTAAAAATGCAACTGATTCAATGACGCATTGAAATGAGATGTCAAATATATTGTTGCAATATTTGTATTTTGCCAGTAAACTTTCTTTGATTGTATATTTGATTACATGCGTACGGTTTATCCCTTCTTTTAAGTATTTGGCCTATGTCTGTAGTTCACATCTGTATCTCATGATCCACTGGGTATTTTTTCATGATCTTTTTTTAAAAATGACCCTCATGAAATTTTGATGTCGACAAAAATATGAAATGATTTTATTGAATTCGCGCCAAAATGCATTTTTCGATTTTCAAGGCTTTTTAAAGGTGGAAAATTCCAATTCTATTTTTATAAAATTTTTAAGGCTATGGCGGACATCTTTGCTTTTTACATTTTTTAAAATGGCCAATTTTTAAATTTTTTATGCCAAAAAGCCACTTTTCGGCAGAAAAATGCATTTTTTGTGCCAAAGCATCTAAGACGCTGAAAATTGGTATACAGGGGTTTTCGAACATGCTGAATCCGAATCCGAAGTCAGATTTGAAATTCAAAATTTGAATTCGCGCCAAAGTGCATTTTTTGATTTTCAAGGCTTTTTAATGGTGGAAAAATTCCAATTCTATTTTTATAAAATTTTTAAGGCTATGGCGGACATCTTTGCTTTTTACATTTAAAAAAATGGACATTTTTAAAATCTGCCATTTTTTTGATTACGAATCAGAAGTCATCATTCTGTTAGCATGTGAATGTAAGTATGCGAATGTAAGCGTGATAAAGTAAAGATGATAAAGTAAGCATGTGAATGTAAGCATGCAAACGCCGAACTCGCAAGCTTTTGCTATGGTAAGCTTCATTTTGTAAGCATGATAATGTAAGCATGCAAACGCCGAACTCGCAAGCTTTTGCTATGGTAAGCTTCATTTTGTAAGCATGTGAATGTAAGCATGCCTTGGTTAAGAAACGCTTCTCAAATAAACTTTTGAGAGACAAAGTCTCCCCAAGCTACTATATGTCAAAAAGTTTCAAGCTGCAGTTTTTCAAATTTTCAATTCTTCTTTTCTAACATTTTGAAGGCCATGAGGAATATCCTTGCTTTTTATGTTTTTGAAAATGTAAGCATGAGAATGTAAGTATGAGAATGTGAGCATCTATCCTTATAGTAAGTTAGTGATGTCTTTTCTCCGTCCGTTTCACGTTTTTGATCTTTGATCCCTTATTTTGTCCGTGTGTCCCGAATTTTGACTACAAACTACAAATTATGTAATTTATGGTTTTGTGCCATTTTAGGTCGAAATTTTTGGCACTTGGGGGTTTTCAGGTACGGGGAATCCGAATCTGAGGTCGGATTTGACCCCGGGGTCGAACAATGTTCGACATGGTCGAATATGGTCGAACTGGGGTCAAACTGAGCCGATTTTTAGCACTTGGGGGTTTTCAGGTACGGGGAATCCGAATCTGAGGTCGGATTTGACCCCGGGGTCGAACAATGTTCGACATGGTCGAATGTGGTCGAACTGGGGTCAAACTGAGCCGATTTTTAGCACTTGGGGGTTTTCAGGTACGGGGAATCCGAATCTGAGGTCGGATTTGACCCCGGGGTCTTGTTACCTAATAATGAGATTGTTTTTGGGAGAAGTACGAAAGAGTGATGGAAAATGTTAATGATATTCTAACCGTTTCGACTCTAAACCTAGACGGATAGAATTAGCTTACTACTACGTTATTCGAGTCTCATCAGTAGATGCTAACGTAGTTACAAAAGTTTTAAGCACGATAATGTAAGCATGTGAACGTAAGTATGAGAATCTAAGCATTAAAAAAGTGAGCTCGCAAGCTCTGCTGCTCTAAGCTTGGTTCTGTAAGCATGTAAACGTAAGCATGAGAATGTAAGTATGATAATCCAGTCATGATAATGTAAGCATGTATGACCTGGCATGGCACGGAATGTAAGACACGGGCGCGGCGTAGCCGCGCCCAAATGTTTCAGCCAACACGGTGCGGCGAAGCCGCACCGTTTTGGTTGAAACTAGCCATGTTCATGGCGTGTAACAGTTTTTAATGCATGTTATGCTTAAGCAAAATTTTAATATGCTTTTAAGATGAATTATTTCATTCACAGGAGAATACCATTTTTTAAGCATGGTATTTTATGCTTTTTATTTTAAGCAAGCAACTTATGGCGAAGAAAAATGCATAAGAACATGATGTTTAATATTCCGCCCTGCAGCTAGTTTTTACATTATTGTGCGATTATTATTCTCATAAACCAAGTTCAGCGATTTGACATATCGTGAAACTACTCTCGTTATAGGATGACATGACTCATAAACTTTTTTCATTGCAGACGTGATTGCGATCCGATTGTTGTGCAACCCATGGCTTTGGAATATTGCCTCGAGATAGCTATACTCAAGAAGATTGAATCATAGCATGAAATATCAGCGAGCTCGTGACACCACAAAAGTTTCACTGACGATGAATTTTTTATATTAGGTTGTTCACACAGTTTTCAGACTGGGCACAGGATTTCTAACCGGAAAATGGGGGAAATTTTTGCCGGAAAATTTTGCCGATTTCTTCTATATAGGGGTTTTCTGATGCGGGGAATATGAATTTGAGGTCAGATTTTAGTTGGTCCCGCTACGAAAATAAGGAAAACCGTTATTTTCTTCAAAAAATAAGCACTGGTAAGAATGCACTCAAAAATTTCAGTGACGTTTTGTGTAAAAAATGTTGTCTACATTTTGTCTAACTTTTCGATAACCGGTATCAGCACACCTGTGCGAACATTTTAAACTATCACATGCGGTCGTAATGATTGCGCGAGGGGTCTAACCGTTTGAGGGACTACCGCTTTAGCTGACTGGGAAGATAATTGCATTTAAAAGCTCATTGCTCGTGGGCGTTCACTTAATTTCTGTCTGCGTTTTCAAGCTAACGTTTTCAAGACACAATTACCGGTTTCTTCATACAAAACATTGATTATGTTCCAAGTGCCGACTTCTAAATGCTACTTCAGCAGACCATAATTCAATCCTTCTTTTTATTTTGTTCTTGATGCTTTTATAAGGTTAACAAATTTAGCGCTAAATCGGATATTTTACATCTGGTTTTGGTTACGAGCTTAGTGCTTTGCGAGAAAAATATGTTTTTGGTGCTAAACATTGTATGTATTTTGTACCGTTCTAAATTGGCCATGTCTTATATTATCACACCTCTTGTGAGTCTTGCGCGTTAAAACGATAATCTTGTCTTCATATGCTTATATTCATAAGGTAATATATCCACTGACTTAAAATTTAATTTTCTCTCGCAAATGTCAATCAATATGCGAAACATTTGAGACGTACTTTGTTTTGAAAGTGAAAAGCACTTCTTTCCTTGAAAGGCATTTCCGGGTGTGCTTTGTAACGCAAAATTTAACGCTATTTCCTTTTTTCCAGCTTTTTCACGTTAAAAGCAAAACTTAAAAATAATGTGACCTTCAGCGGGTTATGTCCATTTTTAGTAATCCCCAATTTAGCTTCCACCGATTTATTGACTGCAAAAATGATAAACTTTTAGAAACTTGTACTGTTAGCATAATATTAACAGTATTCAAAGCATTCACTAATAACCAATCTTACGGCTCTAGGCTTACTCACAAAAATGGACCAATATCTGGAGCTGTTGAAACTGAGTCGTCCCTATCGCGTGATTCTCGTGACCAACGCACTAATCTCGACCGTTTTATACCCATATTTGCTTTATCTATTTTTCACCCGAACTCCTAAGGAAATATCGACATGCATGAGATTGAATCTCTTCAATGCCACAACCACTTGCTACGCACTGAGCCTAATGTTGGCGCTATGGCAGCCGGTGCCAGTGGTTCCTCTTTTGGGTAAGCCATTTTATACATCGATGGAATGTCACCGTCAAATGCCTCAAAACTGGCAATCGACTTGTGTGGTCCTTTGCTTTTCTTTCTGATAAAAAGTCTTCGGCGATCGATCCAGTTAAGCAGCGTTGGGTTCACTTTTCACTGCAAAGCGGATCATAAGACCTTATACAAAATTTTATAGTGCGCTTAAAACGTTCAGGCCGGCGATGATCTTGATGGATTGGATGAACATTTTCCAGCGCTTAGCCCAAAGGACCACACAAATCGATTTTCTCTTTAGGGCGTTCCGAAACATTTCAAAATTATGTTACAAATTTTTAAACGAAATTGACCACTGGATTCCCAATCTTTTCAGGATCTAACAGTTTAATTATTTTTAGCTGGATTTTCCGCCGGTCCGTTACGTCACGTCGGACATTGGATTAATATATACGCTTACGAGGTCACAATCGCGCTACTCCTCAACCTGGTCCAAGCCTACACAATAGCTTACCTACTGCATTACTCAGCGCTTAGGCCGACTTCAAAAATCGCAACGTAATGCTGAGTTGAAATTTTACACTTTCTGGAAGAGACTATCAGATGTCTGGGGTTTTTCTGAAACCCGCTTAGTATTTTCAAACTTTTGAAATTTGAAACTTGAGAAGCCTGGGTTAAACACAGTTTAACATTTTAGTGTATATAATCCCTGATTCTTTAAAAAAATTTTAAATCTACAAATCTCCAGTTTACACTCTAAAGTATCATTACAGGTGGATGGGATCACACCGCAAGACAGCCCTTTACTACACAGTTCAAACAATGATCGTAATCAGCCTAATGGTCATCCTCATCCACTACATGCACAATACTCCAGAAGAATTCGGAGAGATGCTCAACGACTTGCCCTCGTCAGAGTTCAAGTCGCTGCTTTCAGCGGTATCGCAGCAAGAGTCGACCTTTGCCTCTTATTCCTACGCCAAATGGACGAAAGGATTGGGCGTCGTTTACATTGGCTTCTTTACGGCAATTGTGGCCAGTGAAGTGCTCATTATAACAGTAATGATCTTCAAAACAGCGAAGGAAATCCAATTGACTAGGGAAATCGTGCGACCAAGCACGCATCTGGTGAGTCATACGTTTGGATCTGCATTTTCGGCCATATCCAGCTCGACAAAACTTGCTTTTTTCGTATGGCGCCTAAAGCCGCAAGCCTAAGAAAAGCCTTGTTAACCCTAGGTATATATTCCCTTATAAGGGTTGTTTGCTTACAGCACCGGTTCGCGAGAGCTAAATGTGGACAATAGATGGCAAATATGGCCATTAGTATGAAAAACTTTCCAGAGATTTTTCATTCAGAATTTTCACAGATAATGTCCATGTCTTTCAGGTACAAATGATGATCTTCCGGACATTCCTGTTGAAATCAATTTTCTTCCTGGTATTCTTCCTTGTGCCACTTTCAATAATACAGCTCTCATTGGCCGGCGTATATCGCAGCCATTGTGCGGGATTTGTAATGTACTCACTGTTCTCGCTCCACACTCCATTGATCTACCTGCAATTGCTATGCGTGATTCGACCCTACCGGCGATTCACCTGGGCTTTGCTGATTCGCACCTTCAGCTTTCTGCGATGCGTTAAGTACAACGGAAGTTTTGGAGGAGAGCATCTTGATCAGATGTCTGATCAAACGTCACAGAGAAGGAGCAGCGTCATTGTAATGAGAATTGGGTCGGCGAGTATAGCTGAAAGAGCAAAAGTTCATCCGATCAATTCAAATAACGCTCTGCGGCTAGCTTAATTGATTCAAATTTCAAATCGATAATGACTAACCAGTTATAAGATGAGCAATAAATTTTTACAAAAATGTGTAAATATGATAGGGGTACGGTGATTACTAGGCATCGGCGAGTCTTTCCGAGCCCGACTCCAAATCGGACTCGGTGAAAATGGAGTTTCGACAACTCCGAGCCCGTATGCGGACTCGATCTCGGTCATCTCCCGTTGTCAAAATTTTTGAAGTTTTTCGAAGAATATATAGGGACTTGTTAAAACCCCCCGCAGCCATTTTTTGCCATAACTTTTAACTGGAACATTCTAGAAGGATGAATATCTTAAATGAAAGCTAAGACTCAGGGCTACAAATCGGTATATTACTTGCCGCATCTCAATTCAAGATTCTCGAGATTTAATTATTTTTGTCACAAAATTTCAACTTTTTTGAAAATTCTAGAATTCAAGACAAAATTATTTATCCTTCTAAGAAAAATTGCTCTAGGTCAGAAAGTGAGTGAGGTTAGCAGTCAAAAAGCAGGAGACACTATTTACTAGCTGTAAAGCCGGTGCCAAAGGCACCAGTGTGTAGACTCTCGAACCTCAGGTCTGCGGCCCTCGCAACTCGGATCTTGTGCCCGAGGAGCTGTAATCCGGTGCCGAAGACACCGGCGCCTAATTAATAAAATGGATATCGCGGATATCTGTTTAAAAACGGAGATTTTTGATTATAGCGTAAAAAAATTCTTTGCACTTGTTAATAACTCAACTCCACATCTACAAAATGATCTATCACACACCCTTGTAGCTCACCGGCAAAGTGGTTTCCAGAAAAGTGCCAAAAAGCCATTTTCGGGGACAAAATTAGAAGTTTTTGGTTGTCGTAAAAAACATTTTTCGAATTCCTTACTATCTCGCCAGGACCTACAAAATAGGCTTTCACTTTCCTGGAAGCGAAAAAGCAGAGCTAAAAAAATTTCTTGGGGACAGACGGACAATCAGTCGTTACTATAAAAGAAGATTTCTTCACTCTCTACACAGTTCAAACAATGATCGTAATCAGCCTAATGGTCATCCTCATCCACTACATGCACAATACTCCAGAAGAATGTTGGATGTTCTAGATTTTTTCACTCGCAATGATCTCGAGAAGCTCCAAATGACTTGCGCATGGATCAATCAGCTGGTTAAAAAGCATTTTAAATCAAAGCCTCTTCGAATACTGGACAATGCAAAGCTAGAGCTCAATCTAGACTCCGGTATGCAAATGTCACTGAGCAAACCAACAATGCACCGTCGATATCCTACAATTTGCTGGGATCCATCAACACGCGAATGGCTAGAAATAGGAGCTCGTTACGTCACATTTTCTAAAATGCTCCCATTTTTGGATAAGACTGTTCGTGTGCCGAAAGTATATATATTGATTAGTGATGACACTAATTTGAAACAAGGTTAGTCTTTAAGTTATCGATAGGCAAAATGTTCACCGCGGCTTAAGTTCTGAATAATGGCACAAATGTTTGTTTAATTCAACATTTAGGCTTATTTAAGCTTTACTTTAGACTTAGCTGCCTCAAGTTTGAGCGTCATTTTAAGCCATTGTTCAGGGCTTAAAGATTAGCTGATTTACGATAAAGTTTTAAGATTTACCATAAGTGCATCTATGAGAACACGATTTTAGAGGTGTAAACACGGAGTCTGAATTGTTTGACCGACTTTTTACGTTTTCAATCTAATCCGAGTTTTTGCTTGTTTCTTGGTGGAACTAAATCCAATCAAATACATTAGCTAAAATGTGTTTTTAGTGTTTTAAATATAAATTTTAATATAAATATTCGCCATAAAATATTTTCCAATTTCAGGAAATATAGCCAAGCTCAAGTCTCTTTCACACATTTGGAAAAACGCACAAGTTGAGGTAAATTAAATTTAAATACATTTTTAACTTCCAAATACTAAACTGTATTATCGAGAAATAACAAAATATTATATAGGGAACCAGAACAAACAGAATAACTGGTTGTCTGCTCATAATAGATTTTGATGTAATCATTCATGATTCATCATGGAATATTTTGAAAGTGAAACAAATGTAGAAGGAGCCTAATTTTGAAGAGCAATTTCTGTTACTTTTGTGTATATTGCATTATACACTTACACCAAAACTCCTTGTGAAATTGAAGGTTGAATTTTGCACCATTTTGCATTAGAATGCAAAGCATTGGCTTTGTGTTTTCGTGCCATTTCCTGTTAATTCAAACTTCAATTTCACAAGGAGTTTTGGTGTGAGTATACATACATGTCTTTTTTAGTTTTCCACGGTTTCGGAAAGGGAAAATTTTTCTTTGCGCGCCAAACTGCTGAGCGAGGCCAATTTATTTTGCTGTCGACGCTTTAAATGCTCATATAAGGGTATCATGCTTCCGTTGTGGGACTATCCTGAAATTTACTCATTGGAAGCTGTGGAAGTTAACTTTGCTCCAAAGAGTATGTTTCAATTAACAATAACAGATAGCGGTCTGATGCCGCTTATTCTATTTGTCGAGAATCGAGCGCAATATTCACACAGCCAAACGGTATTTGTATTCTCAGAAGATAAGTATACCAATGTGCCACTTACCACAAACCGTATCCTTGAGCTTATTCGCAATGTAAGTTGTTATTTTACATTGTTTTATTTTACCAAAACCAAATGTGTTCGGTCCGAAAAATAAATTTCTTGAAAGTTGGAAAAAGCTTTCGCAAATAGTGTCTTTAGAATGTTTTCAAACCGTTGATTACGGGTCTGCTATCGTTTTTTCACATCGCCCCAAAAAGTATCATTTTGGCCATATTTACTGAACGAATTTTTACGGTGAGGTTTCTACGGCATTTAGGCTTAAGCATTCTTCTTATGTCACCTTTAGGTAATATTTTCATTGCAAAATGGAAAATGATTTCTTTCCGATTTGCGCATAGGAATATACCCAAAGCACTATATGCAAACGAATTCGAAAAAATCTATTTTTCTGACGAAGTTATGGTTCTCGGCATTTGGAAAGTTGTTATGCAAAATGTCCTCTGCCTCAATAAAAAGCGGCTATATCCGCCCTTAGACTTGAAATTAGACCGATTTAAGGCATTTGTTTAAAATATTAACTAAGGCGGTAGAACCACTCAATTAGTTGAGCTGAATTTATCCTTATAGTAAGTTAGAGCGGTGAGGCGTCGCATGGAATGTGTGCACTCAGTCAGAGACACAAATCAATCAGAATGAGCGGCCGTACGGTCGATCTTACCCTAACCATACACGTACAAAAGAGCGAACGAAGGCCGCGACGTGACTCCCGTAGGGAGTCCCAAACCGCTAGTGTTAAAGTATTTTAATTCAGAAATTCATGGATTCCGATACACCGCCGTCTTTTCAAGTCATTTTTGCTATCAAAATCGTGGGTGCCAAATTATCAAATGGTGAGATGGGCGAATTTTGTCTTCAAAACAATCGCACTCGAGAGGTACTCCAGCTTCGACTGGCGACGTTCGACGAAGTGGCCAAATACTGTGAATTTAAGGCGAAAGTGAAATATTTCATGTTGGAGCGCCCTCAGGTTTAGTGATATGCTGATTTATTTGTTGTTGAAATATTTTTGCTTTTACTAAATAAAAATTTCCATGAATTCAACCGATTTAAAAGCTTCGTAAATTTGGCCGCGGGGTGCTGTTTAGAAATAATTAGAGGATTTGAGCCTCAAAAAATTCCGATTTTTGTTATGTTGTCGAAAATTGGTCTACGTTATGTACAAATAGGGTATTTGACATGAAACCTTAATCAAAGGGTCCCTAGGCTAATTTACGCTTTTTAATAAGTTTCTAAGAATAACTTCAATTGTTGCCTATAAATTATGGACTAAAACTTTTTGACATAAACCACATATTCGCTTGGAATCGCTGCAAATTAGTTTAAAATACGAAACTAGGGAGGGGAACAGTTGCCAACACGTTCCAAGACATCAGAACATTAGGTAATACCCTAAAAAAGTATAAAAATAAGATTAAGGGACCTCCCTTTTATCGCTTTTTCAAGTTTAACGTTCGATATTACGAAATGCCAATTCAAAAGTTTTGCGCCCAAAACGAATAGAAAACGGCTAATAAAATATTTTTGTTACATACATGCTTGCACACTTTAGCAGATTGTCACACTTTTTCTTTGCACTTCAATATGATTTTCGTTATGGAAATTACTCTTAAGCGCGGGCATACTGATTTCCGAGTACCTGCGTAAACGTAAGATATCTGTTGCGTAATGAGAATAGTACAATGTATTCACTAATTGGATACAGTAGGAAAATGTAGTATGAGAAGTGCGACCACATTATGAAGATATTAGCATGTAGTTTGATTCTTTTGAAGAATGCTTGCATTGATTACAATTTTTACCTAAGTGAACCTGGATATATAATAGCACGCAAAGTTTGTGAGCATTAACGTTTGAATTCGCGCCCACATAGCTGGCACAGCTTCATTTTTACAAACGTTTGGATTTGCGCCTTAAAAAGGGCCGAATTTAAACGCATTCAAGTGAGGAAGGTAGCCACTAACGCACCCAGGGGGGGGTACCGGGGGTACGTACCCCCGCCCCAAAAATGGGAAAATTTGAAAAAATGAGTGTAAATCAGTGCAAATTTGGGCAAAAATTTGGTCCGGTACCCCCCCCCCCAAAATGGCCATTTCCACTGAAACGTACCCCCCCAAAAAAAAATCCTGGGTGCGTCCCTGAAGGTAGCTTTGGGGGGAGTTACACTTGGGGGGACAGTTGGGGGATCACTTGGGGGGAGTTAGGGTTGGGGGGAGTTACATTTGGGGAGTTAGGGTTGGGGGTTTTACCCAAAACCCCCCAAGTGTAACTCCCCCACCTGTACCCCCCCAAGTGTAACTCCCCCCCCCTGCCCCCCCCCCAAATGTAACTCCCCCCAAGTGTCCAAACCCCATTCAAGTTGCTCACAAGTTTTGCGCGTTGGTTTATATGTATCAACTATACTCAGGAAAGAGGTAATTGTGATTTGACGAAATATCAATCTAAATCGCAAACAAAAAATTGTCTGTTTTACTTTGTTTCAATCAAATAATTTACAATACATTTGATTTTTATTCTACTAAATTGTCTTCTAAAACGTAATTTATCACTCTTTTTTTCTGGATCCTTTATAAACCTTCTTCAAACCTGTAAGACGTATGTTTAGATTCAATCTAGCCTTTAACAAAGACGCAATGCTGTGTTCATTAATTATTTTATTCACAATATGGTATAACGGAAATACAATTATTTTAAGAAAAGGAACTTTTACTTTGAACTAATTTAAACTTATTAGCATTCACGATAACAGTTATGTGGTTTAGTTTTTTATGTAACATATTTGTATAGTGTTACAAAACAGTTCAATTTATGGATTATGAATGTAGGGTGGTCTAACCGTTTCGACCTTAATCCTAGACGACTAGACTAATAGATAGTAATCATGTGGACGGGTATGGGATTAGTTTTAATTTGCTTTAATTTGAGTAAGTATGATAATGGTTGCCCGAAAGTCACAATACTAAAGGACAGAGTTGGACGAAGAGGTCATGATCGTTTGCCTTTTAATAAGGAATACAGATATTGATGCTTTCTTCGCCAATATTTTCCAATAGAAAATGGAACATAGTGCCACATATACCGCATTCAACAAAGTCACCATTTGTCCCCAATAATTTCCCAGACTGGGGCCGATCTATATCAAGTGCTCAGATGCTCAGATGAGCATCTGAGCGCTCAGATGCTCAGAAATCGGTCTATATCAAATGCTAAGATGCTCAGACCTATTTCTGAGCATCTCGGTCTATATCAAAAATGCACAGATGCTCAGATGCTCAGAAAACCACATTTTCTGAGCATTTCAGTCTATATCAAAAATTTCTGAGCACGGGAAATGCTCAGATGAGCACCAAAATCCTCAGACGATTTTTCGTCTGAGCATAATGCTCAGAACACATTTTTCGACTGTTTTTTGCTATGTTTGTCATAAATCTGATGTTGATGACCCTATATCAACTTTTTCTCTAGATTCCGATGCACTCTTCAGATTTTTTCAAGTTTACGATTATTTCACTGAAAATGCACTTTTTTCGAAAACACCCCATTTTTGAGGCGATTTTCACTATATTTTACCAAAACGTCTCAGATACCCATGGTGTCTTTGTAAAAGTTGCTCAGGACATTGAGTTGTACACACCTGTTAATTTTTTTCCAAGACAAAAATTTTCAGATTTTTTCCGAAATCCATAGGGTCCCCCCTATGGTAATTTTTGGAAAATTTTGGTATTTTACTGTTTTATTGTTGCAACAAGTAATAAGAAATTGAGAACTTTATTGTAACGAATCAATTCATACATAAATTAAACTTCAACTTGGAACATTTCCTCACTATTGAAATCATCATTTACAATAGTTACATTTGTATCGGTTTCACAATGAGGAGTAATATGGAGAAATTTGTGCGGAATTTGCAGTTCGCATTCCATGGAATGGATTTCCAGATCAGATTTGTAGATTTGACGCTTCTTAAGCTGGATATCCAACAGACGGCTTTCAATCTCGAGATCCAACAACCGGCTTCTTTTCATTTCCCATCGAGTCTTGTCATGCCATATCTTAAAATAAAAGCATATAATTTAACGTTCAAATTTAAAATGAATATAATACAAACAAAACACATAAACTGCATAATTTTATGAACCAGAATTTACTAGTGTGATAGTGAAATATATGATTTTGAATTGATTCAAATAGAAGTTTTTGGACAAAAATGGGTCATTAAACAAATTATAAACAATCAGATTCGGCACTTTTACATCGTAAAACATGTCATTAAAGATCAAATAGTGAACAAAAGTTCAGTAAAAGTTAAATTTAGATAAGATATCGGGCCATTTCTTTATAATATCCGACGAGGTTGCTTAAAACAATCTGTTATTCCTCAAGAAGTGTCATCGAAAAATACAATACTACACAAACAATGCGTATATTAACGAAGAAATAACCATTAATGGTCAAATAATTAATAAAATACTTAAATAAATTAAAATATTGAAAATTATTAAGGAAATGCAACTCATAGAGTAAAAACAGTCAAATTGGACACTTTTACTTTAAAAAACATAACATAAGTGGTTAAATAATATCAATAATACCAAATAACAGTAAAATAGCGTGTTTTTATTTTCTGAGCAAATGCTCAGAAAGTTAAATTTTGATATCGACCGAGATTCTGAGCATCTGAGCACTCAGAAAACTTTTCTGAGCATTTCCCTTCTTTCTGAGCATCTGAGCGCTCAGAATTTGATATAGACGGAAGTTCTGAGCATCTGAGCGTCTGAGCATGCTCAGATGAGCACTTGATATAGATCGGCCCCAGGTATTTGTGGCCTGAAAAAGAGTTCCCAATAGAAACAAATATATTTATGCTTATCACTCAAAATTGCACCCAAAATTAGAACAGAACCAAGAATAGTCATTAATTTCTTATGAATGCTGATTGCAGTTAAATTAAAAACTTACGAAAAAAAAAATAGCTGCGTGCAAATTGATGGAACGGCATTCAGAACAACCTCCATAATCATTGTAATTCTGACGATTCGGCTCTGAAAATTTTCAAGAATATATTTATGCAAACGCAGCATAAATTGTCCTGGCTGGAAATAGGGATATTTTGCACCTTTCTCTGAAATGTACAATTTTCCTATACCATCATTCAAATGGATAGAAACATGCAATGATAATCTCTGCATACCTACAGTTAATTGTGGATACCAAACTTGATATCTTATTTTGATTCCCGAAAAAATAGGATATCTGCTACAAAACCGGCAATATCAAATTTTGTTTCACGTAATTTTTTGCAAAAATTATTTGGCAGAAGTAATCTTGAGCCAAATTGCAAAACAGAAAACTTAGACCAGCATCTTGCACATATTTGTTATGAAATTGCATGCACTGGCCATTATTGACCATCCAAACAATATACCGTATTCATTTATTTACTAACCTTAGTGTGCAGAGCTTTCGAGCGAATTAAATAAATAAAATGTCCCCCAAAAAGGACATTGAGAGCAGAAAAAAGTAGCTTGATGTGAGTTGGCAACCAATGGTGGTACCGGATTTGAACGCATCCAAATGTTGGGCAATTACGAACTAAAAATTATTTTACAACCAAAATTCACATAAAATTGCGTGGCAAACTGTATAGGCATAAAAAACTGTATAGGCTTAATAAACCTTTTTTATGTTGGATTCTTCGAAAATGCAAAAATTCGTTTTTACTACAAAATTATGTTTTCTACTAGCCATTTTTTTCGAATTTGGCCAAAATATAATTAGAATTAGGTGTTTGGCATAAGCACAAGTATATACCTTTGTCCATGTCCAAAGGTATCTCAATAATACCGTAAACAATTGATGCAGAACACACAAAAATTACTGAGAGGATTGCGATTTTCAGAAGCCATGCACTGATGAAGGTGTTATATTTAAATGGAAACTTTAAAGCCATCCAGCGATCCATCATAATGAAGTACGCCACGGCTGACGAAGCATTGACGTAGCAATCTACCCACACTCCCAACAAGAGGAGCACATATGGGTCGTAGTTAACTGTATTAGCTAAACTAGCGATTATCGATAAGTTCAAGTTCAAATTCTCGTTTTTGTGTGTGTTTTTGTTTGTACTTTTAACTGCTATTTATTGCGTTTCAGTATCGATTTACAGGATCAAAGTTTTTATTGTTAAATTTTCTTTAAAAGTCTGAAGAATAGCAAGTTCTTGCGTTTTCGCTCATCTGTATTATCACTCTTTACCTACGTTTACGAAAATTTTTGCGATACATCGAACCTATTTAAAATCGAATTTTCTACAATTAATAATATGCCGAAAAATATTCATCCCGATCGGCTCCTTCGCCAACCATACTTCTTCCCATTGGTTCTGAACGTGTAAATTATAGATGAAATGTAACACTCAAGTATAGTCGATTCCACAATGTTACAGTTAAGCCATAAAACCATCACATGGTTGACTTTAAGATTTAATTTTAATGTTTTTTACACCTCGCTATGGTCTTCCCTTTAATCCTAAGCGTACGCTGATGCTCGCTTTAGTCAGACTTTTAAAATTGAAGAAGAAAATTTAAGAAAACGCTAATCCCGGGTTCAAGGAGTTTCTGAGAGCGTTACTATCGATTCAGGCATTTATTTTGAAGACTATCTTTCAGGATATAATTTTTGGTATCATAACTGGTGGAAGAGGAAAATTTTTCAACACAACTTGTTCTACAATTATTTGTTTCGTTGCAGAATTGGATGGGGAAAACTTAGTTGGCGTGTGGCTTTTTATTTTTGCCATATTATGCTTTAATCTAACAAACTTAATTTATCGAAAACAATTTCCTAGAAAAGTTAAGCTACCCGAATCACGCCCTTATAATCACATACCCTGAGAAGTCCATTTCAGCAACAGATAAATGTGATAGGGAATCGTGGCTAGTACCAAGACTATGTGGGTTCCGAGGAACATATAGAGTAATTTCGATAACGCACTAATCCGCAGAGCATGTGGTTTGAAATGATAGAAATATAGAATTCGCAAAAACAACACGATTGATGTGAAATGCGCCACCAAAATTACGATGTCATAGGTGAAGTTTAGTGTATTCAAATACGACACAACAGTAGTGGACTGGTTGTTCAATGGTTCTTGGGACATCGCTCATAAAATGTTTGTTATTGCTAATATAATTAACAAATTAAGTATAAGAAGTATAATAATTCATCAAAATCGACTGAACAATATCAGAATTAGACTTACATTAAAATAAAGACTTATATAAGAATATAAACAATGTTATTATATAATGATTATTAACATGATATATATCTCTGAAAATATGATCACAGAGGTAAAAGACATATTTATGCCGCAAATCATGCATTTGTATATTTTATGAGAGAAAAATATTCCTTGCAGTTACTCAGCTTGGCAGGCGCTTGTATGGAAGTGCGCCCCCAAAATCAATAGAGTCCCCCTATTGATTTTTTATGAATTTCTTCACTCGGAGAAAAAGATAAACCAGACAGATAATTCTAGAAAGTAATGGCCACTTCTTACTGGCGATGCACAAAGAAAGTTTGCCGGAAACAAATGGGATTTTTCGCAAATACTTTTTTCTCGGATAAGCAGGGAACACATCTGCGACTTTCAGAGGTAGAAATTTTGTTTAAAATGTGAATTCAAAAAAAACTTTGATTTTTTTTGAATTTTATTTAAAACAAAGTAATAGATACATAATAATTTATGTATCTATTACTTTGTTTTAAATAAAACGTTTATAAAAAATAAAATTTCTACAAACTCAATAGAGGGGACCCTATTGATTTTGGGGGGCGCACTTCCATACAAAGGTTGTCTGGCAGAGCTGAGTTAGAAAAGTGAGAAGTATGAAAGTAAATAAAAATTAAAGTGCAATCACATTATGGAGACATGGGTGTGTAGTTTTATTTCTTTGAAGAATGTACAGAATACAATTTTTTGTAAATTTGGATTTACATAAGCAGGATCGCTCGCATACGTTTGGGACTATAATGGGGAAGCAAAAGTATGCTGCAATGCGTTCCAAAACATTTCACCTCAGTTTTTTGGACAAAATTTTAGGTGGAGAAAAGTTAGATGGACAAAATGTATGTATCGGATTACCTGTAACTAACTCCCTCAGTCTGATTTATAAACAGTCTATATGCTTAATGGAAAAGAGCGCAGTATGTTTTGAGAGACAAAGGAAAAGCGAAATAGCGCATTGCGCTTGTTTTTCCTGTGATTAAGAATAGAGAAGAATTACAAGCCATACAGAGGGAATTAATTACAGGCAATACGGTATTCAAATCCGAAATTTACGCATTTTTACTTTTCATGGAAAAATATTTCAACCAGTTACTCAGCTCGGCAGGCAGGGCATTACTGAAAAATAAAATTTTCATATGATTCGCTGCAACTAGTGAGGACACCTCGTAAGTAGTCGATAACGGGTCCTATGATTGGCAATGTTATACCAACTCCGATTTGCAAACTAGTGTTAGGCCATGACATGTACCATTATACATGTTATTCAGTCACGAGTAAGTTACCAGTTTTTAGGCTAGTAGACTAGAAGCTAAGTCTTACGATTTTCGAGTTCCATGCGTAAACGTAAGTCATATGTCGCGTAGGAAATACAATGTCTTCACTAATTAGGTACAGTATGAAAATGTATTACGAGAAAAATGAAGTGCAAGCACATCACGGAGACCTGTGTATGTAGTTTGATTCCTTTGAAGAATTCTTTTGCTGAATACAATTTTTCGTCATTTTAGTTTAACATAAACAGATCGCTCGCATGATTTTGAGACGATGGCGGGGAAGCGGAAGTATGCTGCAGTAGAGATCAGCCAAACGCATTTAGCGAAACCGAAAACGAAACCGAAATTTCGGTTTCGGTTCCGACCGAAATTTCGAAATTTTACACGAACCGAAACCGAAATCGAAACCGAAAACGAAACCGAAATATCGGTTTCGGTTCTGGCCGAAATTTCAAAATTTTTCACGAACCGAAACCGAAATTTTTTCGGTTTCGTACGAAACTTTCGGCGAAATTTCGGTTTCGGCCGATCTCTATGCTGCAGTGCATTCCAAAACATTATTGGCTCTCAATTTTCTGCCCAAAATTTTATGCAGTGAGTGAATATGTGACGACTTATGATAGAAATAACCAGAGTATAATGAACATTTCGAAAAACTATTGGCTTCTCCTCACCAAAGTAAAAATATTTGGAGTACTAAAAAATATATAATCATACATTTTCGTTATAACTATATGAATTATTATGAATAAATTTTCATATAATATATACTCATTATAACTATATATTTTCAGAGTGGCCCCAAAAAAGTTACAAAACCAGGCCATTCTATTTCTTTGAAAGTGATCTGGCCCTAATGAAGTTAATATCCCAATAATTTATACTAACCTAGATCTCTTTTAGGCAAAAGATACAAACCGAGGGGCCGATATCGCATTTCCCGTCGAGGTAGGGTGGAAAAGTTCGCTCAGAAATGGAAATCGGCCCTAAAAACATGAGTTTTAGACAGAACCGCAGAACTTTGGATCAACCCAATAATAGCCGATATATTTAATGAAAGACTATGCGTTTTTAATACAAACGAATATATACACACAAATAGCGCGTATAAAAGAACACTGCGGAGCTTGTCATGCAGATTGTGTGATAAAAGGTCTTAAACAGAAGATGTAACGCAAATCTGCTGTGCGATACAATTAGAAAGAGTTAAGAGTACGCAAAACTTACATTTGCGATGCTTTTAGGAGATTTTATAACATGGGTGCTGGAAAGATTCTTGACTTCCGTCATGTTATTTGACAGAACAGCCGCTAATTCGCTGTGAATGTTCTCCAAAGGCTCCTTGGCAGCCTAAATAATTTCTTCATCCAGTTATGCAAAGTTTAGATATCACCTCAGTCCAACCTTCGTTATTGTCAATGCAAGATCCCGTCGCTTTCTCCAATGTGGATTGGGTCCGTAGACAAATTTGCGATTTGGACGTATCGAAGTCAACAAAAACTGTGTGCAATTTTCGCACTGCGGTGAACATGATGCTGCAAATTATATTGTACAAGCTTAATTTTTCCAAATTTTAGCAGCTCGTCGGCTTCCATCGAAGAGTTGACGACGTCGAAAATGACTTCGGAGGAGATGTCCATGAGTGAATCAAACGTTTGGGGCAAATGCTTGAACTTGATCGATCCTTTGTCAGTTGAGTTGACCATCTCGATAAGCTTAATGCCAAATGCGTCAATTGGGCTCTTTTATTGGGATCTGAAAGTAAAAGAAGTAAAAGAAATTATAAGAAGTAAAAGTAAAAGAAATTATTTTTGAAATTCATGTATTCTTTAATAGACGTCTCACTTTAGGAAACAGTACATTTTTGATATAGACATTTTTTTTCTTGTGGAAGTATGTTTTAAACGACAACTGTTTCCAAAAAGATTTTTGTTTTACCTGAGAATTCCGCGCCTGTGCAATAACAATAAAGAATCAAGAAAAATGGTACAAACTGTATAATGACCTTCAGGTTTGGAACGTTGGAAATGCGGAAAGCAAATGAATCCGATTAATACAATTTCGCATTATATAGCGGGGTAAGTGACCCCTCGAATGGCGGAGGAGGAGTTTGAACAGGCTTTACTTGTTCTCCCCCATTCGTTTATCGCTTTTCCGGAAAAGACCAAATTTTGGTCTGCCCACACAACGGTCGTAAAGACGGATTTGATAAAAACAAATTCCACGGAATAACCAAATTCTCGGAAGGCCACATTGCTATAGCTCTATACAAATATTTGCCGATATTGAGATGTAATGCAAACTTTGTTTCACATTATCGGATGGGAAATACCCCTTATAGTTCATTTTGGGTTGCTTAAGCGAAAAAAAAAAGCATTATAATAATTTTAAAACACATGCTTTTAAAATTGTTTTTGACTCACTCGGGGGTTTTCACCAAGATGATCCAAATGCGAGGTTAGGTTTTGTGTTGGGACCCAAAAACTTCTGGATTTCGAAATATCTCCGAAAAACGATATTTGACGCGGTATAGGCCGCGGCCGCTCACACTCAATTTTTCCAGCACACATGGAATTCAATTAGAACATTGTGCTAGAAGCACTTGAGAAAAAACCAAAAATGTCAGTTCAGCTGCGTTTTCAACTTTCCCCAATTCATATACGATAGTTTAGGTTCCAATCAAGATTTGTGTTCTTGCATGTTTTCCATCAAAATTGTTAATTTTACGTTTTTTCGACCAAAACTTGGATTTTGTCTGTTCACATATTTCGAAATTTCTATGATGCTACAAACCAATTTCTTGTACATTCGCACCCTGACGTACCATGCGTCCGTCAATACTGAAAATTTGAGGTAGTAACCTCCGTCTCTTTTGTTGATCACTACGGAGAGGCGAGTGTGTGTGTGAGTGTGTGTTTTGAAAATACACGCGCGCATATCTCTCGCAGAGGATCAAACATCGAGGGTCCAGTGGTGAGAGTCAATGAGGTCTGTATTATCGACAAATATCATGTGTGCGTCAGGACTGCGTTCAATTTCCAGTTATCCAGGAGTTTTGGGCCATCCGACAATTTGGTTTTTGATGAAGTCATCCGGACGCACACCATTGTAGAATTTGACAATACGCCCGCCGGTGCCCGTTAGAGACGAGCGAAAACATTTTTACTCGAAAAATATGAAAAATGTCCATTACCGATTTTCGGCAAAGAAGAGGAATTTTATAAAATATTTTAACTCCGGCTCTAAATTTACCTTCCATTTCTTCATTTCATCTCACTATTTTTAAATTTTCGTCTCGGTCTTTTAACTGTATTTATATTCCAATAGCTTTCTACTAATAGCTTTCTACCGATTATATAAAGATTTTCAAAAAATACCAAGATTGGGAAGAACTTCTAAAGTTCATTAAAAGAGATCAAATTTATTGAAAATTCGAACAAACCACACTTTTTGCTGTGATATCAGATAGGATTCCACTTAGTGTTCCTTTAATTGTGTTGAGCTCTAAAATTTTCAAACTCATAAGATAGAAATATTATATGATCTCGCCCTAAAATGAGCTTGTCTAAAATCTACAAATTTCGTTGATAGCTGACCCAAGAGTCATGCGAAGGGCCAAAAAATGTTGTTCGAAAATGACGCTATACATCATTCTCGATCATTTTTCACGGGAAAAACGACAGAGCCAAGACCCAATTCATAAATTTCGTCCCGAACTTCATCCCAACATAGACTTTTTACGGATATCTAGTGAAAATAAAAAAATATTTGTGATGAAATAAGGCCAAGTTTCCTAATTATCAGATCGTGAGTGATAATCAAAACACACAGTTTGTGTGATAATAAAGTACATGGGCACGTTTTTTGATTTAACGAAACATGTACATAGCTACGCACAAATGCCACGCGGTAATTATTTAATCAATTAGAATGAGTAGTTTCTTTGGTTCTACTAATGGTGGACTCCCCAAGGAGAGATCGCGTGTTTTGAGAATTCAACTTTCGATTGAAATTGTGGCGAAATTCAGAGACATCAGGTAGAGTACGTGTTCAACACACACTGCGAAAATGTGGGGGCAGAGGAAGACCTGGAAGCTGAGGTCAAACGCGTTCAAAATACCAAACAGGGGTCATGCGCAGGGGTACGAATATTGGGCACCATACGGCACTTTCATCGTCAATGACGTTCCCCCTTGGCCAAGCAAAAGTGGAAACGATGGTAGTCTCCAGCAGTGTCGTGTCACCACATCCACATACCGCGCGATAAATCAATAACAAAAATTTGATGGTCTGTTGTTGATTTTCTTAGCGATGTTTCCGGAAAAGTTATGTAGTTTGTACATATGCGCACATCAGTCGCTCGGCAATCAAACAGGATACCAGGGAGTTGTCGGGCGCAGGAGTAAAACATATGCATGCATATGTTGAAATGGTGGCCAAAGCTCCAGTGTCGACGTGTCACCACATCCACAAACCACGCGATAGATCAATAAGAAAAAATTGATTAATTAAGTAAACTGTTCGTTTTCTTGGCAGTCTTTCCGGAGAGGCCATATGTTAGGAAAACACGCAAAAATATTTGGTGCGCAATCAAACAGGAATCCAAAGAGGGGCCAGGCGCAGGGATGGGTATTTTTGATTGATTTTGCTTGCCCCCAACTGGGGGTAATCAAATTTATGCGCAAGCCACCTGGCTATCTCTGGAGTCAAGAAGCCGGCTGTGTTGAGAGAGTGGCTGCGAGTGCCTGTGTGCCAGAGTCGCGATAAATGCTTGCTCTCTAACGTCGCTAACCGTCTGCTGTAGTAGACTCTCTCGCTGAACAGACCTGGAAAATATCCCGTTGTCTGGAGTCTTGTGCAGTCCATCAGTTTTGAATCTCCCCGAGTTGAAGTGGCGTTCAGACGCAGGGGTACGACTGCACATCTTTTTCTCTAGAGACACAGCTCGCTTGCATACGTGGAATTGGCGGGAAGGTTATTTCTAGAACACGCGCGCGTCTCAAATATGGAGATCAAACATTGGTGCGCGATCAAACTTGGCCTCTCTGCTCCAGAGGGGTCAGGCGCAGGGTGGCCGCAGAACTGGGGGCAATCAAACCTTACGCTGTGGCTGCGGCGCGCTAGCCAACTAGCTGTCTCCTGTGTCTGATAGCCGTTGGTATCGTTCACACGCATATGTGGAAATGGTCACCGGGGAAGTAGCGTCGTCGTGACACCACGTCCACACACTACGCGATAAATCAATGAAAAAACTTTCTACCGGTCTTTCCAGAAAGATTGTGTGTTTTTAAAATACGCGCGCGCATCTCTGGTGCGCTCAGGATACAAGAGAGGGGTCTGGAGGAGGGATACGACTACTCCACTTTATTATTGACATTGCTCGCACGCATGCGTGGCAGTGGACCCCGAGGCTCTAGACTCGTCGTCTTCGCTGAACCAACTTCTCACATAAAAAGTTGGGTCCCAAGTGATAGCCATTCATTCTGCTTGCCCTCTCCAAACCCATATCGTGCTCTGAGTTTTTTCCCAAAATTATTACTTTGTTAAAATGAGTGGCATCAAACTAATTGCCTTAGTTTCTGTGTTTTGTGTCCTTTATTCAGCCAATTTTGTTGAAACTGATGACAAGGATCAGCGAAAGTAAGTAATTTGCGCAGAAAATAGTGTTGCTAAAATTAACGACCACAATTTAGAATAAAGGATGTCGGCATTGGACCAACGATCAGCAGTAAGTTTCACTTTTTTATGGATCTCCCTTATTATCATCATGATTTATTCATTCAGATTTGCTACCACCTGGCGAAATCAAGGATAAATTTGACAAACTTGAGATGCAAGATATGAAGGTAAAATTTGATCCATCCATCTTGCCACCATTAAAAATAACCAAAAAATTACTAAAATATAACCAACAAATCCTTAATTTTAAACAAAATTAAAAAACGCCAAATTTTTATTCAAAATCTTAACCCAAGCGTCATAATTTGGAATTTATGGTGTAAATTTGGGCAAAAACGACATAATTTCTTTAAAAAAGAATTATTATTGTAAAACACATCTTTCTGGAAAATTTTACCATCGAATAAGCAAAAATCCTCGGAGACGCCTCTGACAGACACGACTTAAAAACATCATAACTCTTAACACTGCTTAATGAGCTTTATATGTAGGATGCAATGGAATTCTTTGGACAAGCTTTGAAGTTCGAGAATCTGGACCACTTGCTTGGAAAACTTTATGGTAATTTATATTTTCTAAGCTCAAATTTTAAACCCAAAAGTCATATTTAGAAAAGAACCCAGAAGCGGCCAACTTTATCAGACTGGTTCTCGATAAAATGGGATGCGATAAGGAAGACCAGAAACAGAACTGCATGCCGAAGATGAAGAAAATCAAGGATGCGGTATGTCACCATTATACCACTTGATGTCGCGAAACTTAAATAATAATGCAAATTTAGCTCAAATCACTTTTGGACCCATTGTCGGCTTTCAAGGACCAAATCATGGCTGCGCTCATGGGAATGATCATGATGATGCAAAGTATGTTTAATATTTTACATTAGAGTATGAAGAAATTTATGATTGAAGAGTGATGATTGGAAAAAACTTGCACCAAAACCGTTTGATTGATTCGTAAATTTGTATTTATTTTATTTGAATAGCTACCAAAATTAGTGAATGATTCCATAGAATATGTGGGCAAATTTATTAATTTTGTAACATAAACATAAATTTAAAAAAAACTTCAATATCAAAAAAGTTTTAACTATATTTATATTTAAAAATTTTCTAATGTCCCCAAAGCTTATGAATCAGAAATTAACTCAGGAATTGTACTTAAGTCACTAATCCTATGAGTTTTAGATGCTATATTGGCCAGCTCTATCATGCAAATGTTGAGCAGCTAAACTATGGTAACTGGACCGGAACTGAAGAAATACACTGGAAATGCGGAACCACGTCACATTATGTATATTCATCAATATCAATTATACAATACATTATCAGAAAAAAGAGAAAAAATGTAAAATATCAATTTGAAACAAATATCAATTTTCTCCGAAATATCGCGAACGCGCTCAAAAAGCAAAAAACATTTTGGATTAGTCTGCCTATCTCCATTGTGTACTTTGTACTCTTTATCCAATAAATATCCAACTCATATATTCGTTTTCATTTCACTACAATTGGCGAAAACAAGTCAGACTTTCGGTCAAGACACTCGTTCTCTCTGCACACAGCAGCCAACAGTCTGCCTTTTCTCAGATTCGCAGTTCGACGAGAGAAATTTTACCCTACAGTTATAGAGCATCTCTGACCGCCCTGCCGCACACAGTCTCTTCGCGCATAAATGAAAGCGACGATCTTCCTAGCTGACTGTCTAGTGGGACCGTCTAATTTTATTCCCCACTCTGTTGGGCGGGCGCCATATATTAAAATTATCACTCTGTGAAAGCTTTTTAGTACAAATTTCAAATATATATCACTTTAGTAAAAACTTTAAAGTTGAATTTTAACAACAAAAGGGGTGTCCCAAAAATGACCACAAATATTTGTCAGATTTTTACAATAACGGACACCCGATTAATACGAAATTAAGAGGAAAAATTAAAAACAGAGCCGTCCTTCATTCAGTTTTGGTAAGACAAACAAAAGTATTTCAAAACTGATATTTAGTACTTACACCCTTTACCTAGGAACCTTGTATGTTTTAAAAATTTAGTTTTGATCCATGGGTTAGCAGATTGCCAAGTTTTCGGGCCAGCTATGTTCAGTATATTCACTTTAGCTGCATTTTTCTCACAATTTTAGTATTGGAAATTCATCAAAATTGTTACTTTTTCGTTTTTTCCACCGAAACTTGGATTTTACCTGTTCATGTATTTAGAAATTTCTATGTTGCTGTTAACCAACTTCTTGTACATACACACACTGAAGTACCCCGCGGTAAATCAATAATGAAAATTGGAGGAGGTAGCCATTAGCTGTCGTCCGAAAGTCAGTGTGTGTCTTGAAAATACGCGCGCGCATCTCTCACATCTTTTGTGCCCAACTGTGGCAATATCGAGAGACCACAGAGTCAGTGGAGTATATATGACTCCATATATACTTCATATATGGACACCATATATGAAAACTGTCGGGACAGAGAAAACCTGAGAGCACCCTACCACAGGAATACCTAACAGGGGCAGGCGCAGGGGTACGGCTACCGTATTTTTTACTTGGTTGACATCGTTCGTGTGCGTATGTGGAAATGGAGGCCCAGACTCTAGTGTCGTCGTGTCACCACACTCATATACCACGCGATAGATCAATAACAAAAAATTGATGTTATATTCAAACTGTCGGCTATCCTAGCGATGTTTCCGGAGAAGTCCTGTATTTTGAAAATAAGCTGAAGCATTATTGGTTCGCAAGCGAACATGATACCGGAAAAGGATCAGTTGCATAACTTTCGTAACAATAATATTGAAGTCATTGTAATTATAATTTTATTTTTACCTAAACTGGTATCATTCAAGCTAATGATGAGGGGTGGAGGAGTAATGATTCATCACTTTTGTTTTCTGCCTTTCACTTTCTACTGCTAGCGCTTTATTGGAAATAATGATATCAGTCTAGGTAAAGTGGATTATGATACTGATATGAGTATCATAATCACAACCAATTTTGGAAACACTGATAGGCACATTGACAGTTACCGCAAAACTTAGTTTTTGACGAAGTAAATTTTTGAATTTTTTACTGTTTTTCTAGAGCGGTCTAATGTTTTCAAAATACGCGCGTTTGAGTGCGCATTCGAGAGATCACACGCATTCGAGAGAGTGTTTGAACCACATACTATGCCACCACAGCGCCATAGAGGAAGAGCACCTACCTTGGGGACATGAGACAAAAGCGGTCGCGCGAACACGCCAACAGCACTATGAGCCAGCTATCGAGAAAAAAGAAATTTCCAAACTTTGTTCCTTTAAGATTTTGCTTTAATTAGTGATTTCAATGAAATCAAAAGAAGAGTTATAGCTTAAAAATAAATACTGTATTTCTTCTAATATAAAACCCCCGCGTTTTCGTACCCCCGCCCTATAATAGACACCCATGGAGGGGCATTGAAAAAATTAAAGCCCTCCCTTAAAATATAATGCACAAAATTAGTTTTTCCAAATTTTTTCTGTTTTTAGCTAGTATTTCGTATGTCTTACATAAATAGACAGAAATTAGACAGTTTAGTCTATTTTTAGTTATTTTTAGATTAGAAATCATTTTTACCAATTCTTTACATTTTAATCAAAATTTCACTATTTTACCTTGACATTTAAATATTTAAAGGGTGAAAATTGTTTTTTGTATGTTAAAGTTTTGTATGTTAGTTTGTTTTTTGTATGTTAAAGTTTGAAAAGCTCAAAATAGATAGTTAAGAGTTGAAACATTGAATTAAGCAGAAAACAGTAAGAGTTGAAATATTTAAAATTAGAACAAATTTCAAAAAATTACTTGCCAAATTCTGCAACTTTTCTATGAAAATCCTAAAGTAAAAATGATCAACGGGGATCAGCACAGTTCGCCCCGGTACAGTTCGCTCCCGAGCAGATCTATGTTTCTCGGTATCAGTTAGGCTAATAAGTCCTGGTGGAATTTTCAAATAATTATATTTCAAATGTTTATTCAACAATATTTTTCGTAATATTCATCATTCTGACAACAACACCTGCTAAAACCGTTATATTATGTTATGAAAGAATAGGTGTTTTTAACATAATACTACGAAGAATATTGATGAATAAACATTTGAATTATAACCGTTTGAAAATTCCAGCAGGACTTATTAGTCTAACTGATACCGAGAAACATAGTAATCGATGTGCCTACCGTATTCCCTGTAATTGCTACCCCCCCTGAAATTATTACCCCCCTCTAATTATTACCCCCCTGGAGCTCGAACGATTTATTATTACCCCCCCTCTAATTATTACCCCCCTGTAATTATTACCCCCCCCCAAAATGTGCCAAAAATAAGCCAAATTTTCTATTTTTGTTGTGTTTTTAGCTATGATTTCGTATTTCAAACTTAAATAGACAAAATATAGACAGTTTAGTCTATTTTTTACTGCTTTTAGCTTAAATTTAGATTATTGCCATATTTTTTTTTGCAAAATTTTCCTAAATGTGGCCAAAAATTGGCCAAATTTTGAGAAAACATGAGAAAGACGGTGGAAACAACCGTTATTTCTGTTCTCGTTCTTATTATTTATTTAGACATTTCAGTACTGTTTTGTACTATTTTTTAGACAAATGTAAATTTTTGCCACATTTTTTGCCAAATTGTGGTTAAAAGTTGCAGAATATTGCAAAAAAGTAGCAAAATTTTAGGAAGTTTTGCTTTTTAGTTTTAACTTCAACTGAAGGTAAAACTTTTGTGAAAATTCCTTTACAACATTTTAATGTAAAGGTTAATTTTAGGGATTTAAATCTGATATTATTATTCAAAATTTAACAAAATTTTGGCAAATTTAAGCAAAATATTTAAAAATCTCCTGAAAATTGCCAAAAATATAATAAAAATATAATTTAGTTTTTTTAATAGTATTTACTTAAAGTTTAAAATTTTTAAACTTTTTAGAATTCCGTTTTTGTATTATTTTTACTAGACCTTTATTTTGTTCCGTTATAAGAATAATAGAAAAATAATTCGTATTTTCGAATAAAAACGAAAATTTATCTATTTTTGATAGAACTTTCCATTTTCGATTTAGTCATTTTTATATCATTTTCAAATTTATATTGAAATTTATTTATTATAAACTAGACTCATTTATCGTGCATTTTCAAGATTTTTGAGAAAAATATTATCCATGCCTTTAGCCTTCACTCAAATTATAAAAAATTGTGAAAACTGAAAGGAAAAAATCGATTTAAATTTTGAAAATTATTTGAGAAATATAGCTAAAAAAGTAAAATTCATAGTCAACATTGATTCAGAGCAATAAATGCGCTTAAAAATTTAGAGATTAATTTTAAAATCATTCAGAAAATGGTAAACTTTCATAAAAATCTCACGAAAATTAGTAAAATATTGATAATAAATTAGAAAAATTCAAATCTTGCCCAAATAATTTCGGCCGCCAATTCAAAATGGTTTAAATTTTGAAAATTATTGGAGAAACTTTGACAAAAATGCGAAAAAGTTTCAGAATTTAGCTAAAAAGGTAAATTTTGACGATAAATTTTTGAAATATTCAACCCCAGAACACTGAAAATTTTTAGTTTTTCGTAAAAATTTCTCAAAATTTTCAAAATCTCTCCGGCGCGGCGACATTGAAATATTATTACCCCTCCTGTAATTATTACCCCCCCCCCTCTAATTATTACCCCCCCCCTGGAGCTCGTTTGAAAAATTATTACCCCGGGGTAATAATTTTTCAATACATTACAATACATTACAGAACGTCATACGTTTTATGTAAATATGACTTTGAATCGAAATTTACAAAAACAGAATTTGTGATTAAAAATCCTTACTTGTAACAACTAGTATCCAAATTTGTGACAACTAGGTTTGTAATATAGAAACGCCTCACGCGATTCGCACGGTTCCGGTTACGTGAGAGAGATTTTGCAGGTCCCAAGAGAGCAAATACAGACAGAATTTCGGAACAGTACAAATTTGGCGCAAATGCTCATTCGTGAGATGTTTATGACCGAAAATGCCTTTCGTTGCATGAGTTGCGGCAATTTGATCGCAATGTCCGAGTTTTCTCCGACGTTTTAAACGATATCCCTCAGAACAAAATTTAGGCATTGAGTTTTTTCGATTATAAACCTACACAGTCGAGTCTCGATTTAAGGACACCCTATCTTACCGTTTTTGTCGCGTTTTTAGTCGGAAAATGCTAAATCTGATGTAGATTACTTACAGCCAACTTTTTGAGTCTAGGTCATCTACATCAGATTTGGCATTTTCCGACTAAAAATGCGAGAAAAACGGTAAAATAGGGTGTCCTTAAATCGAGACTCGACTGTATTTGGTCCACTTAGTACCGAAAATGTGAAAGCGGTACCTGACCCTTTAGCATTTGTTCTCAAAAACAATCGAAATGGACTTGATGCATTTTACGTTTATCATTAAGTCTCGCATTTAAAGCACATTATCCATAAAGTTTTGCAACAATTACAAAGGATTATTGTTTATTTTGAGAAACTTATATCCGGAAATTATGGTAGAAGTCTTCGCTAACGTTGCGTTTCTGATGTCGCAGAGGCGTTTTGTGGCTTGTCGCTCACAGCGATTAACTGTCGTTTTCGGCAACATCGTTCCATATTTACGGAAGAGAGCAATTAGAGAATACTCAATTTCATCAGACGATCTCAAAGTTCAATTTTAGGAAAGAAAATTGGGATGTGATTATCGTGAAATACCTTGTTGACGTTACATATTTTTAGCCACTAAATTGCTCGCCGAATCGCTGTCGTTCAGATGAGTTTAGTCGCTCTGTTCCGAAGGAGCAAAAATTATTTTAAAAAGCGTATTTTTACCAAGTTTTAACTAAATATGATATTGAAAAAAGTCGCTTAAATTCACTATTTTTGCTATTAGCAGGGATGAGATTTTGAATCTGGGACAAAGAAGTCCAAAATAGATTCTTTATGTTTTGAATTGGCGGTCTGCACTTATTTTTCTCATCCCTGGTGATACCAGTTAATTTAATGCACCAAAACTGGTTATAGTGTCATATCACGGTTGAATAGCTGGATAGGTCGTTTTAGGTTTTGAGAAAATAAAAAACCTCCAATTCAACTTAAATATACTCAAATATACTTTAAAATACAATATCTCATTAACTATTGAATTTTCATCATATTGCTACCACATATAAAACAGTCCATCTTCGACATTCAAATTTACTGTACTTTTTATTATTAACACTTCATTGCCGAACCGTAGAATTTTGCTAATTTTTGGTATACAGAACACATTTGGTCCCCTAATAACGGGAAAAATATTATTTTTGAAACTCGATCAAAAATGGCGATTTTCAGTGGCGCCAAATTTGCGCCAAAAATTTGCGCCAAAAAAATCAGGTCCTGCACGGAATTTGACAAGCTTATTGGATTCCGCGTAGCCGATTTACTCGGCAAGATTTTTTTAATTTCCTCAAAAGGGGCCAAATTTCGAAAGTTACGATGGTTTTTAGAAATTGCAAAATTTACGCTGACCCCCAAAATTCGTCAATTTTCCTCGATTTTCTGGGGTGGGTCTCGAAAATGACCATTTTTCAGGGCAAAATCGTAGATAAAGTGGGTAAACAAATTACATATACTGATTCAGAACAAAAAGTTGGCGATATAAGAGCAATATCAGATTTGAGCTAGGAGGACAAAAAATTGGCCAAAAATTACTCCAAAATTTGCGTATCCTTTCGGATACACTAGGCAATAAAGGGTTAAACATGTTAGTTTTCTTACATCCGATTTTTCTATAGGAAAATTTTGCAGAAGCCCTGAGCCAACGTGAATGTCCTTTTAATATTCCGTTTAGGTTTTATTGAAGTATTATTGTATATTTCAAGACGTCTGCGGAATGGCATTAGGTAAGCACATAATACGCATACAATTCAAACTTATGAAATTTATTTCGTTTATATTAAGAGATCGACCAAGTGCATCATGTCATCGAAACATCGGTTAACGGTCTTTCCATATTGCTCAACTGCTACTTGCTTTATTTGATCAAACAATATTCCACTTTTGGTGTAAAAATTTACAAATATTTGTTAACCGTCGACGCCATACTCGACCTTTGTCTCTGTTCGGTCGTTTTTCTGGTACAGCCGGTAAGTATTGCAAGTCTTCATACCTAAAATGGCTAGAATTGGACAAATGAATAGGAGTGGAAGTGCTAAAATTAGTTTCTGAGTTTTGTTAGTCCACATCTGTTTCTGCTCAGATTTACTGTGTATTAAATATCCCGAAAAATAGGTTGCACTTACATGTGACGGCTACTTTGTTATGGCGTTAAATGGTTTCTTCGCTGGCGCTTCACCTACGTTGGACATATACATTCTTCCTCCACACAAATGTCTTATGGATTCCGGTTCAGTTCGTCTACAGATACAGATTGTTGTGTAAAGACAAGTAAGTACTTGATGGGTTTGGAAAATTTCAAGGCTCGAATAAAAACATGATTGGAGTTCATGATACTACAAAGTTTTTCTTATTTTTTGTTATTTCCTTTTTTACAGTTTTCCCAAAAGTTGCACGTCATAGGACACTGAAGAAACTTTTTTTTCTAGAACCATCTAAATTTGATGTGATCGAAAATGGCAAATCGAAAATTTTGCCAGAAATGTGATTTTTTCTGGCGATGTTTTATCCAATTCCGATGATTTTTAGCGCTCAATCAACACAATCAAACTTAGTGATTGTCACTGTCACAATCACTTATTCGATAATCGCTTTCTTTATTGTGTACACAATGTCCGAAGTGGTTCAGGAATTTCAGCCCACTGGTCAGCATATTTTCGATTTGAACAAATGGCCTAGACAAAATGGCACACACTTGCTTATTGCCGGGTCCTATATCGTATGTTAAAGTTTGAAAAGGATTAGTAGAATTAATATGGGTTCCGAACTGAACAATGTAAAAAGAGTATTTTCACCAAAAATGGGCCTGATTAATTTCTCGGATTGTAAACCAAAAAATACGTTATTTCGCACAATGTGTTTTCAGACAGAATGGCGTGTACTTGCCTATTTGTCAATGTGGCTCGTTACGTGTAGTGTCAGTGTTGTCACCGTAATCTGGTGTGAGAAGCAGATTGCCAAACATTTCAACAGACTGGGTGCTCCGACCCATTGTCGTACGCAAAAGATGCATACGGAATTCCATCGAGCTCTTCTGGCTATGGTTAGTTTACAAATACATTTTCGACATTTTTAGAATGGGTCAATGTTCGGGTTAAATTTTGTTAAATAATAAAATAATACAAAAACTTAAAATTGTAACTTAAATTGTCGTTGTTAACTAAAGTTTGTAACTGTAATAGCTATCAACCGTATATTTAGGCAATATATTATGTATTATTAGTAGCATTTCTATTAATTAATACTTTTGAACTAAATTTGAACAGCTGTTAACCGTATATTTAGGCAATATGTCCTTTGATAACAACCACCGCTCCTCTGTACTACTTCTGCACCACATTCGTTTTGAAAATGTGCCCAGGACGAATCTCCGCTACAATGACCAGCGCGACAACGTTTATTACGCTCTTCAATCCTTTGACGACAATCATTTGCTTCCGTTGTTATCGACAAGCGACAATCCGGCTAGTCACCTGTTCTCGAAAGGGCAGTAGCTTAAACCCGACCTGTTCACTTCCTACCAAAGACAGTTTGGCTCATGTTCGTGGCAATACTGCAAATAAATTATCTGATAAGGGCAGTGTTGTCTTCTAACTCCATAAGGGATACTTATGCTCTGCTAATACTAACATTGGTAGAAGTTTTGAACGAAGAAACTTGTTTTTTCGTAAAAATTCTAATTGTGCTTGTTCTCATAGATAAAGTTTAAAAATTTAAAATTAATTTAAAATTATTAAAAAATGGTAATTTTACGCGCTAAGCCAAAAATTTTGCCAATTATGAGATAGATTTTGGATTATACAGAAAATGTTACTTTTTTGCGAAAACATTTGTTACTATCATGGACCATTTTATTTGAATATGCGAATAAAACCATGTTGTCTTCTCTCGTTACAGCTCATTTGTGCTTTCGTTTTGTGACGCCTTTTCGGAAGTAAGCATATTCTTGTCAAGAGATCTTTTCTGGGACAATTCAATGCACTATCCCAAGAGTTTCGTGTTATCGTTTAACTATCTTAGAAAAAAAATCTTCTTTATCATTCTCGTTCTGATAGAAATAAGAAAACAAAAGATAAATAACCAGGGTCAATTTCTCTCAACTTTCTGAGCATGCGCAGATCTTTTTGAGCAGAAGTCCATGCACATAAATGGCTTTCCTGCTAGATATCGGGGAGATAAAACTAACAGAAAAGAAAGAAAAGCCATTTCAGTGCATGCACAGACAGTTGTTAGAAATCGCCCCCAGGTCTTAAATTTAAATCAAATTAAGCGCTTTCGACCATGTTCAAATTAATTGGGAGCGTCGATAAACTCATTGGTGAGAATAAAAAAGCTTATGCTGATGTATTATCCGCATCAGTAAAATTTTGCGAAAGAATGGTCGGACGCAATTGAGTGCAATGGGAGAGCATTTTTGTGCAGTAAAAGAATAATACAATACAAGATCCCCTCCACTTTTCCCCCACGTGCGTAGCCCAAGCATGATAATTCATGGACATATTGACAGCACTAACATTGAAATGCTAATTTACAACTCCAATGATTCACACTGCATTTCTAATGTTTTTGTTCTTTCCCAGAAAATTGCGGCAGTTTTTCAATATTTTACGGCGGATAATAAATACAATTCTCGAAAATAATGAATGCTTTGATATATTGAGTTGAAGAGTTGTTATGATGCTCTAAAAATTAGTTAAGTCACATGGAAAAATTTATCTTTCGCCCAGTTACTAATGGGCAGTGAACATAATAGACTCCCACTATGGGCTATATGTTTTACAAAAAGTATTTACGTGCCAATTTTGGTCCTTTTGATAATATCCATAGATATTCTCCGAAAATTCCGAAAAAGGCTTCTTATGAAAATTAGCTCTTACTTATTTGATGGCACTTATTAAAAAACGTAAGATGTCCTATGCAACCAATTTTGACGTATTTCAGGACATTTGTAATCTTTGCTAAATTTTGTTTCCTAAACGTATCGGTGATGAGTGCACAACAGTTCAACTCAGCGCCTTACCTGAACAGGTTGAACTTTACGGAATGTATAATCACCCTCGTTGCACAGATTATCTCCATTACGCTAATGTCAGCTTTACTTATTATTAAACAATTTTTATTTGTAAACAAAATGTTCACGGTGCCGCTTTCTCAGTCAATTATTGTTTACCTTTCGACTCACATTGTATTGTCGCTACTGTTAGTCCCTTACCATTTTTACATCGCTATCGAATGGCAACCAGGTATAGTGATTTTGACTTACTATAACATCAGGTAGACAAAGGCTTAGTTTTCAACTACTACGCCTTCTAATTTTAATTTCGGTCGATAAAGTTAACAGCAACTATAGTAGGCATCTATTTTTTACAAATTTTATCAAGATAAATTCTAATCCACTATTTCAGTGTCAGGTATTATCACATACTTTTAACACTGGCATATATTATTGTACTTTAGAGCCATCATATAACCCTGTACTTTTGTATTGGCTTGGGATTCACGTACTCAATTACCTCGCTATAGCCCCTATTCCTGTCCTTTTCCTAACTCTTGACAGGATTTGTGCCATAAAATTTTCGATGGCACACAAATTATGGCTTCAACGACGGTTGGCACTCTTAAGTGTCTGCGCAATTCTCGTTGCATATGTCATTGTTTTCATTATGGACCTTTTGGAATTACCGCTGCAGATTGAACACAGTAAGTAAACAATATATTGATTACAATGCCTTTTTATTTAGGTATTATACAAATTTCCGTAAATTTTGATTGATTTCTGAAACCTCCCAATGTTTGAAAATTTTGGTTTTCTGAGTCTTATGTGATAAGCTTAACCACTAAGCACACGAGTGGCTTAGTGGTTAGGTCAGCCTTCCGTCCAGTCCGTCGAGGGTTTGATCCCCTTGCCGTGTGTGCAGTCTACCCAGCTGTGACATCCCTCCGTCGCTAAAACTGGGTACTGGTTATGTACCAGGGGAGCACAGAAAGAGCCTTCAGCCCCTCGATAGCGTCGCAAGACAGTTTGATTCAGGAAGCAAGGGAACTGTGAGGCGAGCTATAGGCCAGACCCACGTTTCGGTACTCTATATAAGGACTACGGCCTTGTCTCCGGCCAAAAACATCATTCAAAGGGCTACCCAGGCCATAACTGGGCAAAAACGAGCTCCCACTCGGTCGCGGGGTGAGCCTCAGGCATTCATATCATCAAAAAATACAAAATTCGTATTTAAACTTTCCTAACATTTCGGCCAACTGAAGCTAACTTGAACTCATTGTTTAGATAAGTTAAAAAATTTATAAAATTCAACAAAAAATGGTCTCCAAAATGGCAGTTTTCCAAACCTCACTTCCGATAACGCTCTCAATAATCTCGATGCCAGTCAGTCCACATTTTTCAGAAATAAATTTTGGAAAAATTCATTACTAGATTTTGTCTCAAAGGCTCGTCATCGTCAACTTTGCTGGCGAATTAGAATTTTTAGCCCAGTTTAAAAAGCCTTATATTTTTTTCAAAAAGGGCACCTTTTAGGCCTTCCATAGGCAAAGGTTAATTTGCTGCAGTTTAGTAACAAATTGTCCTCTTTCATCTTGCACGATGCGACGTTTTCAAACATTGCCTCAATATTATTTGAAAATTATTTTTGCCACCACGAGTCTCTTGTGCAATACTTATTTCCTCTGGATGTTGAGATCGACACCTGCAGCGAAAAACGTGGTATGATAATTTATCTAACGATTTTCGACTTGTTATTGCTAGTACCTGACACTTAACGCTCCAAATCCTCCTAACTAGTATTTGGCTGCTGTGGGTTTTTATTGCTAGCGCTGAATATCTTCAAAATAGGATTTGCTTTCCGAATAGCTTTCTGAATTGCTTTTGCTTTCAAGTAAAACGAAGACAACCGTCTAAAACGTGGACAACCGTCACTAGAACACCGCTTATTGCAAATTATGATCAATCGTTGCTAAAATTCCCGAACATTGTCGGTTCAAAAATTCTGCGTAATATATTGTTGGGTAATACATTGTCGTAAATGAATACCATATAAAGGCCATGTCACCAGCTGAAATTCATTTTATCGTCGCAATTTTTTAAAGTATGATTCAAATTATCGCAAATTTTTTTAACTAGTTGTCGTTTTTTCTCTTGCACACATAAATTGAGGAAGTAAATTATTTTATTGTGGAGCTAAATATATGCATGTAAATAATTGACACCAACTTGGATAACATTTAAAGCGTTTTTCGCCAAAGACGAAAAACAAAGTTGACACCCCGTTATATTTGGTGACATATCTAACCATACCTTGAATGAAAGCGTTGTTTTAGAATAACAGAGTGGTAAAAATGACAGTAATAATGGAGATATGTTTCAACATATTCCCGAGCTATTTCTGGACTCTGTTCACAGTGGTAATCAGTTTTATAAGGCTCACTTGTTTTTGTAATTGTTATTACTGTTTCAGATCAGCGGCCAAACAGCTTCGGCGTTTTTCGGCCATTATCCCATAATGCTATGTGCATTAGATGCTGCATTATGCTCAATCTATTACAACGCAATATTCCTTTTGAGGAAAAATCAAACCACAAAAACCGTGTGTATCAAAAGTACGGGAACAAAATAAATTACGTTTTTTTGCCTTGTATAAACAACAATAAATACAGTCGAGTCTCGATTTAACGCGTCTCGATTTAACGCGGGTCTTGGATTAACGCGGGTCTTGCCCGGTCTTGGTTGGTCGCCAAAGAAATTGTATGAGTTAGAGTCTCTATTTAACACGTCTCTATTTAACGCGTGTCTCTATTTAACTCGGTTTTTGCCCGGTCCCGAGACCCGCGTTAAATCGAGACTCGACTGTACCGTAAATGTCTTAATTAATCAAGCGGTGGAATTACCGTTTCGTAAATGGGCAGGTTTATTATAGGGGTAGAATTTATATATCGTAGCGCCGCACTGGCAGGCGAAATCAGCAAAGTAGACAAAACGGTCTTTTAAATGGTACACACAACCAACTTCATTTTTTAATTCTAGAAATTTATAAATCATTTCATTCTGTCCCGAACTTTTGATACATACGGTATTTGTGAAAATGTTTTATCTATCGGGTGGCCAATAAGTTCTGATGCCACTTTTCAATTACGCATATTTCTTTTAGAATGAATGATTGACTATGAGTGTTTGATATTATTTTGTTGCCCATTTTGTCTGCGTTTATCCTGTATATAGCTTTTATTTATCACTTCACAAAATATTTAAAATATCACATAAAGTTTGTTATACACCCCCTGTATAAATTTTTGAGGGGTGTATAAATTTTAGGCAAGTATGGCGTCTAAAACGCTCATAACTCAGAAATAATCCAACGAAAGACAAATCTGTAAAAGTGTGTGGTAGAGCACAGAATGTAGAAAAAGGGCTAGTGAAACAGATTTTCTCGATAAGTGAAAACCATGTTCAAAAACAAAAATATATGCAAAACCTAAAATGAATTTTGAGGTTGTTGTACACATTCTGTGAAATATTGAATACTTCATGAGATAAAGTATTAAAGTTATATATCGTTGAAAACTAGACAAAACTTGCAGTTATTTGATCTATTGGGCGTATTACGCTTCTATCAAGCAGTTTTCAAAATTTTTAATTTTGAACCCTAACAAAAACATTTCTTCATTTTCTTCAAAAGTATGGTGTCCGAAAATGCTCATATCTTGCCGATAATAAAACCAGAGACTATTCTGTAAAAACTACGTTGTAGTCCACAAACTGTAGAATAAGTCTGCTAAAACCGTTTTTTCGGAATAATTAAAATTGTAAACAAAAATTAGCAAAATATGGAAAATACCTTCAAAAAATTTATACAGGGGTGTATAACAAACTTTATGTGATATTTTAAATATTTTGTAAAGTGATAAATAAAAGCTATATACAGGATAAACGCAGACAAAATGGGCAACAAAATAATATCAAACACTCATAGTCAATCATTCATTCTAAAAGAAATATGCGTAATTGAAAAGTGGCATCAGAACTTATTGGCCACCCGATACAAACAAATAAGAAGCATTGATGAATGTGTTTTCATGCATTATTTGTACAATTTTTTGTTCTTGTTCTTTGTCTGCTTATTAATAAAAGTTGCCATTTATTTGGATGAATACTCTTGGATTTTGTTCAATGGATCAATATTTCCGCCCCGCTCTTGGCAAGCTGCCAGTTACGGTGAGATATCGTTTTTCTGAGTGCACTGTTCTTACACAAAATATGGGGGTTGGAAAAAGCCACTCTTGTCGAAATTGCCATTTTTGTCAGAAAAATGGGATTTTTTGCCAAAAATTGGCCGTTTTTAGGAGTGTACGTCATTATATATAAAAATTTCTTTGAATGCAGATTTGGTTCCAGGGCAAGTAAATGGAATATACGCTTAGAAGCTGCATAGATTTCTTTGCAAAAAATAAAAATATACAACTTTTCCTTTGGTGAGGTTATAAATAATTGAACGCCTAAATTTCGTATATTGGCCCGAATTTCAAACATATTATTGCTGTTGTTCTAGAAAGTTCTATTAAAAGTATGTTTTCGGCCAAGCTCTATAATCTGGTAAAAGCGATGAATGTTGTGAGCACAAAATTTTCCCAAAACACCCAAATATTGGGTGAGGTTATAATTACTGAACGCACTGTATGGCCCACTGAGGTGTGGTTTTGGTCTGCCAGTCGCTCTGAACGAAATATCAGGGATGTGGCATAGAGATCATATATGGCTATAGACTCTCTGGACTCTCTCGCTCGATGCTGACAGTCACCATAGACGCACTCTTCCTCAAATGCGCTATACATATTACGCGACCGGAATATTAAACAGCAATGCAAAAATGATATTTAAGGTTTCCGGCTGAAATTTAATGCTGCGTATAGCAGGGCTGCATCCGGTATCCGCTATCCGGTTATCCGGTGTTTTTCGCCATCCGGTATCCGGTTTCCGGATTTGAGGGGGGTCCGCCGGATGCACCGGATATTAACAAGCACCCCTAAGAATGCAGTCAGCGCCGCAGGCGAAAATTTTTGAAAATTTCGTAGAATATTCAAAATTTTCAATGTCAATTTTTGGCATACAGCGTTATTTTTCAACAAATTTTCGTCTGCGTAGTGTAGTTTGTCTCATTGTTTTTCAAAATTTTGAGCTGAAAATTTGTGAACTTTTCAATAAATATTCTAAAATTTCAATCATAAAATGTATTTCATTGATAAATTTTAGTCAATTTTTAAAGAGAAAGCCAATTTTTTCAAAAAATTTTTTGGCGCTTTTTTGCCGTGAATTTTTCTATAGATCTGGAAAAATACACTAATATAGGCACAATTCATACACCATGTCTCACTGTTTTTCCAAAATTTTGGGCCGTCAAAAAAAGCGCCGCAGGCAAAAATTTTTGAAAAAATTAGCTTACTCTTTAAAAATTGACTAAAATTTATCATTGAAATAAATTATAACAGTGAAATTTTTATATATATATTGAAAATTTGACAATTTTTTTCGGCATGTACATTTTGGCAGCGGCCTGTAAATTTTGGCAAGTTTCAGTTTTACAAGATCTCCCTGCTATCTCACTATTTTCAATGTTTTTTAAGCTAAATTTTTGCCAAATAAGCTTACCATTTCAAAAAGTTTCACCTGCGGAAACTTACACACCTGCAAAAACTTTCACCATATTTTCACATAATTTTTGCACATTGGTAGCAGCAATTCGGTAACGCATTTTTCACATTTTTCAATGAAAATTGACTCTATTCTTCCCGATTTTCAAAAATTATTTTAGTTCTTATATTGGAACCCCAATGAAGTCGTTAAAGTTAACGGGTAAAAAGTGTGAAAACGTTTAATTGTCAAGAAATAGTGGTAAAATTGATTAAAATTGCTCATATATTGCAATAAAATAGCCAAAAAGTAGCTAAAAGTTGTTCAAATACTTGAATTTTTACAACGTTTATCCTAATCTTGCACATTTATAATAAAAAGGAAGCAAAAAGCTCCCATTTAGGTAAACTTTTTGCAAATTAACGTCAAAATTGGAAAAAATTTTCAAATTTGGCGCCAATAATTGAAATATCCGGTTATCCGGATATCCGGTATTCGGTCAATATCCGGTGTTTTTGCACTATCCGGTATCCGGTCCGGCTTTTTTTACTATCCGGTATCCGGTCCGGCTTTTCGAAATCCCGGATGTACCCCTGGCGTATAGGTTTTCGACCCCAAATTTAAGATCAATTTCGACATTCTGATGACTCTAGTACAATTTTCTGACATTCCGCTTATTTCTATACCAAAAACAGGTACAATACATGAATCCCGACCTCGCTAAAGGGAGAAGGGACAATTGAATTTCTTTGACGCATTATGGTCAAAAAAATTTGACAATTTTCTACACGTCTAGTAGAAAATAGTGCAGGTTATAGAATTAAGTTATACTGAACGTTGCCTTTCTTTGAGAATTTACTGTTAATATTGTCTAATTGTACAATCGAAACAATCGCATTTTGTTGTACAAATCACATTCGTTTTGGGACTCGCGCGGCTTGTCTGAAACTGACTGAGGCAACCTTTTGGCTCACTCTTCCGTGTTACCTCTTTTGCAAATCCTTTTGGGTTAACCTGACCCTTGTACTAAAAAATTTTATGAGATAAATTTCAATTTTTGCCCGATTCGCAATTTTATTGAATTCAAATTCGATCAAAAATATTAAACTTTCTTGCACTTAATCATACAAAGCATGATTTTTTCGTAAGCACTTTCTGACAAACAAAGAGATAGTCGGTTTGAATTACAGAATTGGCGGGAAAACGCTAAGACTGTTTAGGAACATATTAGAAGGATGGGTATTGTCTCAATCGAAGGCGAGGAAATGAACTTTACGAATTACGATTATTAGGAAATAATAGCTAATATGATAGTAGCTCGAAACTAAAATGAATCTTTTAGTGGTTTCGGGTACCACGGTATACCCCGCATCAGAATATTCTGCCGCAGGATATGCGCCGTCGGCAGCTGGCACGGAGTCGACACTATATCCCAATTCTGATTTGACGGAATCCGACTTGACTATTGTACCAACAGATCAGCACTATGAGGAAAATGGATACTACTCTGAATCAGATGCCGACTCTGACACAATATATGAAGAGGACGAAGAAGAACACTATGAACCAGCACCTTTACCTGATTTCTATAAGGGTGCAGACGGAAAAACCTACGTATGTAACTTCCAACTTACTATTAGCGATATTCTCAATCTTGTACATACCAATCCATGCAACCCATTTTTAGTCGTTTAGATTTATGCGGCAATTAAAATATATTTTCGTAGAAGAAAATTCTCAGAGGCTAAAAGATATAAATTAATTCCTAACATATAAATAGAAGACTTAATTTCTTAACTCACTTGATTTGAAATTGGACAAATTTGAGAATATCGCTAGTATCTTTCTACTAACCAATTTTATGCCTTTTTCTTTTCTAAAAATTGTGGCTACTTGAGTTTACAGAAGAGCTCGTCTTAGTAGCATCTAAAAATTACTTCGTTTGATGTACCAAATTTTGAAAGGCGAGCTAGGAGGAGGATTCGGAATGAAATGATTTTTGGGGCAAAAATTATCATAAATGGTTTGTCACGTTTTAGTTTTTAAAATTATTACTGCATTTTGTTACTGACCATCATTTTGGTTAACAGGCGTCTCAACCTCCTCAACTGCCTGTCAATCAAAATAGAGAGGCAGGGGAACCGGCCATTTCGCCCCCCCCGATCGCCATTTCGCCTCTATTTTCAGTAAATCACATAAAATGCTCAAGAAAGCGTTTCTGGATAACTTTTTTGTGCAGAATTTGAATTTTATATTACTTTTTGCTTAGAAAATGCCATATTTTGGCGAATCCCTCTTAGATTCCAAGCGTTTTTTCGTTATTTTATTAGTTTCAAATATTTGATTTTTTTCCAAACAATTAGATCTTAAATTTCACAAATATTATACCTCAAAAAACATACTTTCCGCTGATACACCAACCTAATCACAGTAAAAAAGACCGCCCGGAGAACAAGGCGGGTGCGATGTGTTTCGCGGCAGCGGGACGCATCCCTCCGAGGGCTTTGAAAATGGCTGGACTGGTGGCGTAGTTACCAGTCCAGTAACCCGAGCTGGGGCCCACGGTGCAGGGAACGAATAGTTGCAGGTAGGCGCTCGACTGTTACGTAGGGCACACTCGGCGCTGATCCCGCGCTAAGCAGCGCAGATATATAATAGGTATTGAATCCAATCAACTTATTTAACATTTTAGACAAGTGGTGGTTGGGAAGTGGCCGTGTCTGCCGTAAACCCAAATATGGTTACTACAGCGGATCTCACATACGGCACAAAGAATGCCTACCAGTTATCGTCTGGCGGTGCAGCGAAATATTTGAACAATACATGGAAAGAGAAGCAAAAATAATTACTTTCGAATACGAAATGGTGTGGAAAAAATGTCGTGTCAAAACGTTTTATGTGTCCGTGATCCTTGACTGTAGTTTTTGAGAATCTGATTCAAAAATCGGGCCTTAAACATCTACGTTTTCCACAAGATTTGCTTATCTCATTGAGTTGCGTTCTTACAAATTCTTCACAAACAATGTTTTTAGGCTATCCTTCTTTACTTTTATTCTTTTCCGCATAAATTTTCTCAATTTTCTTAATAGTAATTTTTGTATCTTTTTTCGCATACTCGATCAAACGGAAATTGTTGCGATGTTTAGAAATGTTTCTCATTTTTGACAAAGTTTCTGAATGTCGTTTTTACCAAATAGGGAATGATATCTTTTTGTTCCATGCGAAATTTTAAAAATGGTTCTATGTGAATATCTTTCAGTCCTTTGGGAAACATCTAATTTTTTACCTAGACTCAAATAGCTTCTCCCTAGTATGCTGCATGTAGTATTGTATTAACTTGCAAGTAAAATGTGTTTCAAATGGAACGTTTCGTATAAATAAACTATACATGTTGCGTTGTCGATATTTATTCACGTCAAACATATTATTGAAATTACAGGCGATCTTGACAGTCTTTGTAAAACGATCTTTCCATGGATTCAAGGTCATCTTGTTTGAATATCTTTTACCTTTATTCGACAGAAATGTGTCCGATTTTGAAACTGTCGAATGATTGATTAGAAAGTGAGGATCAGAAGTTTTAGAAACAAAAATTTTTCACGAAATGAAATTCGAAACGAAACTGGTATTTATTTCCGAAAACTTTTCGAAACTGGCGTTTTGGGTCTTTGCGCAAGTTCCCGGTTAAATTTCGTATTTTCAGGGGTTTTTTGATCGAAAAAAGCTAATGTCTAGAAAAATGGGTCGCCAAATGCATTTTAGAGTATCTGTCGGCTTTCATACTCTCATCTTTACTTTTATCTTTATATCGGGTGTTAGCTATCCCATAGCGGAACACACTTCCATCTTTATCTTAATGTCGGGTCCCCCCCCCCCAATAGAATAGGGGGCAAGCCCCACTCGGATTTGGGCGAGTGATACGTCAATCGCTTCGTCTCGACGAGAGAAGACGATTGGTACCATTTTCAGCCCCAACACGGGCTTCTATCGAGAGTTATGACTTATCAAATTTCAAAAAATGCACACTATTTTGTCGTTTTCCTGTCGTCTGGCTCTGCCCTTCTTTTCAGCGAAGGGTGAGAGAGTTTCTTTCTTTCTCTGCCGCTCCCCCACACCAGCCTTCTTTTAGTCCGGCAAATAACAGAAAGGAGCGAGGCGTGCACGGGAGCCGCCGTGCGGCGAAGCCGCTGGGGTTCCTATGGAATTTGTTTCTATTGTGGGTAGGTAACTTAAAATGAACATGAAAATGAAGAAATCCGTAAAATGAAGACTAATGTGACGCAAATAAATATAAAGATTTTCGTCCGAAAAACAGAGTCTTGGATATTGTCATTGCGGACATTTCTAAAGTCATTTATTCCCTAAATGAAACAAACAAAAGAATTCCATTCAGCGCTGTACTTTTGATTGTGCAGTAGACGGTGACACAGTAGAATAAGAGAATGGTGGTGGAGAGGTACGCAATTGTGAGTTGATCCACTTTGCGTCGGCGAATCCAACTGTTTTCTCTTTGACATTGTACGCTAGACAGTGATTGTTCAGGAATCGAAACGTCATCTCCACATGACGAATACGTTTGTATTTGGCGGCGTAAACGACGCATTTGTCATACCACGACTAAAATTATCCTAATCACTTGTACGAAAAATATCAGATTCTGACATTTTTATTTGGATTTCCAATTCCATATCGTATTAATTTTATTCACTCCAAAAGAGCGAACTTCGAAAACTGGTCGGTGATTGCTTTTCAACCTCATCAGGATCCGTGTGCCGGAACGGGACTAACCGCACACAACTGATCAGTTTTGAACAAAGTGGTTTGCGCAACGCCAAAAAAATCATTTGAACGATAATTTTGTGTAACATCGTACGTCCACCCTTCCCATTGAAAAAGGAAGAGAGACATTAATATGTCTGCCGGAGTTAACAGAAAAGCTTGATCAACTTTATTTTGTTGAATAGAAGTTGAAATTTTTTGTTTGGCATTGTGTATCACTTTGTTTACTAGTGATCCCATTTGTGTGTTGTTTACTTGTGCATATGTTTACTAGTGATCTAAAGGCTTCTTTGCTTTAGATAATTTCCCAACCATGGTCGTGGCCCGCAACGGGAATTACTTGGATTGTATCCTGAATTCAAACACGCGACAACGAAATTCATTCATAAAACTATTAATTCATCCTTCTTTAATTGTTAAATCTCAGACACTTTGTTAAGTACTTATTTAGACCCCCCCCCATCCGATGGGGGGGGGGACTAAACAATTTATAAGGCATTTTTGTTTAGTTCCCCCATCCTACACTTTTCGCCAAAATCCATAGGGTCCCCCTATTGATTTTTTCAAAAATTTTTCCGAAAATGATTTTTCAATCTATAGGGTACCTCTATTGATTTTTTTGACAAAATTTTCAGAAAATGATTTTTCAATCCATAGGGTCCCCCTATTGATTTTTAGCAAAAATTTTTTTGAAAATTTTTGCCAAAAAATCCATAGGGTTCCCCACTCTTAATTTTATTGACAAAATTTTCCAGGAAAAAATTTTTGCTAAAAATCAATAGGGGGGACCCTATGGATTTTTTGGAAAATTTTCAAACAAATTTTTTTTGTTAAAAATCAATAGGGGTACCCTATCGATTTTTTTGAAAATTTTTCAGAAAATTATTTTTCAATCAATAGAGGCCATCAATAGAGGCCAAAGCAAAGAAGCCTTTAGATCACTAGTAAACATATGCACAAGTAAACAACACACAAATGGGATCACTAGTAAACAAAGTGATACACAATGCCAAACAAAAAATTTCAACTTCTATGGATTTTTTGGCCTATGGATTTTTTGGCGAAAAGTGTAGGATGGGGGGGGGAACTAAACAAAAATGCCTTATAAATTGTTTAGTCCCCCCCCCCACACATCGGATGGGGGGATCTAAACAAGTACCCTTTGTTAGTGAACATTTCAAAGCAAATATTTGCGCTTACAGACCATAACATAAAAATTTAAATTTGACTCACATAATATCTAATATAATCCACTCCAGTCAATACCAGCTGCTTTGTATTGCTGTCGGTTGTATTTCCATTGCTGCCAATGTTCAAAGTGATATTTTTGACTTTCGAGACATCGCAGTCTACTTCCCACTCTTCGATCGTTTCGTTCCAAGACGCATTACTCGCGTTTGTCATTAGATAAAAGAAATCATCGCTGCAATAAATTCGGTTATGTCCGTGCCATAGCTGCAAAGTTGTGTTCAATCCTTTCTAAAATTACAGATGTTTTTTATATTACGGGAAATTTGTGGGTTAATGTTATTCATGCACGAAAGCGAATTTTAGGTGCTGAAAAACAAATTTAACTATTTTAAAGAGGGGCTAGTTTTTCAATCACCACAGACTAATTGCAGGGTAGCTAATTTTTCAGGGCCCAATGCCCGGTAATCGTTAAACTTTAAATTCAAAAGTGTTAAAGAGTTATTAAAAATATACTTAGGATTGAAAAAATTGTTCTTAACCCTTCATTGGCGAGTGATGCGAAAACGCAACGATATTGATTCACTTCACAAAAAGAAAGAATCGAATGAGTGTTTATTACACAAAGAAAGAGAGCGTCTATGAGAAAGCCGTGGCGGCCATATTGTTTTTCACAAAGGCAGCTCATCTAAAATAAAGCTAATGGTAATGCAGACATTCTGCCTTTTGTCTATGGCTTTTTTTCTACCGCCAATGAAGGGTTAAAATCTGATCAACATGGACAAACGTCTATAAACATGGACACCGGGTTTATGCACTAAGTCCATATGTAGTTTTGCTCGTGCTAGTGTTTTATGCTATTTTACCATTGGTATTCACTTTTTATTAAAATTGCACTGTTTTACCTTAACTTCCCTTAATTTTTACCTTTAATTTGAAGAAAAATTGAAGGAAAAATTTGAAAATGGGGAAAATTGATCAAAATTTTTTCATGTGGTACCCCTTATGCTTTTTTTCTTCCGACACTCCCTAGGGGGCTTTAAACGGGTAAGGGCACTGTAAGCGGGGAAAATCCTTTGTATTTGTCACTTGGGCCCGTTCTCGCCCCAAAGCGGGGGGGGGGCTTTAACAGGGGTGGGGCTTTATCCGGGGGCCTTTAACGAGGTTTGACTGTAATAGCGTTTAAGATTAACCTCAGAATTCGGCATTCCATCAATGCTTGCCGAAACAAGGTGAACGCCAAAGTCGTTAAAACCGTTTATTGACGGTATTTGAGGGGCATAAACATAATTTGACCGGCAGTTGTCTATGTCTTCACCTCCCAAAGTAAGTTGAGCAGGTCCCTCATAAAAGCTAGACCTGGAAATTGACTTATAATAACGTTAGAAATCTCTAGAAACATAGACGTGCGATTTCTTGAGAAGACTATTTCTCTCCGGGAATGCATTTTCTGTAAACATACTAAATTTCCTTAAAAATGAAAAAACGTTTGAGGTAATAGAAGTTAAAAAAACAAATTTTCACAACTTTTCAAATAGAGCTTTAACGAAACAAAACTCACTCATTTTGCCACCAGCTCACGATAGGTTTATCCAAGCCTGCGACGAGCTGTGACACTAAATTATCCTTATTGGATTGGGGTGTGCTAGGATTCAGCCCAAGCATTGCATCAATGGGATATTGCGAAATCTCATAGCCGAGATTGTCAACGATTCCCATCGCGACGTTGGCAGAAGCTGTATCGACCTGGAATTCATTCTAGTTTCGAAGTTCTTTAAGATTTCTAAATTTACAGTGACTTGGTCGCTTCCATTTATACCATATCCACAAACCCAATCCGCAAATTTACCCTTCAGATCGACGAATGAACTGGATTCACTAAAAGGACAGAGAATGTTCACAAGGAGAGGCATGAATTTACAAGCTAATCTTGAGTCGAGATTTACCTTGAATTGTAAGTGTGCTTTTCAGCAAGACGGTCGTCCACCACACTAAAATAATAAATCCGTAGAGTAAGCTAAAGCATGTTTAGTAGAATGGCACTGATGACATGGCACTGATGACAATATCTGTGAAAAATTATTGTGCAGAGTCGCAAACTATAGTATAGTTTTTCCATAGATAACGACCGCTGGAACATTCTAGAAAGGTGATTAACAGCTCAAATTTATGCTGAGACTCTGTGCTTTCAATTGAGCCATTACTCCATGATACCTTCTAGAATGTTCTAGAAGCAGTCGATATATATGAAAATATTATTCTACACTTTATAAAATATACGATAGCTTTTTTACAGATATCACTAAAGACCCCAAAAATATTTTTCAAAATTCCGGTTTTAATTAATTAAAACATTTAAAAAAATCGCAAAATATTTTTAAAAAATATTTTTTTAAAGTAGCTATTTTTTGCCGATTCTAGACTTTAATTCTGCTTTTTTAGCCTTCATTGTTACTTCAGACTAAATTAAAAGCTTAAATTCTACAAAATATATCGAGTTTTGGAATAACACGGCAAAATAAAATATTTTTTTTTGAGAAATTTCGTAAAAAAATTTTTCGGCAAAATTTTTTGGTAAAATTTCTCCGGCAAAAAAATTTCGCGGCGGAGGAAGGCCGCCGCGAAAAATTTTGCCAAAAAATCACAAAAGTTGCCCAAAAATGCCAAAATATTTACTAAAATATAAGTAAAATTCCCAAAATATGCAAAATATTTTTTAAATAAAAAAAATATTTTAAAAATATTTTAGTTTAAAAAAGTCCAAAATATTTTTAAAATATTTTTTTATTTTAAAAATATTTTTGGAGTCTTTAGATATCACTGAGACAAAAGATAACAAGGAAGTTTGAATCGTTGTAATTTTACACAACCAAAACACAAACCTTAAATTGGCGCTTGAACTGATAACGCACAAATCCGAGCCATACCACAGGTCAATTTCCGCCACAAAAGTTTGAGCTGAAATGCTTTGCAGTTAGTCATCTTTAAAAATATGTTAAGGGAGCACGGTTTGTCGCAGCCGGACATTTCGTCCCTCGGAGGGACGAAATGTTGCATACCCTTTGTTAACTGATTTAACATCGCACCTTACGACATTAATTTTTCGTTTACAAGCTTAGCATAAAATTTACAGCTGAAAAATCCAAAAGCATAGTATTTTACCGCAAACTTTTCCCTTGCGTGTAACTACGCTACTTCATTACGATTTCAGGTAATTTACCGTTTGATTTAGGATAAGATTAGACGCGGCATTACCTTCGCGATATTTCTCCATTTGGAAATATCGAAAAAAGGTGTGCAGATCATACATATCAGGAATGAACATGTTGACCCTTCTTGGGTGAAATCGGAACTTTTTTGGTCTCATTGTGGACCATGGAACCTACATGGAACGTCCTATATAGGATTTTTGGTGTGGGGCTGGGTCCTAAACAGAAAGATCGTTTTGGTCCACTATTCCTATGAATAAGACCGAATGCTAGTTTAAAATCTGTGTTGTCATACCTGGAGTTCCAACGGTAATATTCGTGAGGTAAAGATTATAAGTGGTCTCTGAGTGGTTCAAAGCGATGCTTGGCTGTAATCCGTTCTGGTCATCAAATTCTGGCCAATGCTCCCGAATTTGTTGAAAGCGCATTCTTTTCAAAGCGTTCTGCCGAATTTCAGCTTCGACTCTGTCGAGTCGATAGGTATGCGCCAAAAATTTGTGAACTGCTGCATTTGTAAGTCCCAGGAATAGAATGAAATAAATCGAACTAAAAAGCATCTTTTCTAAGTCGCAACTCTAAAGTAACAAATTAAGTAGCGTTCTTAAAGTTTTAATGGATTATAAATTAATGGAAGAAAACCATGTCAAAATATCCCCGTTTTTCTAAAGCACTTTGTAAATAGCTCAAAAATGTAGCTCGTTGGATTTTTGCTCTGGACATTATCCTGGGTCAAAATCATGTTCTTTTTTCAACTCAAAATCACGTAAAACATGATTGATGAAAATATGGTTTTCTTGCCTGATGCAGTGATTCCAAAAAATTGAAAACTACCTGCGGTTTCAAAACTGTAGTGCAGTTTTTAAAACTATTGTTAGGCAAACTATAGATATAATCTTTTCACTTTCATTGGTGATTTTGGTTAGGAATATATTTAGGTCTTTGAGTATGGATTGGGAGTATTGTTCTCACAATTCCACCACAAAATATGGATTCAAAAGAGCGTATTTTTGGCATTTTCTCATTAGAATGATCTGAACAAATTTGGTAAAAGTATGGAATGTCACAACGAAATATTACAATGTATCAGATCGTATTTAAAAACGAACGACTGATTTATCAGCTTAAATGTAACGAGCGATACACTGTCAAACAAAATGCAAAATATGTAAGACAGACTTGTATATTAAACCACGAATTCTAATTATTTTTTCTCCTGATTAGGAAAGAAAAGACCTCCACAAAATGGCTTATCTTTGCAACAAATTAAACTGTCGTCAAGCGACGTGTCCAAATGATAAGGACATTGACCGCGAAAAGATCGAATTTATTTAACACATTGATATGATTTATATGTATCGGCATATCCGTTTTTGGGTGCTGGGCATCCAAATTTGTGATCCGATATGATCTGGTCCCGACACGAAAAAAAAATTTTTACCCTTTGGGTAAAAAAGGTCCGAAATGGCTCTTTTTCATAAGATGCATATAAACTAATTACATATTTGGATTCAGCGCATCATTAAAACAGCTAAAAAGAACCTTTGCTGAAAATCCACGAAATTTGGTTTTTCGAAATTTCCGGACCATATCCGGGGATCACATGATTTTCGAAAAAAACCGTTTTTTGGTGAATGAGAATTAATTTTGGAAAACATATCAAAACTTTATATACAATATTAGTTTACTAAAATTTCGTCACTCCACCTTAACTTTTGAATCTCTGCCAGTTAGGAAACTGGCAACATTAAGTTTAGAAATATGTTTCATTGCAAAAACATTGCAAATTTTCAAAAATCGCTATCAATTTCGCACCAGGAAATCGAGATACGATAAAATCCCTTCAGCTACCTCAAGGGTTTCTGTGCGCATACGAGCCAAGAGCGGATATTGAAACCATAAAATTAACCTTATTCTTTAGTTATTTTACTATTACACAACCTTGAAACAAGAAACAAATGTCCGTCAAAATCTAAAAAGTTTTGCGACATGAAAACAGAGAAATTTGGTTTTCTTCCAGAAATTCGCCCGCACTCAATAGCCCCGCCGTATATTCAATGCACGCAGTCGAATTTGCTGAATCAGTTGCAAGTTTTCAGTCAGATCAATCAGCGGGCGCTCGTTGTTGCGATATGCTAAATTGTATGATTCTCGAACTAAATGGTAAAGACTGTCCAAAATATCGACATCGGAGTATCTGTGATTTGTGTTTGATTTGCACCTATTTTGATCCTGAAAAATGACAAGCAGGTGGGCTATGGTTTCCGTCGGCACAATTATATTGTGGAAGATGAACATTAAGGTTGAGAGATGCTTCAAGAGTTTGCTCAGGAGCTTTCGTTTGACCGCATGTCCTTCGCAGTGGTGACGAATTGCAGAGATGTAGGAAAGCCCGCCTGCGGTATCCTGAAACATTTCTAAAATTATGTGTGCGGATTTAAAAATAGAAAACAGAGCTCCGACAATGATTGAAAGCAGCTGCAAATAATACAGTCCGCTCTCACTAAATCATACCTATAAAAAATCGCACTTTGAACTGACCGAAACGCAGGGCCTCCCAGAGTTGTAGCACCCCAGTTTTACCGCGATGCAAACTTTTGGCACTAACTTAGATTGTTCGGGCGCTTAAGTCTAAACCCAAGTAGCCTATGCATAAGCCTAATTCGGGCCTTAAGTGAGTGATTGCACTAGAAATCTAAGCAAAAAGCTGAAGTTCAAGCTCGAAACCTAGTGCAATCACTAATCTAAGCTTACAACCTAGACCTAAGGAGCATTTTGAGTTATTACACGAAGCGTAAGCTTAACTTCTAAGAAAGTTATCTTGAAAATAATTTTTTTGCTGCTACGACGGTGTTTCCTCGAAACGCAGAGCCGGACATAAATTTACAAAATATTTTTTTCGATAAACAACATTTCCGTGGCATTTTGTTCGACTGCACGGTAAAAATTTCAAAATTTTGAACAAACAAATCGAACAATACTTTAACGATTTGTTGTAAATTTCTGGATGATGTCGTTTTTGGATCGAAAGAGCTGTCGTTTCTGGAAAACTCTAACTTTTGGATGAAGCTTAAAACCTGCTTACCAGTATTTGGTTGATAATCGAGACCACATCTCCGACGCTAAGTGATCCGACAACGGTGCGATGGGGCAGTAGCTCTTTGGTCTCAGCGAGAGCAATCATATCGACAGTGTCCCTCGGTATATCTACGATTAGAGCATCTTGACTGCCAAAATGTTTCGCAGCTTTCTCGGCTAGCTGAGCGACGATTATCTTTTCAGCCAGAAGACAGCTGCCGATCGACACAAAAACACCTAAAAATGAAGCATTGTTCCAGAAAGAAATGATCTCAGTTGAAGTTTGGATTCTGTGTCAAAAACAACCTAATTTTCAAATATTTTATTCTTTCAGAAAATGGTATAAAGGTTGTTTCAGCATTTGAAAATCATGGATATTTCCGAAATTTACTTATCATTTATGAAATTTGTTGAAATAGGAATAAAAGTTGCAAATTTTACTTACCGCAAATGGTGCTAATCGAGCCGAAAGACAAAATTGCATGTACAAAATCTTTCGCGGAAATGACATTCACGGCTATCAGACAACTACCAACGGACACCGCAGTACCTGAAAGCAAAAAAAAATTACACAAAAGAGCAGCGTCTTATAGGTATCGAAAACTTTTTACTATTTTTAGTTTTCGAACTAATTAAAAAACTAAAATTTTCTACTTTTTTCGCATTAATTACACACTGAGCTCTCCAATAGGAACCGATTCGAAAATCGGTTAGTTTACATAGTGAATTTCAGAAACATGGCTGTTTAATCTTTTGGAGAAATCCTGAGCATGAAAACATTGTTAACAGGTTCAGCATTTAATCTTGAAATATATTTTGTCCAGTGCCAAAATAGAACCTCTGAAGAGCTGCACCAAAAATCTCCTAAAAGTCATGACTCTGAAAAAGTAGCGTTTACGCTTTGTGTTCTCGATCGAGCACTATCGACCCGAGTTCACGCGTAGAATTAAAATTTCAATTTCTGCTGATGCGATTTTTGAATGATAGGTATTATCGGTAAATTGCTCACCAAAAATTCCAATAATTATGCCGATCCATGAGAAAGCATTTCGCAATTTTTAAATGCCGCAATTGGCTGTCTGTGACGGACATTATCGAGTAACGGTTCGATGCTCCTTGCAACCAAATAAATACTGGACGCTGCGCCAATAATTCCAGCAACAAACAATATCGCTGGTGTCGGCGACACCACTGTTGCAATTCCTCCAATGACGCCCAAAGCTGTGCTGAAGAATAAGTCACAATATTTTTAAACCCAATCCCCCAAGTAAGCGAAAGCTGTCAGTCCGTCCCAACCTGGCCGTTAGACCCCTTACCCCGGTGGTACATGGGCAAGTGATAGCTTAAAATGTTCGTATAGACGAGCTGAGTATGTTTTTAGCAAAATTTAGACCAAAATATAGACAAAATTTAGACAAATTTTTTAGACAAAAATTTGTATGTCCCGAATTTTTGCTTACAGTCGGTCTGTCAGAAGTGGGATTGCAGATTTTTACCACATTCTTAGACCAAATTTTAGACAAAATTTAGAGTAGATTTTGGGGGAGGGCATTCTTGATACACCGTTTTCGGTGTAAGGTTTCTGTCCCCAGTTTTTTGGGAGGCATTCTTGATACACCGTTTTCGGTGTAAGGTTTCTGTGCCCAGTTTTTTGGGAGGGCATTCTTGATACACCGTTTTCGGTGTAAGGTTTCTGTCCCCAGTTTTTTGGGAGGGCATTCTTGATACACCGTTTTCGGTGTAAGGTTTCTGTCCCCAGTTTTTGGGGAGGGCATTCTTGATACACCGTTTTCGGTGTAAGGTTTCTGTCCCCAGTTTTTTGGGAGGGCATTCTTGATACACCGTTTTCGGTGTAAGGTTTCTGTCCCCAGTTTTTGGGAGGGCATTCTTGATACACCGTTTTCGGTGTAAGGTTTCTGTCCCCAGTTTTTTGGGAGGGCATTCTTGATACACCGTTTTCGGTGTAAGGTTTCTGTCCCCAGTTTTGGGAGGGCATTCTTGATACACCGTTTTCGGTGTAAGGTTTCTGTCCCCAGTTTTTTTGGGAGGGCATTCTTGATACACCGTTTTCGGTGTAAGGTTTCTGTCCCCAGTTTTTGGGAGGGCATTCTTGATACACCGTTTTCGGTGTAAGGTTTCTGTCCCAGTTTTTGGGAGGGCATTCTTGATACACCGTTTTCGGTGTAAGGTTTCTGTCCCCAGTTTTTTTGGGAGGGCATTCTTGATACACCGTTTTCGGTGTAAGGTTTCTGTCCCCAGTTTGTAGTCCTGTGGTCGGGCGCGGAGCGCCCGACCCTCCCCCTTGGAATGTGAGGGAACTTAGATCACAAAAGGGTATAACCCAATCTTACCCCATAAGCCACGAGCCACCGCAGGTGGCGAGCCAGTCCTGTGGTCGGGCGCGGAGCGCCCGACCCTCTCCCTTGGAATGTGAGGGAACTTAGAACATCTACTCCCGAACAACCCTTACTCCCCAACAACCCTTACTCCCGTACCCGTACTCCCGAACAACCCTTACTCCCGAACAACCCAATCTGACCGCTGATACAGACGAGGGCATACTGATGGCGGTGCGCGAAGCGATGACGAACCCAATCTCCCGCTGTGCACGCTAACCGCTTCCTAGCGAAGTGAGGGCCGCGAAGCGGCCCTCACTTCGCTAGTGTAACAATTACTTCAAAATCTGGCTTAGAAACTTCTTTAGTTCGGGAAACATTAATCCAAACACAGATAATAGTACACATACGCGAAATCGCTCGTTTGAATTGGCGCAAGTATCACTTTCCCAAAGACCAGATGGAAACAAACAATGAGCATTTTGGCGCTATTTCAAATGTGCGATTTCGTGCATGCGAACTTTGGTATTATTTTAAAGCCAGCTAACGTTCTCAGTCAATTTAAGATGCTACTGTTAAACTTTCCAAGAAATCTTCCTTAAACTTTCAATCGTAGAAAATTTTTCTATCTTAGACTTCTGATTAAATTTTGTTATCAGTTTTCTTTGATAAAAGAATAATTGTTACCTAGCAACGTCAGCCACCAACAATATTTTGCGTAACAGTTTGTATCGATGAGCCACCGATTTCTCCAATTTTAGCTGACCATCTTCCATATAAGCGATCAAACATCTCGGCAGAGTGTTGTGGTCCAAAAAGTCACGAAAGTTGCCATATACGCGGCCTTGAGAATCGACAAATTTGTGCTTCTCCACCGGTTTCCGGTTAGATCGCCGTCGCTTAGTATAATGCACTTTGAGGACAATCTGATGAGACATTTTGTCACCGCTCCTGATATCTAAAATGAATTAGTATATAAGAAGGATGTCTCAAAAAATATGAAAAATGTTTACGGCCTAATATCACCCCACATAATATGGTTTTGATGAGATACAAAAGTGGTTGATAGCAAAAAAAATGCCACTATCCGCGATTTCTTATACCGTCGACCTCGCTATAAAGAATACTGCGGTGTAATATATATTTCTGCCCGGAACTCACCGATTCCTTATCGCGTGGTTCGACTGTATGTGAAAAAGATTTTTTCAGTGCCGGACAAATGTTTGTGGTTAACAGGGTCTCAAAATAGACAGCACTCTGCACTTTTTCCTATAGAAATATACATGTGAAATGTAGCATGCGATTTTTCGACCTTTTTTAAAGAAAAAGGTAAAATCATGATGGGCATGATAGGATAGTCATTTTTACGGCTAACTACCAAAAATTATATTTTTTGCCAATTTTCGGCCCATTTTTGACGTATTTTTGTAATATCTTCTACCTAGTATTGTAGTAGTGTGAGTTCGGGCCGTCATATTTAGAAGTAATTCTTACCAGTGCTTATTTCATTTTCAGAGGTGCATTCTTAGGGGTGCTTAATTTTGAAATGCACCTTTTTAGGATAACTTTTTGCGGGAAATCTGAATTGGAGGTCAAAAGTTAGCTAAATTTAGACAAATTTTTTTGGAAGGGCCACTTTTACGAGTGTATTTTCTCTGTAACGCTGTTTTGAGGCCATTCCTAGGTATGCATTTTCTCTGCCCTAATTTTTCAAAGGTGCATTCTTACCAGTGCTTATTCTCTTACCCATAAACATTGCGAGGCGCCGCAGGCGACGAGCCCGTCAAGTGGTCGGGCGCGAAACACCCGACCACCCCCCTTGGAATGTGAGGGGACTTAGAGCGTACACTACGTACAATACAATCCTACCCATAAAAGGTCAATCGAATAAAAACAATTTAACTTTGCTTACTGCTACTGGCGTAGCCAGTACTTACCCCTAGTGGTAATTATTCGACATACCCAATGGCATAATACTCAGCAAAACTCGTGAAAATTTGAGGTGGTCCTCGGTGCCTCGTAGTGCGCATCCCAAGATACACTTCGCCAACTTCATAACTTGTTTTTGTTGATTTGTCTGGTACATATTGAGTTGTGCTTCGGCGTCAAGGAGAGGCTCAATCTAAAGAAATATGATTCATAACTTCAGTTATATTTTTAATTTACAATTAATTTCAGAACTTTCTAAAAATGTTTTGTATGGCTTTTAGAAATTTCTGTCAAAACGAAAATTTTCTAAGTCGAAAAAATATTTCTAGGAACCTACGTCATCGTTCTCGGAAGTCATAATGTCCATTGGTGACCCGTATATGGTCAAAGCAAGCAATTGACGCAGACGTCGCTCATGTTCCGGGTCCAAGTGGCGGCGCTGTTTCCAGTGGAGCTTTCCCTGCTTACCGTAATCCTTGATTTCATATACAATATTACGCCCTAGAGCTTCGTAGTAATTTATTTGAGTGCTGCGAGCAATGTTGCGAAATTCGGCATCGCTGTCTTGGTCCAAAAGTTGATAATTGTTTTTCATTTGGTAGGAAATTTAAAATGGAGGGTTCCTGACTGGAAGTGCTTGACGAAATCCTAAATTCAAAAAATTTTATTGAATTAATTGAATATTGATTATTATGAATTATCCAAAAATTAAAAATGCGAATATACAGAATTAATCATTTTATTTAGAAAAATATCCCATGTTTTTCGCCATTTTCAAAAATTTTTTTGAATGATGGGTGGTGTGGGACGAAGGAACCCTGAAAATATTGTAAAATTGGATTCACTTGGAATGAATATGAATAACTGTTAATACAAAAAAATGTCATTGTTAGTTTCATCCAGAAAGTGTCCATGAGTATGGTCAGGCCTGCGATTACTCCACAGAAGAGCTACCTTACTAGACACAAAACTGAATTCTCAAAATTTAGCGCAAAAATTTCAAAGGGTGCCTAAAGCAAATTCTGCCAATACCTGAAAAATTTTTGGTACATTTCTGGCAACATATAAAATTTGGTAAAAAATTAGATCTAATTTCGTCAATATAAAATTTATTCAACTGACCAAAATTGGTGAAAAAATTCGACTAGGCTGCCGTATTTCTCTACAGAGCCGGTTATAAAAGGGAAGTAAATACAATTTTATCTAAATCAAACACAAACAAAACATCGACATTTATCCTGCCTCTTATGAGTGAAGCAGTTCAATTCATAACAAAAATAATCAATGTATTGAGAAATTTCTCCAATATGTTTCGGACGTTAAGCACAGTTGAACTTGGCGAACCGTTATTATCGCTCACGTCAGCAACTCATAAAATAGTGTCTGGAAGGATAGAAATAAAATGTCCACGAAATCAAAGGAAAGCTTTGCTTTTCGCTCTCTTCGGCGCTGACTCATATATACGCACTCTGAATGAATTACTAAACAGCCGCATGGAAATGACAGGCGAACCAGTCGATGTCTGCTCCTTTTCATAACCGAATTTAATCATTCTAACGGCTTAAGAAACAAATAATAAAAGTCCATAAGCATATTAGTTGCCGGCAAAACTGATTTTGCCTGAAACATTTTGCCACACACACAGTGGGCCCTCTATGTAAGCAATTCATTCGGTCTCCACTCCTTATGTGTTTGATTGATAATATTGAGTACCAGGTGGCGAACATGGTGGGGAAATTCGATAAATGCAAAGGAAGGCTTCATCGAAGCTTTATCGAAGTTTTCTAGTAAGCGCGAATCGCCGGCCACTATTTCCTGCTGTTTCCCAGCTGCGCGCATTCGTTTCCCTCGTTGGAAAGACAACAACGAATGCGCGCAGCTGGGAAAGAACAGGAAATAGTGGCCGGCGATTCGCGCTTACTAGAAAACTTCGATAAAGCTTCGATGAAGCCTTCCTTTGCATTTATCGAATTTCCCCACCATGCATAACGACGTACCGCTAATTGGCCTAAGTCTCAAAAATTTTTTACGAACACCCCTAGAATGACTCTTGTATAATTATAAATCTCTTGTATAATTAAAACTACCCAAGGGAGTCTCGTTACCCATTTGGCATGTTTTGGGAAACGCGGAAGAAGATTCTTTTCTAGAATTTACCCTTAGAAATTCCACTACCTATACTTTTTTTCGACATTTTTCACATGGATTCCATTGCATTGTTTCAAAAATTTTCAGGATAATAGTGAACGAGCGTAAAACGCAACTCTAGCCACCACTGTCCTTTCCAAAAAATTGAGTCCAGAAGGGACTTCCGCTTCACTCGTCAAAGGAATGTTTCAGGACCTACCATATAGATTTGGAAAAGTTGAATGAACACAGCGCTACGCCATGGTCACTGGAATATTCCATGAAATCTGCCTATCAAATGGATGAAATCTCTCCTCAAAGCTTTGCTAAGCTCGTTGAGAATTTTAGACGTGATCCAAATGGGTCTCATTTCAAGGATCATATCAAGCATCACAACGTTATGCGAAACACGAACTCGCTCACAGAGGATCAAAGGTAAGCAGAATCCGAAATTTTGTAAATTTGTTGCAAATTTTTCATTCCGCTCACTCCAGTTTTACACTACTATAATTATTTTCCATCCGATTAATCAAGTTAAGGAGCGCTGTCAAAATCATGTTCTTTTTTCAACTCAAAATCACGTAAAACATGATTGATGAAAATATGGTTTTCTTGCCTGATGCAGTGATTCCAAAAAATTGAAAACTACCTGCGGTTTCAAAACTGTAGTGCAGTTTTTAAAACTATTGTTAGGCAAACTATAGATATAATCTTTTCACTTTCATTGGTGATTTTGGTTAGGAATATATTTAGGTCTTTGAGTATGGATTGGGAGTATTGTTCTCACAATTCCACCACAAAATATGGATTTAATGCGGCCTCAAAAGAGCGTATTTTTGGCATTTTCTCATTAGAATGGTCTGAACAAATTTGGTAAAAGTATGGAATGTCACAACAAAATATTACAATGTATCAGATCGTATTTAAAAACGAACGACTAATTTATCAGCTTAAATGTAACGAGCGATACACTGTCAAACAAAATGCAAAATATGTAAGACAGACTTGTATATTAAACCACGAATTCTAATTATTTTTTCTCCTGATTAGGAAAGAAAAGACCTCCACAAAATGGCTTATCTTTGCAACAAATTAAACTGTCGTCAAGCGACGTGTCCTAATGATAAGGACATTGACCGCGAAAAGATCGAATTTATTTAACACATTGATATGATTTATATGTATCGGCATATCCGTTTTTGGGTGCTGGGCATCCAAATTTGTGATCCGATATGATCTGGTCCCGATACGAAAAAAAAATTTTTACCCTTTGGGTAAAAAAGGTCCGAAATGGCTCTTTTTCATAAGATGCATATAAACTAATTACATATTTGGATTCAGCGCATCATTAAAACAGCTAAAAAGAACCTTTGCTGAAAATCTACGAAATTTGGTTTTTCGAAATTTCCGGACCATATCCGGGGATCACGAAAAAAACCGTTTTTTGGTGAATGAGAATTAATTTTGGAAAACATATCAAAACTTTATATACAATATTAGTTTACTAAAATTTCGTCACTCCACCTTAACTTTTGAATCTCTGCCAGTTAGGAAACTGGCAACATTAAGTTTAGAAATATGTGTCATTGCAAAAACACTGCAAATTTTCAAAAATCGCTATCAATTTCGCGCCAGGAAACCGAGATATGATAAAATCCCTTCAGCTACCTCAAGGGTTTCTGTGCGCATACGAGCCAAGAGCGGATATTGAAACCATAAAATTAACCTTATTCTTTAGTTATTTTACTATTACACAACCTTGAAACAAGAAACAAATGTCCGTCAAAATCTAAAAAGTTTTGCGACATGAAAACAGAGAAATTTGGTTTTCTTCCAGAAATTCGCCCGCACTCAATAGCCCCGCCGTATATTCAATGCACGCAGTCGAATTTGCTGAATCAGTTGCAAGTTTTCAGTCAGATCAATCAGCGGGCGCTCGTTGTTGCGATATGCTAAATTGTATGATTCTCGAACTAAATGGTAAAGACTGTCCAAAATATCGACATCGGAGTATCCGTGATTTGTGTTTGATTTGCACCTATTTTGATCCTGAAAAATGACAAGCAGGTGGGCTATGGTTTCCGTCGGCACTATTATATTGTGAAAGATGGACATTAAGGTTGAGAGATGTTTCAATAGTTTGTTCAGGAGCTTACGTTTGCATGCGTACCCTTCGAAGTGGTGGCGAAATGCAGAGATGTAGGAAAGCCCGCCTTCGGTATCCTGAAACATTTCTAAAATTATGTGTGCGGATTTAAAAATAGAAAACAGACAATGATTGCAAGCAGCTGCAAATAATACAGTCCGCTCTCACTAAATCATACCTATAAAAAATCGCACTTTAAACTGACCGAAACGCAGGGCCTCCCAGAGTTGTAGCACCCCAGTTTTACCGCGATGCAAACTTTTGGCCCTAACTTAGATTGTTCGGGCGCTTAAGTCTAAACCCAAGTAGCCTATGCATAAGCCTAATTCGGGCCTTAAGTGAGTGATTGCACTAGAAATCTAAGCAAAAAGCTGAAGTTCAAGCTCGAAACCTAGTGCAATCACTAATCTAAGCTTACAACCTAGACCTAAGGAGCATTTTAAGTTATTACACGAAGCGTAAGCTTAACTTCTAAGAAAGTTATCTTAAAAAGAATTTTTTTTGCTGCTACGACGGTGTTTCCTCGAAACGCAGAGCCGGACATAAATTTACAAAATATTTTTTTCGATAAACAACATTTCCGTGGCATTTTGTTCGACTGCACGGTAAAAATTTCAAAATTTTGAACAAACAAATCGAACAATACTTTAATGATTTGTTGTAAATTTCTGGATGATGTCGTTTTTGGATCGAAAGAGCTGTCGTTTCTGGAAAACTCTAACTTTTGGATAAAGCTTAAAACCTGCTTACCAGTATTTGGTTGATAATCGAGACCACATCTCCGACACTAAGTGATCCGACAACGGTGCGATGGGGCAGTAGCTCTTTGGTCTCAGCGAGAGCAATCATATCGACAGTGTCCCTCGGTATATCTACGATTAGAGCATCTTGACTGCCAAAATGTTTCGCAGCTTTCTCGGCTAGCTGAGCGACGATTATCTTTTCAGCCAGAAGACAGCTGCCGATCGACACAAAAACACCTAAAAATGAAGCATTGTTCAAGAAAGAAATGATCTCAGTTGAAGTTTGGATTCTGTGTCAAAAACAACATAATTTTCAAATATTTTATTCTTTCAGAAAATGGTATAAAGGTTGTTTCAGCATTTGAAAATCATGGATATTTCCGAAATTTACTTATCACTTATGAAATTTGTTGAAATAGGAATAAAAGTTGCAAATTTTACTTACCGCAAATGGTGCTAATCGAGCCGAAAGACAAAATTGCATGTACAAAATCTTTCGCGGAAATGACATTCACGGCTATCAGACAACTACCAACGGACACCGCAGTACCTGAAAGCAAAAAAAAATTATTACACAAAAGAGCAGCGTCTTATAGGTATCGAAAACTTTGTACTATTTTTAGTTTTCGAACTAATTAAAAAACTAAAATTTTCTACTTTTTTCGCATTAATTACACACTGAGCTCTCCAATAGGAACCGATTCGAAAATCGGTTAGTTTACATAGTGAATTTCAGAAACATGGCTGTTTAATCTTTTGGAGAAATCCTGAGCATGAAAACATTGTTAACAGGTTCAGCATTTAATCTTGAAATATATTTTGTCCAGTGCCAAAATAGAACCTCTGAAGAGCTGCACCAAAAATCTCCTAAAAGTCATGACTCTGAAAAAGTAGCGTTTACGCTTTGTGTTCTCGATCGAGCACTATCGATCCGAGTTCACGCGTAGAATTAAAATTTCAATTTCTGCTGATGCGATTTTTGAATGATAGGTATTATCGGTAAATTGCTCACCAAAAATTCCAATAATTATGCCGATCCATGAGAAAGCATTTTCGCAATTTTTAAATGCCGCAATTGGCTGTCTGTGACGGACATTATCGAGTAACGGTTCGATGCTTCTTGCAACCAAATAAATACTGGACGCTGCGCCAATAATTCCAGCAACAAACAATATCGCTGGTGTCGGCGACACCACTGTTGCAATTCCTCCAATGACGCCCAAAGCTGTGCTGAAGAATAAGTCACAATATTTTTAAACCCAATCCCCCAAGTAAGCGAAAGCTGTCAGTGCGTCCCAACCTGGCCGTTAGACCCCTTACGCCGGTGTTACATGGGCAAGTGATAGCTTAAAATGTTCGTATAGACGAGCTGAGTATGTTTCTGCTAAAATATAGAGCAAAATATAGACAAAATTTAGACAAATTTTTTAGACAAAAATTTGTATGTCCCGAATTTTTGCTTACAGTCGGTCTGTCAGAAGTGGGATTGCAGATTTTTACCGCATTCTTAGACCAAATTTTAGACAAAATTTAGAGTAGATTTTGGGGAGGGCATTCTTGATACACCTTTTTCGGTGTAAGGTTTTTGTCCCCAGTTTTTTGGGAGGGCATTCTTGATACACCGTTTTCGGTGTAAGGTTTCTGTGCCCAGTTTTTTGGGAGGGCATTCTTGATACACCGTTTTCGGTGTAAGGTTTCTGTCCCCAGTTTTTTGGGAGGGCATTCTTGATACACCGTTTCGGTGTAAGGTTTTGTCCCCAGTTTTTGGGGAGGGCATTCTTGATACACCGTTTTCGGTGTAAGGTTTCTGTCCCCAGTTTTTTGGGAGGGCATTCTTGATACACCGTTTTCGGTGTAAGGTTTCTGTCCCCAGTTTTTGGGAGGGCATTCTTGATACACCGTTTTCGGTGTAAGGTTCTGTCCCCAGTTTTTTGGGAGGGCATTCTTGATACACCGTTTTCCTGTAAGGTTTTTGTCCCCAGTTTTTTGGGAGGGCATTCTTGATACACCGTTTTCTCTGTAAGGTTTTTGTCCCCAGTTTTTTGGAGGGCATTCTTGATACACCGTTTTCTCTGTAAGGTTTTTGTCCCCAGTTTTTTGGAGGGCATTCTTGATACACCGTTTTCTCTGTAAGGTTTTTGTCCCCAGTTTTTGGGAGGGCATTCTTGATACACCGTTTTCGGTGTAAGGTTTCTGTCCCCAGTTTTTGGGAGGGCATTCTTGATACACCGTTTTCGGTGTAAGGTTTCTGTCCCCAGTTTTTTGGGGAGGGCATTCTTGATACACCGTTTTCGGTGTAAGGTTTCTGTCCCCAGTTTTTGGGAGGGCATTCTTGATACACCGTTTTCGGTGTAAGGTTTCTGTCCCCAGTTTTTGGGAGGGCATTCTTGATACACCGTTTTCGGTGTAAGGTTTCTGTCCCCAGTTTTTTTGGGAGGGCATTCTTGATACACCGTTTTCGGTGTAAGGTTTCTGTCCCCAGTTTGTAGTCCTGTGGTGGGGCGCGGAGCGCCCGACCTCCCCCCTCGGAATGTGAGGGAACTTAGATCACAAAAGGGTATAACCCAATCTTACCCATAAGCCACGAGCCACCGCAGGTGGCGAGCAAGTCCTGTGGTCGGGCGCGGAGCGCCCGACCCTCTCCCTTGGAATGTGAGGGAACTTAGAACATCTACTCCCGAACAACTCTTACTCCCGAACAACCCTTACTCCCGAACAACCCTTACTCCCGAACAACCCTTACTCCCGAACAACCCAATCTGACCGCTGATACAGACGAGGGCATACTGATGGCGGTGCGCGAAGCGATGACGAACCCAATCTCCCGCTGTGCACGCTAACCGCTTCCTAGCGAAGTGAGGGCCGCGAAGCGGCCCTCACTTCGCTAGTGTAACAATTACTTCAAAATTTTATGGCTTTTAGAAATTTCTGTCAAAACGAAAATTTTCTAAGTCGAAAAAATATTTCTAGGAACCTACGTCATCGTTCTCGGAAGTCATAATGTCCATTGGTGACCCGTATATGGTCAAAGCAAGCAATTGACGCAGACGTCGCTCATGTTCCGGGTCCAAGTGGCGGCGCTGTTTCCAGTGGAGCTTTCCCTGCTTACCGTAATCCTTGATTTCATATACAATATTACGCCCTAGAGCTTCGTAGTAATTTATTTGAGTGCCGCGAGCAATGTTGCGAAATTCGGCTTCGCTGTCTTGGTCCAAAAGTTGATAATTGTTTTTCATTTGGTAGGAAATTTAAAATGGAGGGTTCCTGACTGGAAGTGCTTGACGAAATCCTAAATTCAAAAAATTTTATTGAATTATTGAATATTGATTATTATGAATTATCCAAAAATTAAAAATGCGAATATACAGAATTAATCATTTTATTTAGAAAAATATCCATGTTTTTCGCCATTTTCAAAAATTTTTTGAATGATGGGTGGTGTGGGACGAAGGAACCCTGAAAATATTGTAAAATTGGATTCACTTGGAATGAATATGAATAACTGTTAAAAAAAAAAAATGTCATTGTTAGTTTCATCCAGAAAGTGTCCATGAGTATGGTCAGGCCTGCGATTACTCCACAGAAGAGCTACCTTACTAGAAAAAAAACTGAATTCTCAAAATTTAGCGCAAAAATTTCAAAGGGCCCCTAAAGCAAATTCTGCCAATACCTGAAAAATTTTTGGTACATTTCTGGCAACATAAAAAAAATTTGGTAAAAAATTAGATCTAATTTCGTCAATATAAAATTTATTCAACTGACCAAAATTGGTGAAAAAATTCGACTAGGCTGCCGTATTTCTCTACAGAGCCGGTTATAAAAGGGAAGTAAATACAATTTTATCTAAATCAAACACAAACAAAACATCGACATTTATCCTGCCTCTTAACTGAATAAAAAATCAGTGAAGCAGTTCAATTCATAACAAAAATAATCAATGTATTGAGAAATCTCTCCAATATGTTTCGGACGTTAAGCACAGTTGAACTTGGCGAACCGTTATTATCGCTCACATCAGCAACACATAAAAATAGTGTCTGGAAGGATAGAAATAAAATCAAAGCAAAGCTTTGCTTTTCGCTCTCTTCGGCGCTGACTCATATATACGCACTCTGAATGAATTACTAAACAGCCGCATGGAAATGACAGGCGAACAAGTCGATGTCTGCTCCTTTTCATAACCGATTTTAATCATTCTAACGGTTTAAGGAATAAATAATAAAAATCCATAAGCATATTATTTGCAGACGAAACTGATTTTGCCTGAAACATTTTGCCACACACAGTGGGCCCTCTATGTAAGCAATTCATTCGGTCTCCACTCCTTATGTGTTTGATTGATAATATTGAGTACCAGGTGGCGAACATGGTGGGGAAATTCGATAATGCAAAGGAACGCTTCATCGAAGCTTTATCGAAGTTTTATAGTAAGCGCGAATCGCCGGCCACTATTTCCTGCTGTTTCCCAGCTGCGCGCTTTCGTTGTCTTTTCTAGAATTTCCCCCTTGAAATTCCACTACCTATACTTTTTTTCGACATTTTTCACTTGGATTCCATTGCATTGTTTCAAAAATTTTCAGGATAATAGTGAAAGAGCGTAAAACGCAACTCTAGCCACCACTGTCCTTTCCAAAAAAAATTTAGTCCAGAAGGGACTTCCGCTTCACTCGTCAAAGGAATGTTTCAGGACCTACCATATAGATTTGGAAAAGTTGAATGAACACAGCGCTACGCCATGGTCACTGGAATATTCCATGAAATCTGCCTATCAAATGGATGAAATCTCTCCTCAAAGCTTTGCTAAGCTCTTTTAGAATTTTAGACGTGACCAAAAAGGGTCTCATTTCAAGGATCATATCAAGCATCACAACGTTATGCGAAACACGAACTCGCTCACAGGGAAAACAAGGTAAGCAGAATCCAAATTTTTGTAAATTTGTTGCAAATTTTTCATTCCGCTCACTCCAGTTTTACACTACTATAATTATTTTCCATCCGATTAATCAAGTTAAGGAGCGCTGTCCATTTCGACTCAAAAATTATTTGACAATATTTTTTAGCAAATATGGCTGTTTTTGAAGAAACAATAATTTTATTTAATAATTTTACCGTTTAATTAAATAATTTTATTTCATGAAACAAGATCAAATTTTTTTGAAAATGACAAGTCTTCGAAGAGGAATTTTTGGAAAAATATGAAAGTGTATAAACTTATGGTCAAAAAATTTTTCAGTTCACTGATTATGTTTCCATTTAGAAAAGACCATATTTGTGCATTGAGCTCTTCGGATTATAACAAATACAACGAATGCCTCAGTCAGATACGTTTATGAGCGAATTGTGAGCTGTCAATAGCAGGCATGACACGCGGGAAACCCAAATTTGAACTTCATAATTTTTTTCTCGATTTTTTACAGTGCGCGGCTATTTTTTGATTGTTCCTACCCCACCGGACCGGGGTACGATCTATCGATCGGCGCTATCAAAATAGGGTATATTGGGACAAAAAATGGGTGGGGTTTCCCTATTTTTTTCCTTATTTCGCAACATCCTATTGTGAAATAATGCAAAACAGGGGTAAACCACCCATTTTTTGTGGCGATATACCCTATTCTGATAAAAGCCAATCGATAGGTCGTACCCCGGGGGCCCGGGGGGGTAGGAACTAGGGGGGGGCGAGTCCGAGTCTTTCCCCCGTCCCAAAAAGGGCTCATAATGGGGAAAATGACGAGTCCGAGTCCGGACTCGGATTCGGACTCGGCAAAAGGGGGTCCGAGTCCGACGGACTCGGCCGGCCGCGCCCAATGCGGCCGAAAATTTTTGATGTTTTTGGAAGAATATATAAAATTTTCAATGTTTATTTTTTCAAACACCCCTATTTTTCTAAAAAATTTTGTTTTCCCAAAATTTTTTGGGCTGCGGCGCTTTTATGGCTTGTTATTTGCCTTCATTTTTTTTCTGCTCACTTTCTTTTAATGTGGCGAAATGCGGCAAATCTGAGCTACAGGAAGCATTTTGAACTACATTCAACATTCGATAGAGTTACTAAGAAATCACTGATCAAACCTTCACACACTATAGGGCGTAAAATGTATGGAAATGTCCTTCGATATAACGAATGCTGAAATTTTTCTTATAACGACAAAATTTTCTCCGCGCAATGTCGTCGCACGGAGAAAATTTACAGAATTTTGTCCACAATCTTCAGTTTTTCATGAACTAAACAAATTTTACCGGAAAAATTCCAAAAATTTGAAAAACAAAATATTTTGTAGTTGCAATGGCATCCATCTAGAACGCTTATTCAGGATCTGAATAGTCGATCTAGGCCGGTTTTTATTCATAATAAGAATTTTTGGAAAAAAACAGGTAAAATTTGATTTTGCATGTAAAATTTC